>CM056201.1:617500-992500 GCA_029692085.1 Gymnothorax javanicus | reverse complement strand
TATAACCAAACACCGTACCAGAGACCGCGAAAAAATCACCAATATAACTGAACACTAGTAAAGACCACTGAGAAATCACCAATATAACCAAACACTGTACTAGAGACCCCTGAAAAATCACCAATATAAACGAACACTGTACCAGAGACCGCTGAGAAATCACCAATATAACTGAACACTACTAGAGACCACTGAGAAATCACCAAAATAACAACACTACTAGAGACCGCTGAGAAATCACCAATATAATCAAACACTGTACCACAGACCGCTGAGAAATCACCAATTTAACCAAACACTGTACTAGAGACCACTGAGAAATCACCAATATAACTGAACACTACTAGAGACTGCTGAGAAATCACCAATATAACTGAACACTACAAGAGACTGCTGAGAAATCACCAATATAACCGAAAACTGTACTAGAGACCGCTGAGAAATCACCAATGTAACCGAACACTGTACTAGAGACCACTGAGAAATCACCAATATAACTGAACACTACTAGAGACCGCTGAGAAATCACCAATATAACCGAATACTGTACTAGAGACCGCTGAGAAATCAACAATATAATCGAACACTGTACCACAGACCACTGAGAAATCACCAATTTAACCAAATACCGTACCAGAGACCACTGAGAAATCACCAATATAACTGAGCACTACTAGAGACACGCTGAGAAATCACTAATATAACCGAACACTGTACTAGAGACCGCTGAGAGATCACCAATATAATCGAACACTGTACTAGAGACCACTGAGAAATCATCAATATAACTGAACACTACTAGAGACCCCTGAGAAATCACCAATATAACTCAACACTGTACTAGAGACCGCTGAGAATCACCAATATAACTGAACACTGTACTAGAGACCCCTGAGAAATCACCAATATAACCAAACACTGTACTAAAGACCACTGAGAAAGCCCCTGTATTCCTTAACACTGAGAGATCATCAGTTCCAGATAACACCAATAAATCACCTGTATTACAGAAATCTGAGAAATAAGCTCTAGTCAACAACAGTAATTTGAGAGTTTTTACATACATTACTGTAAAAGAATGAAATTATCTGTGCGATAACAATTGCATAGACTACATTTTAACAATCTGTTATTATAGCAGTGGTCTGCAATTTAGAAATAACAGACCATAGAATGGCAAAATTGACCAATCAGAAATGAGAATTCAACATAGCTGTGTAATAAAGAACACACTCATTTGCACTATAAAACACTAAGAAAAAATTTGCCAAAAACTGAACAGATGAATCATGGGCACTAAGGCAATGATTCTCAGACTCCTGGGAGACTCATGTATACTGGCTTTTGTTCCCACCGCAGTTTCCACCCCCAAATCTTTAACAAGCTGATGTTATTTTCTGAATTAGTTGCTTTCCCTGTTTAGATATAAGATTTACATAATCTTATATGACAACATAATGACAACAATTGTAAATGCTTTAAACTCCACTAATGTTTGCATGGTATGCCACATAATGAAAGATAACATTTAAATTCACCCTGATTTAGAAAGAATCCATCAGGATCTCTACAAATAGTTGCATAATAAAGTTGATACTAGAAGGTGGAATAACTCTTGGTTAAAACACTGCAGAAATCTAAACCAGAGGTTCAAGTGAACCTGAAACTCAACCGGTCTGCCACTCCGCCACGCCTATGCGGAAGTGAGTTACAAGGCTGAAATAAAATACCGAACAAGTTTTTGTCCTAAAGATGTCATGTGGGTCATTTAATTAGTCTATGAGTGAAGGATGTCAGAGGTCACAAAAGTGTCTTTTTTTAGAAATGATGAAAACCCATAGTTCATATGTCAAGACGTGTTGAATAATAAATGCTACATTTCAACTCTCTGTCTATATTAGAAAGGTCTAAAATGGACGACTTCAGTCTTCCAAAATCACCTTCCTGCCAATCCCATTTTTGAGGATGCATGGCTGGAAAACAATCTCAAAGCAGTTCATGTGCCAAAGATGCTGCGCACCAAATTTCGTCGATGTTTGTGACCACTAGAGGTCGCAGGTTGCGTTGCTTACGGACGACAGATGACAACTGACAACGAAGTTTGCACCAGCTTAATAACTCAAGCTGGTCAATGACTAGTTGATTTAAAAAAGCACCTCCGCGTATTTACCCATAGAGAGTGATGTAACCTTCATTTGGAAAGAAGTCTTGGACAAGTATCGTTTCCAAAGTTGATGTTGGACAGGAGAATAACTCTAGGTAAAAATATCTCAGAGTTCTCAAAACGCACATACAGTGCTGTGGAAAAGTATTTGCTCCCTTGCTGATTTTTTTTTTTTTTTGCATATTTTTCACACTGAAATGTTTCAGATCACCAAACAAATTTTAATATAAAACAATGATAACCTGAGTAAATAGAAAATGCAGTTTTAAATGATGATTTCATTTATTAAGGGACAAAAAAGCTATCCAAAGCTACCTGGCCTTATGTGAAGAAGTAATAGCCCCCCCTTGATAATTCATGAATTAACTGTGATTAACCACATTTCTTTTTAGTTCAATTTCACTAGCCACACCCAGGCCTGATTACTGCCAGACCTGTTGAATCAAGAAATCACTTAAATATAACCTGTCTGACAAAGTGAAGTAGGCTAAAAGATCTCAAAAAGCAACACATCATGCCACAATCTAAAGAAATTCAAGAACAAATGAGAAACAAAGTCATTGACATCTATCAGTCTGGAAAGGGTTCAGGTGGCATGACACTTGCACAATTTTGGTTTCCGCAATGCCACACAATGCGTCGTGGCAATGATTAAAGTCTTCGGGAACGAGCGTGAGGAGTGTGTGAAGGGTGCGGGGGTGCGTGCCATGTCGTAGAGAAAATTTTGAAAAGTCCAAAAGTTCGGCACACATTCAGCACGCAATGTTCGTGCCATGCGCATGCCACTAGCGTGAACCATGCGTGAACACTGCGCGAACTGGGCGCGAACACTGCCAACGGTGCGTGTCAATGCGTGCCGTGTTAGGCTCCGCTGCGTACCACCGAAATGGCACGCCTTGCCACGACGCACTGCGCGGCATAGCGAGGACAAAAACCGTGCAAGTGTCAGGGTGGCATTACAAAGCCATTTCTAAGACTTTGGCACTCCAGGGGGCCATGGTGAGAGCCATTATCCACAAACGGAGAAAACTTGGAACAGTGGTGAACCTTCCCAGGAGTGACCGGCCTACCAAAATTACTCCAAGAGCGGATGTGACCTCATTTCTGCCTCCTCTCATTTTAGATAGATAGATAGATAGATAAGTTTATCTCAGGTTCATAGACCATATAAAATATACATACACAATTTACAGCATCAGAGCAATAAGATCACATAAATGTTAAAAAAAACGACAGATTAAACAATTGTACTCAATAATCGACTAGGTCATACATATAGAATGGAACACCAGTGCCTCCATAGACTAGATTTAAACATACACACACTTACAATATCAGTAACAAGGGTGTTGCAAGTAGATAAAATTTGTCGTACAGAATTCAGGACAGCCTTCCTCTGAAGTTCACTAAAACTGAGCACTGAGTGAGACACAAACATGGACCTGGCGCTGCACCTATATAGCATTTTCCTGAATGCATTATTATATGCGACAATAAGTCCTTTCATGCAGGATTGTTTAAAATCAGACCAAAGATGGACGCAATACATATTGGTACAAAAAGCGCTAAATAAAAATTGTTTGACATCAAATGAACAAACAGCAAAGTTTCTCAATAAGAAATTATTGAGTTGAGGACCTTAGTTGTCTTTCAATATCATCATTACCAGGCATGTCATTCATTATAAACATGCCAGGGTATTTATATCTGGATACAAAAGTCAAGCGGGTATCATCCAAGAAGATATCTGGGGTATTTAAAAGTGTTTTCCCTTTAGGTAGAACAGACATGCATACCGTTTTGACTTTATTATATATAATATCATGTTTTACACCATAGGATGAACATATGTGTAAAAGTTTTTGCAGGCCCTTCACAGATAGACATAATAAAATAAGGTCATCAGCATATGCAAGATGATTAACAATTCTTTTACCCATGATACATCCAATATTACTTTCACATAATTCCTTGCTGAGGTCGTGAATTTACAAGTTAAAAAATCTTGGTGATAGAACACCGGCCTGGCATACACCGTTTGACACACTAAAAGATTCACTTACAGAATTTCCCCATCTAACACACAAATCCTGAGTAGTAAACCACACCATGATTATCCTAACGGTTCCTCTTTCACACAGTTTCTCAAAGAAAATCCAATGGTTCACTATATCAAATCCGTGAAACATAAATAAACAACACGAGATCGAGATCTGTAATAATCAGTTGCCTCTTTTAGAGCATAAATGCACATCAGTGGAATGTTTGGATTTAAAACCAAACTGATGTTCAGATGTTACAAGGAATTGTTCACTTCTGTCTAAGAGTACAATTTCAAATACCTTAGATGCTATGGATGCCAGAGCAATTGGCCTGTAATTGCTTTTGTCAGTAACATCACCATTTTTATCCTTTACAGTGGGTACAATTACAGTCTTTATCACAGATGATGGCAGAACTCCATGGGTCAGACTCAGACATGCGTTGAAGCACATTACACACAATCTATATCCTGCATGTTTAAAATGTTCAGGGAAGACTCCATCAAAGCCACATGCTTTACTAGAACACAACTTTTTAACTGCATCACAGATTTCAACAATACTGAACAGACACGAGTTCAAAAGTTCAGAATAAACACAAGAATTAATCTTAAAAAGCAACTCTGTTTTATGGGGATTGTTTTTAACCATATTGAATAATTGTAAATAATGGTCATGCCACATATTAACATTGTTACATTCACCAGAATGACCTGCTATCGTTTCTGACAATGGAAGTTTTTTTGTTACAATATCTGTCAACATTTTTCAAAATTGAATTGGGTCCTTATTAATAAGGACCCAATTGCAGTCTGTTCTTGTTTCTTACAAGCTCTCAGTGCATAATCCTTGCTCGAGTGGTCTGCATGCTTGTAAACACAACACCTTGTCTGGGTTTATTTATACTGACACACAACAAGAAGGCCTCACGTGCACCAGCGTGTGCCTCTGTCACATAATCATTCCATCCTGGGATGTTACGAACAGGGTCACGATTTCTTTGCGTACAGTTAACTATCATGCTCTCAGCACCTCTAAGACATTCAATAATACTTTCATAGGAAATCTCAATGAAGGCAGTATGTGGAGCATCATCACACTTCATACTGGATTGATCAGGTCGTATGCTTGCATATGCTAGCGAAGGTACAAAATCTAAGTCTATGTTAACAGATAATGGAAGTGGTCAGAGGACAAAACATTGTAATCTATTTGTACATCACGTATGGATGAGTGAGCACTCATAATACAAACATAATGGTCAAGCCAAGAAGTGGTACCATGAGCATCACTGTAAAACGTGAATGCGCCACTATCCTTACTAAGAAACTTTACATCAGAGACTATATATTTAAATTCATTACAAAAAGACAACAACTCTTCACAAATACAGAATTGGCGGAAAGATCTGCATTCCAATCACCAAATATCATGACAGCAGAAGTATCACGTTCTCTCACAATGGAGTGTATGAGTCCCAGATAACACATGAAGGATTCATAGGCATCACTGGAACAGGAATGATTATCATATGGCATGCAAACATTTAAAATAAGAGTTTAGGGTCATGATTTGTCAGCTCCATTGCCATGATTCGTGTGCCATCATACTTAATAATTTTTACTGTATTGGCAAGGGACTTTCTCCATAAAACACCAATGCCACCAAATGGGTGACCAGTTGAAATACTTCTACCTGTATCAATGCTTGATACACCATCAGCGTAGAACTCCGAGTGAACATTTTTCAACAGACTCAATTTGTCAGGTGTTAACCAGGTCTCCTGCAGCAAGACTACATCATTTTTGTCACATAGCCTGTTCACACAATCGAGAGAAGTCTTAATATTTTTACAATTAAAATTGGTTATTCTTAACAAATTATCCATATTATAAAGGTTTAAATTCTGCAAACTAATAAAATACAAACAAGTTGCTAAAAATATAGGAAAAAACATAGAATTAATCATAGTATTCTCGCACAAGAACACCTTCAGGCCAAACATCAGGATCTAGCAATTTGGTGCACTGGCCTGGGCTTGCCAATATCCGAAAAAAACTGTCGGAATCATACCGAGATTTTATCGGAATACATTTCAACTGAAGAGGGCAGTTGCTAAGCATGTGTTCACTCACAGCACCAGCACTGCTCCCTGGAGAAACACCCCTCCAGAGGTACGTACGTTTGAAGCCCGTAAAGTGTTTGCTGCTTTTTCTATCTCGTGGTCCGTGTGCTCCAGAACTAATAATGACAGATTTACGAGCAGGCAGCTGAAAAATACTCTTGCGTTTTGGAGATGAGACTTCCTGAGAACCTATTTGGGGTCGAACACTTCTCTGCCCATGTTTCTTGTTGTAAAATACTCTTTGGAAACCATCAGAGTGCTGCAGCTTGGCCCCTTGCACAGAGGAACCACTGGTGACAGCCTTCGAGTGCGGCTGCTCTCCAGCTCCGGTGGGTGGGGGAAGATCATCATGAGGAGCATCAATCTCGACGTTTGTCCCACTTATATCAGGATCAAGAGTGGCCAGCTCCAGATCATTGGACTGTGTACTGACCTGAGGGCTGTCACTGTGGTTTGGTGTCCACTCTTCAGGCTCCTGATCACCTGCATCTCCACGCTGTTGTACACCAGACAGCTGAGCCTCCTCGGAGCGCCGGTTAATATTAATATCACCTGTGCAGATGTCTCCCAGAAATCTCTCAAAAGTAAAAGTTCAGTTTTCATTATTTCCATGTCATGCACAATTGATGAGAGATCAAAGAAATCAGCGGTAAGAGGAGGGAGGTTTGAGAGGTCTAGGGCAACGAACGTCGGAATACTTGAGCCCAATTCATGACAAACCTTCAATATGTCCCTCAAGTAAAGATTGTGTTTGTTCTGGCCTCTATGTTTGACAAATCGTGGTAGAGCTATCGATGTTTCTGAGGCACAATCATATAGCAATCTCTTGGCTGACTCAATCACTTCATTGGAGTAAAAGTCTGTGCACAGTTTGATCAAAATGTCCTCACTGAGTGTGTCAATCTTATTTGATACAAAACACAAAAGTTCACCCACGATAAAGGCAGATCCAGTATGCCGTGTTATTGGTGCTCCATCTGAATCAGCAGCCTGAGGCACTTCAGTGTCAGCAGGAACTTTAGATGTCATTGATCTATCTTCAGCCGGGAATAACACTACCAGCTCAGTGTGGGCTCATGTTTCTTTGGAGAGCTGCTATCATGTCCAGTGTCAGTAGTAACTGTTGACTTGGAAGTGGTTACTCGATCATTTCTAGGCCTTTTACGGGATTTGTGTGCACCAGGAAGAGAAGGATAGTGTCTTAGTTCCACCACATCCCATTGCGGAAGAACATCGAATCTCAAACAACCGTCATTGTAATCAGAACACAGTTCGCATAGCAGCCTCTCATCAGAGGCATGCAAAAAATAAAAAACCCGGACTTCGGTTGTTTACATCTGGCACATTTTTCCCGTCCCATAGCGAGGTAGAAGACAAGTGTGTTACCAAGGCAAAATAAAACACTTGCTCTTAACCAGGTAGCAAACACAACAGCGATACAAATCAAATGGGACCTCCTCCCGCTAGCCAGCTGGCTAACACGCAATGCTTATCATCGGAAACAGACAAACAATAGCAAACGCAAATTAAAGCTGCAAGCAGCGTTGAACGGGCCCTCGCACCCTTGTGCATGTTGGGGGTGGTGGTGACATCCTGATGGGAGCAGGTGTGCACTCACGACTATAGGACAGGCCAAGTACAGGCACCAACCTGTGATGAAGATTCGAGCAAATCGGACAAAGCACAAAGGAGTTATGACAGATGGATAGTTCATCCACCAGGGGCTGCTCGGTGCGTAACCAAATGTGTGCAGCTGCATTCAGGGGCAGACCCTTAGCACAAATGTGAAGTTTCGAGCAAATCGGCCAATGTCAATGTAAAATATGGCATTTCCTGTTTCCACAAGGGGGCGCTGTGGAGACATTTTGCTCCCCCATAGGCGAGGCCCCTATCAGATTTAACAACTTGCCATCCTTGACCTGTGTATCAATTTTTATGATGATACAAGTTCAGTAAAGACATCAAAAACACAAACGTATTTTCATGGCAAGGGATCCATCTTCGCCTCGTTGCCACAGGAATGCCATTACTTGTAGCTTCACAGCATTCATAAAGTAGCTTCACCAAGTTGTTCCGCATGTTTTAGAAGTGGAATGAAGTTGATGGGTTCAACTATGTGTCATCAGTACATGTTAAAGTAAAAAATGGACACTTCCTGTTACCACCAGGGGGCGCTATTACTAAAGTGGGAAGTTATTATATCCTGACGTTCAGGGCGGAGCATTCATCATGTCCAGCAAGATTGAAGCTTCTACGGTCGAGTATGTTGGCGTGACAGCATTTTGAAATTTTTTTGGTGAGTCGCCAAACTTTGTCACGCCCTAGCAGCCACGCCCTTTGCCCTACAGACACGCAGAGCACAAATTTTCATCAGCTTGGTCTCTAGATGATATGGACCAAATTTGAAGTCAATCGGTCAAAAACCCTAGGAGGAGTTCATTTTGAAATTGAAAAATTCAAATCAAAATGGCCGACTTCCTGTTGGGTTTAGGGTGTGGCTCCAATGAGTTTTTTGTATGTCTGGGTGTGATACATATGTGTATTGAATTTCGTCCGCCTACGACAAAGTAACCAAACTGGTCACTTCCTGTTACCACCAGGAGGCCCTATTAGTAAAGTAGGAAGTTATTACATCATGACGTTCAGGGCAGGGCCATCATCATCTCCAGCAAGTTTGAAGCTGCTATGATCACGTATGTTGGTGTGAGAGCATTTTGAAATTTTTTTGGCGGGTCGCCAAACTTTGTCACGCCCTAGCAGCCACGCGCTTTGACCTACAGACATGCAGAGCACAATTTTTGATTAGCTTGGTCTCTAGATGATCTCGACCAAATTTGAAGTCAATCGGTCAAAAACCCTAGGAGGAGTTCGTTTTCAAATTGAAAAATTCAAATCAAAATGGCCGACTTCCTGTTGGGTTTAGGGCGTGGCTCCAATGACTTTTTTGTATGTCTGGGTATGATACATATGTGTATTGAATTTCGTCTGCCTACGACAAAGTAACCGAACTGGTTACTTCTTGTTGCCACCAGGGGGCGCTATTAGTGAAGTGGGAATTTATTATATCATGACGTTCAGGGCGGAGCCATCATTATCTCCAGCAAGTTTGAAGCTTCTACGATCAAGTACGTTGGCGTGAGAGCATTTTGAAATTTTTTTTGTGAGTAGCCAAAATTTGTCACGCCCTAGCAGCCACGCCCTTTGACCTACAGACATGCAAAGCACAACTTTTGATCAGCTTGGTCTCTAGATGATCTGTAACAAATTTGAAGTCAATCGGTCGAAAACCCTAGGAGGAGTTCGTTTTCAAATTCAAAAATTCAAATCAAAATGGCTGACTTCCTGTTGGGTTTTGGGCGTGGCTCTAATGAGTTTTTTGTATGTCTGGGTATGGTACACATATGTATCGAATTTTGTCTGCCTACGACAAAGTAACCAAACTTGATACTTCCTGTTACCACAGGGGGGCGCTATTAGTAAAGTGGGAAATTATTATATCGTGACGTTCAGGGCGGAGCCACCATCATTTCCAGCAAGTTTGAAGCTGCTTCGATCAAGTATGTTGGCTTGAGAACATTTTGAAATTTTTTTGGCGAGTAGCCAAAATTTGTCCCGCCCTAGCAGCCACGCCCTTTGACCTACAGACATGCAGAGCACAACTTTTGATCAACGTGCTCTCTAGATGATCTCGACCAAATTTGAAGTTGATCAGGCAAAATCCCAAGGAGGAGTTCGTTTTCAAAGTAAAGACTGGTCACTTCCTGTTACCACCGGGGGGCGCAACTAGTAAAGTGGAAAGTTATGATATGGGGACGTTCAGGGCGGAGACATCATCATATCCAGCAAGTTTGAATCTGCTGAGATCAAGTATATGGGCGTAAGAGCATTTTGAAATTTTTTTCTCGAGTCACCAAATTTTGTCACGCCCTAGCAGCCACGCCCTTTGACCTACAAACATGCAGAGCACAACGTTTGATCAGCTTGGTCTCTAGATGATCTGTACCAAATTTGAAGTCAATTGGACAAAATCCCTCGGAGGAGTTCGTTTTAAAATTCAAAAATTCAAATCAAAATGGCCGACTTCCTGTTGGGTTTTGGGCGTGGCTCTGAACCCTCATCATGGGTTCAGAGGTTCAGCCCAGAAAAGCTTCGCCCATATCCAAAGGCTGGCTCGAGGAAAGAAAGTAAAAGGAGAGGCCGAAAGAGGCGGGCATAGTGTCATTTTTAACTCGTCTTGGTTCTCTCGCTTGTATAAAAACAAGCTGATTCTGACTATTATCTCATTGAATGTTGCAGGTCAACAGCAATACTGACCGACACCCCGGTGAAAGCTGCTTTGGAGGAGGAGAGTCGGCAGAGGGGCCAGAGAAAACAGTCCTCTTCAAAACTCCCAAAGAAAAAGAGGCTTAGTGGACACACTGCAACCACAGTTTCTCGGGGCAAGGATGAGGAATGTGTTGTTTGTGGGGAGACATTTGCCTCATCTTTGCCTGGAGAAGTGTGGGTGCGGTGCATCTTTTGTCTGCTGTGGTCGCATGAGGCATGCACTGAGGGTGCCACTCATTATATCTGTCACAACTGTGATGAGTAATTTCATCCCAGATAGCAAGCTCCTCCGCTCCGGATCTGCCCCGGCTCTGAGCCTAATCAGCTGGAGTCGGCACAGAGCCGGGCAGATCCGGAGCGGAGGTGCTTGCTCACTGGGATAATTTTTATAAATAGACCTTGCACAATAAACACGTTCACGGTCACTTTTGGAACATTTGAAGCCAATTAAAATGTTTAAAACAAATGCCTGGCTGTTTTTGCTTCTGTTTTAACGAGAAATTAAAAAAAGATTCCAGTAAATTTGATCACGTTATTTTTGCCCTGCCCGTGCATTACTTTCATCCTGGCTGGATGGGTCGAAAAGAAGCAATCCGCAACTTCCGTTTGACGCCAAACTATGCCGAAGTCAATATATATGGTGATGATTTAGCAGCTGATATTGACAGAGCACACACTAAAAGTAGTTAATCGCTCGAAATTTTGTTTCGGGTCTGTAATGTTATCTTTTAAAATGACGTCCATGTGAAAAATGTAACTTTCGTACCAGCTCTCCCCTATTCTACTTTCTGCTGAAATATATACTCAAAGGCAATGAAAACGCAACACTCTAAATTTTGGTTTATTTTTGCTCAGGACCTGAGTAGTCCAATTTGAGTTCTTCAGTGACCATTGGGGTCACAATGTGTACCTCGTTACACATGAATGATCATCGTGTAACTCAACAGTGTGAGTTGGACTCTCATCAATCCATATTGAGTACAACATATGGGATTAGGAGTTGTGCAAGTACAGTGGTTGAAATGAAGGAGGGGTTGTCTTCCCTGTATAAAGGCATGATAAAAGCCACACAAAAAACATTTTTAAGTGTCATAATGCCACGTCTGTCGACTGAACAATGGAACAGGGCCCTGGGTATGCTAGAGGCGGGAGTAAGTGCCCGGCAAGTGGCTCACCGTTTTGGGTGTAGTACGTCCAACTGGGACGAGCTCTTTCATCAAGAGTATCCAGACCTCAAACCAGGCAGCAACTCCAGAATGCACTACAGGCAGAGTGGCGACAACTCATCAAAGTCAACCCACTCAACATATTTGAATTGTTAAAATAAGAAAGTAAATTTGAGTCACAAAATTATTTGAATCCAAACTGGTGTTGCGTTTTCATTGCCTCTGAGTATACTTTGCCGAGGTGCTGTCTCCTCCTTTAACTTAAACACTTCTCTAATGTAACTTCAAGTATAACTCTGTTTGAAACATAAAATTGGCCAACTTGTGAGATATTTTCTTCAATATGCTGTTTGGTTGAGCTTCTTAAAAACTTCAGCTGCAAGTTGCTGTAACGTTAGCTGCCTTCAAGGCTGACAGTAGAGACTCGTGCCTTGCAGGCTGGTTAGAAGGCTAATGTTGATCTGATATTGTATAATCTTCAATAGTATTGCCTCCGATGCCTTCCAGGCTGATTGTAGAGCGCTAGTGCCTCACAGGCTGGTTAGAAGGTTACTGTTGATTTCATATTGTATAATCTTTAACCCTCTATGGTACAGCGTTGCCTCCAGGCAACATAGTCTACTTTACGCGGTTTAAAGACGAGGAGAAATCCCTTTCATTGGCGAATACCACCTTTAGTGTTGAAAGCCCCAATTCTAACCAATTAAAATACAAAAAAGTGGTCACATGCTCCCCAAGTAGACATTTTGATTCTTCTTTCAGCACCTGTGCACATGTTGTATAGCGCCATATTTTCTCTCACAAAAATAGTCTTTTCACTAATTTTCATCCAGTTTCTGATAAAAAAAATCTGATTATCCTTCACTGGTAAGTAAAGATGTATTTTCAAACATTTTACTTGATAAATAATCATATATATCTCAGAAAATTACCAAAAAATAAAAAAAATAAAAAACTGCACGTTGCCCAGAGGCAACACTGTACCATAAGGAAATCACATCAGGCCACAGCAGGCATGGTGGCTCAGGATACAAACACATTACATCTGTCAGGAGTAGAGTTTGAATAAATATCTACATGTGTTTGTAGTTTGAAACAACGTCAATAATGATTTGACAACATGATGATGTTGATATGTTTGTGTTCCACAGTGGTACAATATTGCCTGAGAGCAACAGTTCAACACAATATGTGACTTTTTGTAAAGTACGAAATGTGTTGTTTTAAAAACCAAATAAATCTGTTGGTAAGTGTTTGGTTAAAGAAATACAGGTCTTGATTAAATAAGCTTCATTTTTATTTGAAAACATGAAATGTTTAATTTTGTCTGTTATGGTACAATGTTGCTTTGAGGCAACAAACTTTTAAAAAATAAATCAATTTAAAAATAATGAAAATGTTCATTGATTTTGTTTAAGTGTCCAATATTAAGCAGGAAAAACAATGAAAAATTTTTTTTTTACCCATCAATATCATGATGCGTACCATAGAGGGTTAAAGGTCCACTAAATTAGGAGAAATAAACCGATGTAGACATGTATTATTGCCTGCAATTCACAAATCCAGCATTTCAATTTCAAAATTGTATGTCATACTGGCAAAAAAATGAAGAAACTAGACACTTTGAGACCTCTCCTTAAAACTCGCGAGCGATTGGCTAATCGGTTGTGACGTATCGTATGAGAAGTAAGCTGCACCGGAGCTTGAGCACAAAATGACCTGTTTGACTCTTTATTTCAGCAGCCAATTTGTGAAAGAAAGAAAAGTTATAGTTATCTTATTTGGGACGAATATTCTAATCGATACGTTTTCTTCATACTCAATGAAATGATTTGACACAAAATGTCCAGATTTTGTGGGTTTTTCACTTTTCCGTAAACAAAGCTCTGATCTCATCTGGGATTGCAAAACGAAAAGTTTGCATTGGTCGTAAACGCGTGTACAGTCGTTTTTCGCGTTCTTGCATTGTATACTACACAAAATGCGTGCAAATTTTGGACTTCGAACATCGAAGCAACTAAGAAACACGGCAACTTCATACTCGCATGGACCGGTCGCTTGTGTTTATGTTTGGGTTTCGCTTTCGGATATGTGCCGTACCGAAGTCCCAGTAGTCCCCGGTGACTAGGATCACAATATGGTCAGTGTTTCAGAAACAAACACAAATGCAAAATTAGAATGTCATCATCAACAACAATGATCAACGATAACGACAACAGAGCAACGTAAACACAAGCTCACTTGTCAGCTTGTCTTCACAGCACTCTTACATAGACATTTACACCGAAGCCGTACAGCGGAGCGGGGCCGTGGGCTACCCGCGCCGTGCTCAGCGGGGTAGCAGCTGAGCAAGTGGGGAGTAAGCACGAGAACGGATCTCAGAGATGCCAAGTCTCACGCATTCGACAGGTCCTACGCATTTTTTAGGCTTATTCACCGTAGTCCACAATTATTCAATGAAAGCTTATTAATGAGATTCTTATGCGGAATTAAAATCCTTGTGCATTGAAGTTTCAGTTTCACTTGCGTAAAGGTGGACCTCACCACAACTAACATGGAAAGCGATTATGACTCCGGACTGTCGTGCTTCTCTTTACTCAGGGATTGGAAACAATGCATGCGTTTCATGATCGTTTAAATTGTTTAAATGAAACGAGACCATTTGAAATGTCTCTATGCAATTCCATTGCTTTCAATCCCTCAGTAAAGACAAGCGTGAGAATTCCCGAGTCATAATCGATTTCCGCGTCACTAGTGGGGAAATCCACCATAATGCACGTGAAACTGATTAACTTGATGCACAATGACTTAAATTCCGCGAGTGAATTTCTTCAGTGCGCGTTGATTGAAAAATTGCTGACTACGGCACAGGAAGGTGAATGCCACTATGAGGCGAGAGACTCCACCGAATGCGTGAGACTTGGCATCTCTTTTTTGGGAAGTGATGTAAAGTCACACCATCGTTTGGAGTCTTGTTACAGCCTGCCACTACACACCTATTTGGCATGTTGATGAATGTTATCTCAAAATCAACGAAATCAAGGATTGATCAAGGCGAAATCAATTATCAGTATAGAACAAACCACTGGTCGATCAGCTGGGAACATTTGCAACTTACTTCGCACACGTCACAGGTCACATGACTACGAGGTCCATGAAACTTCTTTGAGGGGCGGGGCTTAGGACTGTACAAACCAGCCAAATTTTAGTTTTCAAATAATGATAAAAAGTTACAGAAAGCATTTACAAATGTGTGATGCATATTAATTTGCTACATATGACCCATTTCATCAAAAAATAGCCAAAAATTTTTCTAATTGAGTGCACCTTTAATAGTATTCAGTCAGACGCCTTCAAGGCTGATTGTAGAGACTAGTGCCTTACAGGCTGACCGTAGAGACTAGTGCCTTGCAGGCTGGTTAGAAGGCTAATGTTGATTTCCGGCCTGCAAGGCACTAGTCTCTACAATCAGCCTTGATTGGTTCATTGGTGGTTCATTAAAACCAAAATCTTCGCTTTCACGACTATAATCCGATCCAACGTCACTCCGTTCTTTCAAATCTGAATCCAAACTCTCGCTCTTAGATCCACTGCTTGCGATACTTGATATACTGGCACATCCGTGTGTGTCCGTGTGTTCCATCGCTGGCGTTACAGGTTACTCGGTACGGCTCGGGATGTGGTCGGCAGTTCCCGTTCCAATCAGTCAATAATATTGATTATCTTTAATTGAACTCGGAAAGTTGGAGATTCCTCACCTACCCTGAGATCCGAGTTCAAGACGGCTGCACCGTAAATCAACAGTAAGCGAAAGCTGTAATAACAAACTGTCTATTCGCAATTCTGTTATTTGTGTTTCATTAAATCAGTCGTACACACAGCGCTGAATAGTGTTTATCGGTGGACTTGTTGCTATAGTCAGTTTTCCGACTTGCTTAATGGAACGCAGTCAGCTCCGGTTATTCCCAGCCCGACTTCAAACTTCCGAGCCAAATCGAATGCAGCATAAATCCACTTTGACAAAACTGGCAATGCATTCAATGATGTTTGAAAGCCCAATGTTCATATTGCGTTTATACTATGTAATACTCCCAAGCGAACAAGCCAAGCCAAGCCAGCAATATGTTTTAACTCCGTCTTACAGAGGCAACTGTTATTAGCTTAGACAGCAAGGCAGAAGGCCTCAGAGGATCGCCAATGTAATACATCACACTGCTAATCTACTTCAGACTGCAGTAGGCGGGGCTTGCCTGTGTTAGAGAGGAGGCGGAGCTTACCCCAATGAGGAGCAGGTGAGTGTTGATGACAGTCCCAAACCAGCGGGTGATGCGAGCCTCCTTCAGCTGCTCAGGAGTGGAGCTTACAGTCTCTGGGCGGGGCAGTGGGCGGTCCTTCATGAACACCTGATAAAGGCCCTCCTGGAACATGTTTTGAGTCATCTGGAAGTGGAGCACACACAAGCACACACACCCAGACCCTCATACACACATACATATGCAGGCATATTCACAGAGACACACGCACACGCACACACACAAAATTACACAAACACAAATGTACACCCATTCACATACATGCACACTAAATGTATGAATTCATGCAAAATCATAAAGGTATATTTTATGTTTATACTGTTAAAATATCAAGAATATGCACCCATTCAAACACACTAAACATATTTACGAATAACAGTGAACACTGACACACATTCACAATCACTAAACCACATCCATACACACTGACACACGAGTACAAATGGAAACACATTTACACACACTTAGGCTGAAGTTACAGAAAAATTAATGCTTAGCAGACATTTCGATAGGTCAGAAAATGCCAGACACCCACCTTATGTTGCCAGCAGAAATTCTTTGATAAAGACGCACCTAATTCAAATATAAAAACATAGACATTTAATTAAAAAAAGTGAAGATGCCTCCACTGAAATGTAAAATGCACGAAGTAAAAAAAAAAAGAAAAGAAAATGAGATACAGGGATCCGAGAGAGTTTAGTTTGCTGTATTTCCTTCAGACAAAACGCAGTTCTGTAGCAGCGGAGCTGGAGCAGGCCAGGTCAAAGTTCAGCGGTTCAGCTTCCGTCTGTCTGACGAAGCACTAAATCACAGTTTGTTTTCACTGCTTTGATTGGCCAGGATCATCGTGCAGAATGACAATTGGCTGCGACAGATTAGTGAAGCGCTGTGAAATCTGTCTTCATGTTCGACAGCAGCATGTGTGCAGGGAGTGTGTGAGCAGGGAGTGTACAGTGTACTCATTATTTAAGACTCATTATTCAAGAACGTGTCCCAGGACACAAGCAGGAGTATTTTCATGGTTTTTACGGAATGTGCCCCATTCAGTATATTAATTCTTTAGGGAATGTGCCCCATTCAGTATATTAATTCTTTAGGGAATGTGCCCCATTCAGTATATTCATTCTTTAGGGAATGTGCCCCATTCAGTATATTCATTCTTTAGGAATGTGCCCCATTCAGTATATTCATTCTTTAGGAATGTGCCCCATTCAGTATATTAATTCTTTAGGAATGTGCCCCATTCAGTATATTCATTCTTTTAGGGAATGTTCCCCATTCAGTATATTAATTCTTTAGGGAATGTGCCCCATTCAGTATATTCATTCTTTAGGGAATGTGCCCCATTCAGTATATTAATTCTTCACGGAATGTGCCCCATTCAGTATATTAATTCTTTAGGGAATGTGCCCCATTCAGTATATTAATTCTTTAGGGAATGTGCCCCATTCAGTATATTCATTCTTTAGGGAATGTGCCCCATTCAGAATATTCATTCTTTAGGGAATGTGCCCCATTCAGTATATTCATTCTTTAGGGAATGTGCCCCATTCAGTATATTGATTCTTTAGGGAATGTGCCCCATTCAGTATATTAATTCTTCAGGGAATGTGCCCCATTCAGTATATTCATTCTTCAGGGAATGTGCCCCATTCAGTATATTAATTCTTCAGGGAATGTGCCCCATTCAGTATATTAATTCTTTAGGGAATGTGCCCAATTCCGTATATTAATTCTTCAGGGAATGTGCCCCATTCCGTATATTAATTCTTTAGGGAATGTGCCCCATTCAGTAGATTAATTCTTCAGGGAATGTGCCCCATTCAGTATATTCATTCTTCAGGGAATGTGCCCCATTCAGTATATTCATTCTTTAGGGAATGTGCCCCATTCAGTATATTCATTCTTTAGGGAATGTGCCCCATTCAGTATATTAATTCTTTAGGGAATGTGCCCCATTCAGTATATTCATTCTTTAGGGAATGTGCCCCATTCAGTAAATTCATTCTTTAGGGAATGTGCCCCATTCAGTATATTCATTCTTTAGGGAATGTGCCCCATTCAGTATATTCATTCTTTAGGGAATGTGCCCCATTCAGTATATTATTCTTCAGGGAATGTGCCCCATTCAGTATTTCAGGGAATGTGCCCCATTCAGTATATTCATTCTTTCGGGAATTGCCCCATTCAGTATATTCATTCTTTTAGGGAATGTGCCCCATTCAGTATATTCATTCTTTCAGGGAATGTGCCCCATTCAGTATATTCATTCTTTAGGGAATGTGCCCCATTCAGTATATTAATTCTTTAGGGAATGTGCCCCATTCAGTATATTAATTCTTTAGGGAATGTGCCCCATTCAGTATATTCATTCTTTAGGGAATGTGCCCCATTCAGTATATTCATTCTTTCAGGGAATGTGCCCATTCATTCAGTGCCCCATTCAGTATATTAATTCTTCAGGAATGTGCCCCATTCAGTATATTAATTCTTTTAGGAATGTGCCCCATTCAGTATATTAATTCTTTAGGAATGTGCCCCATTCAGTATATTAATTCTTTTAGGAATGTGCCCCATTCAGTATATTAATTCTTTAGGGAATGTGCCCCATTCAGTATATTAATTCTTTAGGAATGTGCCCCATTCAGTATATTATTCTTTAGGGAATTGCCCCATTCAGTATAATGAATGCCCCATTCAGTATATTAATTTCTTTAGGAATGTGCCCCATTCAGTATATTAATTCTTTAGGGAATGTGCCCCATTCAGTATATTAATTCTTTTGTGCCCCATTCAGGAATGTGCCCCATTCAGTATATTAATTCTTCAGGGAATGTGCCCCATTCAGTATATTAATTCTTTAGGAATGTGCCCCATTCAGTATATTAATTCTTAGGAATGTGCCCATTCAGTATATTAATTCTTTAGGGAATGAATGTGCCCCATTCAGTATATTAATTCTTTAGGGAATGTGCCCCATTCAGTATATTAATTCTTTTAGGGAATGTGCCCCATTCAGTATATTCATTCTTTAGGAATGTGCCCCATTCAGTATATATATTCATTCTTTAGGAATGTGCCCCATTCAGTATATTCATTCTTCTTTGGGGAATGTGCCCCATTCAGTATATTAATTCTTTAGGGAATGTGCCCCATTCAGTATATTAATTCTTCAGGAATGTGCCCCATTCAGTATATTCATTCTTTTTAGGAATGTGCCCCATTCAGTATATTCATTCTTTAGGAATGTGCCCCATTCAGTATATTAATTCTTCAGGGAATGTGCCCCATTCAGTATATTATCTTTAGGAATTGCCCCATTCAGTATATTAATTCTTTTAGGAATGTGCCCCATTCAGTATATTAATTCTTCAGGAATGTGCCCCATTCAGTATATTAATTTTAGGGAATTGCCCCATTCAGTATATTAATTCTTTAGGAATGTGCCCCATTCAGTATATTAATTCTTCAGGGAATGTGCCCCATTCAGTATATTCATTCTTTAGGGAATGTGCCCCATTCAGTATATTCATTCTTTAGGGAATGTGCCCCATTCAGTATATTCATTCTTTAGGGAATGTGCCCCATTCAGTATATTAATTCTTTAGGGAATGTGCCCCATTCAGTATATTAATTCTTTAGGGAATGTGCCCCATTCAGTATATTAATTCTTCAGGGAATGTGCCCCATTCAGTATATTAATTCTTCAGGGAATATGCTCCATTCAGTATATTAATTCTTCAGGGAATATGCTCCATTCAGTATATTAATTCTTTAGGGAATGTGCCCCATTCAGTATATTCATTCTTTAGGGAATGTGGGCCATTTCCAAAATCAGTTTTGTAGTTGGCCCACAGAGACAGACAGTGTAATACTGCTCTGGTCACCTCGCTCTGTACTTCGTACATTATTTATAATTTTCCCAAAGCATCTCATGAACAATCCTGCTCATCCAAAATCAACAAAAATCCAATTTACCCATAAAAGAGACATTTATTCAGAATATACATTACATTAAAAAATTACATTTCATTAAGTATGCACTTACTGCTCACTGATGAGAACAGCAAGCGGGGGGAGGGAGGGAGAGAGAGAGAGAGAGAGATCGCGTGCGTGTAAAGTTCCATTTCCTTCAAGTTAGGTTCCGCTCAAGGTCTGGACTGGTTCAGTACTGGGCCAGGACTGGGTTAGACTGAATTTGGACTGGTTAAGTACTGGGCCAGGACTGGGTTCGACTGAGTCTGGACTGGTTCAGTACTGGCCCAGCACTGGGTTAGACTGAGTCTGGACTGGTTCAGTACTGGCCCAGCACTGGGTTCGACTGAATCTGGACTGGTAAAGTACTGGGCCAGGACTGGTTTAGACTGAGTCTGGACTGGTTAAGCACCAGCCCAGCACTGGGTTAGACTGAATCTGGACTGGTTCAGTACTTGGCCAGGACTGAGTAAGACTGAGTCTGGACTGGTTCAGTACTGGCCGAGCACTGGGTTAGACTGAATCTGGACTGGTTCAGTACTTGGCCAGGACTGAGTAAGACTGAGTCTGGACAGGTTCAGTACTGTGCCAGGACTGGGTTAGACTGAGTCTGGACTGGTTCAGTACTGGCCCAGCACTGGGTTAGACTGAATCTGGACTGGTTCAGTACTGGGCCAGGACTGGGTTAGACTGAGTCTGGACTGGTTGAGTACTGGGCCAGGACTGAGTTAGACTGAGTCTGGACTGGTTCAGTACTGGCCGAGCACTGGGTTAGACTGAATCTGGACTGGTAAAGTACTGGGCCAGGACTGGTTTAGACTGAGTCTGGACTGGTTCAGTACCGGCCCAGCACTGGGTTAGACTGAATCTGGACTGGTTCAGTACTTGGCCAGTACTGAGTAAGACTGAGTCTGGACTGGTTCAGTACTGTGCCAGGACTGGGTTAGACTGAGTCTGGACTGGTTCAGTCCTGGCCCAGCACTGGGTTAGACTGAGTCTAGACTGGTTGAGTACTGGGCTAGGATTGGGCTAGACTGAGTCTGGACTGGTTGAGTACTGGGCCAGGACTGGGTTAGTCTGAGTCTGAACTGGGCAGCACTAGGCAGTTAGTCTCTCCGGGCTCCTCGGAGGTAACGGTCTAAAAGCCAAGCCTGATCACAGTGGCGGCACTCTTCTCTACTCCAGCTGTATCAGGTCCCCTGGGTCAGAGGTCAGGACCGCCTCTTCCTCCTCCTCATCCTCCTCATCCTCCTCCAGCTCAAAGCCGTCCATCGTCTTCTGCAGGTCGGTCTTGATGCGGTTCAGTTCCAGCAGGCCATCCTGCAGGTCCTTGCACACTTCCCGGATTTTGGCAGCAAATTGTGTTTTGGCGCCCTTGCGAAGCTCGTGGGAGTCCTTGGCGAGGAAGAAGAGGTCGAGGGCGAGGAAGAGGCCGGACATCACACCAGTGGTGACGCTGATGGCCTGGGCAGCCTTGGCGGCTCCGCCCGCGACGCTGAAGACCTGCACGGTGCTGATGAGGTTCTCCGTGTTTATCATCAGAGCCTTCCCCGCTCGGCCCCCCTCTTTCAACACGTGCCTCACATTCTGATTCATCGCTCGCTTCGACACTGTCTCCTTATAGTGCTCGAAGTTCCAGAGCTCCAACGCATTCATCCCCTCCTGCGGGGAGAGAGAGAGAAGGGGGGGGAGAGAGAGAGAGAGAGAGAGAGAGAGAGAGAGAGAGAGAGAGAGAGAGGGAGAGAGAATCTGAATGGCTCTTTATTGGACAGTGTCTCAAACAATCAGCAAAAAACCAAAAATGTCAGACATGAAACATAAAGGAGGAAAACAAAACAAATCCAGCCCAACCTTTACATTACCTGAAAGAAAAAACGAGAGGTTAAGGATGTTAGTCAAAAATTAGTCACCAAACCACAATCATATTCATTTATAAAACATAAGGTGTCTTGCAGCCCCCAAATCTCCAGAAATTGTGTCACATTCCCAACCATTTTGTAATAAGAGTATTCCACTTTCAGCCTTGCAGTTAGTAGTCCTTTGAACATTTCAAGAACATTACAAGAGCCCACTGTTCTGATGCAGTTTTTCCTTGTTTTCCAAATTGCCAGCTTTGCTGTGCCACACAGATCATTCATCAAAACCGATTTTGCTTTGGTCTTCAGTGAATATTTAGGTCCTGTAATAAAAAGCTGATCTGAGAAAATTACCCCGAGATCAGAAAACCAACTCTTAAGGAGTTTAAACAGATCCCCCAATCTCGAACACTGCAAAAATAAATGACTAATGCCCTCAGGAACCTGACAAAAAGGACACCCCACCCCAGTGCTTGGATCTAGGTGGGCCACGTCTGTTCGTAGCTATCGCACCATTTATTATCCTCCAATGGAGGTCAGCAGTCCGCTTTTCAATAGGCGGCTTATACAGGGACCGCCAATTGCCTTTAGGTGGAGGGTTTGAGCCAAAGACCTCAGCCCACTTGGTCGCTCTCATCTCTGCCAGCCGTTCTGCATGCAGTACCTTCACACAGGTGACGTACAGCGCTTTCTTTCCCACGACCCTCAGGCCACCGAGTTCAGGGGTCCTAAAGGACAGAATGCGGTCTCCATCCTCCTGCCACTCGTCTGCAGCGGCAGCGGCGACGCTCAGGGGAGGGAAGATGTATCCCTCATTCTCCTGCCACTGCTGCATCCAATCAGCTACCCAAACCCGCTGCGCTCCGGTGAGGGACCCACAGGCTTCAGCCACCACCTGACTCATTACCCAAACCCGCTGCGCCCGGTGAGGGGACCCCAGGCTTCAGCCACCACCTGACTCATTACTCAAACCCGCTCCGCTCCTGTGAGGGACCCCAGGCTTCAGCCCCCACCTGACTCATTACCCAAACCCTCCGCTCCTGTGAGGGACCCCCAGGCTTCAGCCCCCACCTGACTCATTACCCAAACCCGCTGCGCTCCTGTGAGGGACCCCCAGGCTTCAGCCCCCACCTGACTCATTACTCAAACCCGCTGCGCTCCTGTGAGGGACCCCCAGGCTTCAGCCACCACCTGACTCATTACCCAAACCCGCTGCGCTCCTGTGAGGGACCCCCAGGCTTCAGCCACCACCTGACTCATTACCCAAACCCGCTGCGCTCCTGTGAGGGACCCCAGGCTTCAGCCCCCACCTGACTCATTACCCAAAACCCGCTGCGCTCCTGTGAGGGACCCCCAGGCTTCAGCCCCCACCTGACTCATTACCCAAACCCGCTCCGCTCCTGTGAGGGACCCCCAGGCTTCAGCCCCCACCTGACTCATTACCCAAACCCGCTGCGCTCCTGTGAGGGACCCCCAGGCTTCAGCCCCCACCTGACTCATTACCCAGAGGGACCTCACGCCAGTTTTTTGGCTCAGCCCCGCAGCATCAGTCCTTAGAATGTGACCCAACTTCACACAGCCTGCCTCCAACATGGACGACCGTAGACTAGATGAAACCAACGTTGTCGTTTGGAGAAGCTGGTTATGGAACAGCGGCTCCTAAAGCAACCACATCCCTGGTACCTCATCCGTTCTTCTGGAGATTGTGATACACGCCAGGCCTCCAGCATGGACTCATAAAACGGAGTCAGGCCAGTGAGATCCACACCTTCCAGCCTCATCAGGAACAGCTGCTCATCCAAGCCCAGACGGCCGGCCCTCCTCAGTAAGGCACATGCTGTGCCAGCCCACCTGCGGTCTCTGGGCCGACTGTAGACGAAAGGCAGCGACTCTGGCAGTGACATCAATAATCCTTGTCCACCATCCTGCACAGGTAAGTACAGACAGGCAGCCCATATCCAGTGTTGACCGGACCAGAACAAGTCCAGTAGCTGTCGCTGCACAGCCTGCAGTGTGCTTTGTGGTGGCTGCAACACCGTGAGCTTATGCCACAGGGCTGAGGCAACCAAGTTACTGGCAACCAGGACCCTCCCCCTGTAGGACAGTTGGGGTAGCAGCCAATGCCATTTAGACAATCGGGCACACACCTTCTCCACTACCCCCTCCCAGTTTTTAGCCTGAAACTCAGCGGAGCCTAAACAAACACCCAAGACCTTCATCCCACTCCTACCCCACTTCAGACCACTCGGTAAAGGCGGCATCCTCCCTGGCTGCCACTGCCCTGCCCATAAAGCCTCAGATTTGCCCCAGTTAACTTTGGCTGAGGCAGCTTTTTGGTACTGGAGTAGCGTATCTGCTAAAATCTGGACATCTCTGTCATTGCTAATAAAAACTGTGATATCGTCAGCATAAGCTGACAGAACCACACCTGAACCTGTTACATCACCTGGAATATTAAAACCAGTCAGTTTAGCTCGTAATGAGATAAGCAGCGGTTCTATTGCTAATGAGCAGAGTTGTCCAGAGAGTGGACACCCCTGCCGTATGCCTCTCCGCACAGGAAAAGGGAGGCTCAAACCACCCCCTATCTTTACCATGCAGGAGGCATCTGCATATAATAGTTCGAGCCAGGATAAAAATCTCTCCCCAAACCCAAAGGCCCTGAGAGTCTTGAAAAGGTAGTCATGGTCGATCCCGATCAAAAGCCTTTTCTTGATCTAGTGAAATGAGTCCAATACTGCTGTTATGCATTTTACACAGGTCTATTACATCTCGTATGAGAAACAAATTGTCCATGATGGACCGATCCGGGCCACAATATGATTGATCTAGGTGTATCAAAGAAGAGAGATATTTCTTTAGCCTATTTGAAAGACATTTAGCTAAGATCTTGTAATGCGAACATAAAAGAGCTGCAGGTCACCAATTATTTAAAAGACACAGATCTCCCTTTTTTGGTAATAGTGTTAACACTGCACGCCGACATGACTTTGGTAAAAATCCCTCCCGTAGTGACTCACGCAGAACCTCATAAAAGTCTCTACCAATATGAGTCCTGAAATGTTTATAAAATTCTGATGGTAGCCCATCCAGTCCAGGGGAACGCCCGGTGGAAAGCTGCTGAACAGCAGTAGTCAGTTCCTGCAGGGTAATTCCAGAGTCCAGCTGCTCCTTTTCTTCCGGGCCGAGCTGTGGTAACCCTTGGAAGATCAGCATGGCACTTTCAGGGTCACATTCCTCTGCCATAAAGAGCTGAGTAAAAGTCCACAGCCGTTTGGCGCATCTCCGTGCTGTTTGTAGTTAGACTGCCATCTTGATGACGAAGAGAGACTACTCTCTTGCTTTTTGCCTGCGTTCTTTCTAAATTGAAAAAGAAAGCAGTGGGGGCGTCCATGTCTTTAATGCCACAAAAGCGGGACCGAATCAAAGCCCCTTTTACCCGCTCATTAACATAACATAATATAACATAACATGAATGGCGAGAACAGGCCGTTCAGCCCAACTAGGCTCGCCAGTTTCTTTGTAAAACAAAGCAAGCTCCTGTTTCTTCTCCTGGAGCGTCCTTCCTAAGTTTGGGTCACTTTCTTGAAGAATCCTCTGTTCTATGAGTGTGATGTCTTCCTCCAGTGCTTTAACTGCGCCTGTCACCCTTGCCGTGGAAAAGCTTGTATATTGTTGGCAAAAAAGCTTTGAGTTTTCCCAACCTCCCACCATTGTCTTAAATTTTCACAATTACCCTTTTCCACCCTCCATCTTTCCCAGATTTTTGCAAATTGTTCACAGAATGACACATCCTTCAGTAATTGTGTGTTAAAATGCCAATAAGTCTTAGCTCTTGGAGGAGACAAAACACTCATATTTAAAACCACAAGGTGATGATCGGAGAACCCCACGGGTGCAATAAAACATTCCAAAATTTGATTATTGAATATATCAGACACATAGAATCTGTCTAGTCTTGCAGCACTAATCATGTTATTTGATACTTTCAGCCAGGTACACAGCCTGGCTTTATTATTTTTGGTTCTCCAAACATCTAAAAGATCGAATTCAGTCATCATCTTAGACAAGAGGACTGCTGACGGAGGATGAGGTTCCTCTCCAGTGCGATCTACAGTGCAATCAACAGTGCAGTTCCAGTCCCCACCGAGAACAAAGCATCCCTCCCCGCTGTACTGCTGCAACACACTCTTTATGGTATTAAGAAAATTAAGTCTTTCTTGACCAAAATTTGGGGCATAAACATTGATAAGAAAAAAATATTCCCTTTTATATCCACCTTTAGCATCATGGCCCGCCCTTTAATAATTTCTTGAGTGTACAAGAGAGTAAAATCTAGGTCAGGAGAGAGAAGAACAGCTACTCCAGCACTAACATTTGTACCATGACAATAAAACGACTTCCCTTGCCACCACATTCTCCATTCAACCTCATTGTTTATGTCAGTGTGTGTTTCTTGTAGAAAAACTACATTCAGTTTTTTTTGTTTTATTACCTCCTTCACACTCGCCCTCTTTATCCTATCTCTACCACCATTGATATTTAAATATCCCACCCTTAGAGAATCCATAACGGGGGAAAAGAGGAGAAAAAAGAGAGGAGTCAGAAAACAGCCAGAGAAGGGAAACACCACGTGCTGCATTATCATTTTGACTTAGTAATTCTTTTCCCCAAACGGTTTTTTACAGTTAGACCGTCCGTGCCTGATCATCGTAACATACTTGCTGAGACGAAAACGTTTTCTTTTACTCAGTTCATCGTAACCAACCGCTTTCTGCAGTGTGGTTACTGACCTGATAAATTTTCTTTGTCGGGAAAAATTCTGTTAAATTTACCCCAGATCTTCTAAAAGTTTCGTCCAAAAACGCGTTCAGCTCTTCCAGAGTGTAAAGACCGGAGTCTGTAGCCGAGTCGCCCTGTATTGATGGCACATCGGCTAGTGACTCACAGTTGCTGCGCTGCTGTAGCCACCAGCAGCAGCAGCTCAGACACAGGCCCAGCCTCCAGCCCAGAGAGACAGCTGCGCTGCTATAGCCACCAGCAGCAGCAGCTCAGACACAGGCCCAGCCTCCAGCCCAGAGACACAGCTGCGCTGCTGTAGCCACCAGCAGCAGCAGCTCAGACACAGGCCCAGCCTCCCTCCAGCCCTGTAGCCACCAGCAGCAGAGACACAGCTGCACAGCTGCTGTAGCCACCAGCAGCAGCAGCTCAGACACAGGCCCAGCCTCCAGCGCAGAGACACAGCTGCGCTGCTGTAGCCACCAGCAGCAGCAGCTCAGGCACAGGCCCAGCCTCCAGCCCAGAGAGACAGCTGTGCTGCTGTAGCCACCAGCAGCAGCAACTCAGACACAGGCCCAGCCTCCAGCCCCCAGAGAGCAGCTCAGACACAGGCCCAGCCTCCAGCCCAGAGAGACAGCTGCGCTGCTGTAGCCACCAGCAGCTCAGTAGCCACTCCAGCAGCAGCAGCTCAGACACAGACACAGGCCCAGCCTCCAGCCCAGAGACACAGCTGCGCTGCTGTAGCCACCCAGCAGCAGCAGCTCAGACACAGGCCCAGCCTCCAGCCCAGAGAGACAGCTGCGCTGCAGCAGCTCAGACACAGGCCCAGCCTCCAGCCCAGAGAGACACAGGGCGCTGCTGTAGCCACCAGCAGCAGCAGCTCAGACAGGCCCAGGCCCAGCCTCCAGCAGCCAGCTCAGACACAGGCCCAGCTGCGACAGCTGCTGTAGCCAGCCACCAGCAGCAGCAGCTCAGACACAGGCCCAGCCTCCAGCCCAGAGACACAGCTGCTGCTGCTGCTCAGAGCCAGCCCAGCAGCAGCAGCTCACCAGCACAGGCCCAGCCTCCAGCCCAGAGAGACAGCTGTGCTGCTGTAGCCACCAGCAGCAGCAGCTCAGACACAGGCCCAGCCTCCAGCCCAGAGACACAGCTGCGCTGCTGTAGCAGAGAGAGGCGCCTGCTGTAGCCACCAGCAGCAGCAGCTCAGACACAGGCCCAGCCTCCAGCCCAGAGACACAGCTGTGCTGCTGCTAGCCAGCCAGCAGCAGCAGCAGCTCAGACACAGGCCCAGCCTCCAGCCCCAGAGAGACACAGCTGCGCTGCTGTAGCCACCAGCAGCAGCAGCTCAGACACAGGCCCAGCCTCCAGCCCAGAGACACAGCTGCTGTAGCCACCAGCTGCTGACACAGCCACCAGCAGCAGCAGCTCAGACACAGGCCCAGCCTCCAGCCCAGAGAGACAGCTGTGCTGCTGTAGCCACCAGCAGCAGCAGCTCAGACACAGGCCCAGCCTCCAGCCCAGAGAGACAGCTGTGCTGCTGTAGCCACCAGCAGCAGCTCAGACACAGGCCCAGCCTCCAGCCCAGAGACACAGCTGCGCTGCTGTAGCCACCAGCAGCAGCAGCTCAGACACAGGCCCAGCCTCCAGCCCAGAGCTGTAGCCACACAGCTCAGACACAGGCCCAGCCTCCAGCCCAGACACAGCTGCACTGCTGTAGCCACCACAGCGGCTCAGAGGCCCAGCCTCCAGCCCAGAGACACCAGCTTCACCACTTCACCAACTAACTGGACCTCAAGCAGATAAGAGATATTGCAACACTACTCTATGCTAAATTACTGAGTTAATGGGATATAGAGCAACACTTAGAATAATTTATTCTTTCTGAACAACATTTATTTATTTGTTTATTCATTTAATCATTACATTTATTTGGCTTGTAAATCGGATATTTTCTAGTGGTACACTATTCTGTTAAGGAAAAGGAATTAGCATCTTTTTCAACAAGTAACTGGAACATTCAGGGATTATCCTCTTCAACTTTTGGTTTGAAATCAACAAACCCTGAATTCCTGAATAGCATTAGAAATGTAGATATAATCATATTGAATGAAACTTGGAGTCAAAATCAAACCAATTGCCCAAACAATTATATAGAACTTATTATCCCATCTGTAAAGCACAACCACATTAAGAATGGCAGAGATTCAGGTGGTTTACTCGTATGGTACAAAGGAGAATATAAAGATTGCATCTCACCAGTTAAAAAAGGAAAAAATTACATTTGGATTAAAATTCACTCAAATATTCTGGAAAACAACAGAGATGTCTATTTATGTGCAATATACATCCCACCTTCAAATTCCCCATATTACGCAGAGGAGGTTTTTGAGGAACTCCAGAAGGAAATTTCCTTCTACCAAAGTTTAGGGTCAGTCTTAATATGTGGTGATCTTAATGCCAGAATTGGTAGAGAGCCAGACTTCATTAACTATGAAGGAAACAAACACATCTTCAAACATTCCCCTTTGTACCACACTTATATAAACACACAAAGAAAAAGCTATGACAGCGTGGTTAACAAGACTGGCAAACAGGTACTACAGATGTGTAAAGGCTTGGGTCTGTACATTGTTAATGGCAGAATCAGAGGAGACTCTCTAGGCAGACTCACATACTGCTCTGTGTTAGGTAGTAGTGTTGGAGATTATGCCATTACTGATATTGAACCACAATATGTAAATACATTTATAGTATCACCACAACAGCCCCTTTCAGACCATAGCCAAATAACCTTATTTCTAAAAAAGTCATTGTCACCCAATGTGAATCCAAACCCTGAACCAAGGCTATTTCCTCTGCCGAGGAGATACAGATGGACAGAAGAGAGCAATGCTGCCTATGCCGCTGCACTAGGCTCTGCTCAAATTCACAACATGCTAGATACTTTTCTCAACACCCAGTATCAGCCTAACAAGGAATACATAAATTTGGCCACACATAATTTAAACACAATATTTATACAATTGGCAAAAGAATCTAAATTAAAAATCTCACAAATTAAAAAATCCAACATGAAACAAAAAGAGCGATGGTTTGATAAAGAATGTGCTGTATCCAGACAAAACCTGAGAAAACTGTCAAACAAAAAACACAGGAACCCAAGTGACTCAGTGGGACGGCTTGAATATCTCCAGGCTCTAAAAGAATACAAAAAACTCCTTCATATGAAAAAAAATGCGCTATATGGAAGGAGAACTCAACAAAATTGAAAAAGCTATAAATGAAAACACCTTTTGGAAATTATGGAAAAACATCAACAGAAACCCACATACAGAGACCAACCCAATTCAAAATGGAAGTATCTGGAAAGATTACTTTGACTACCTCTATAAAAATCCAGTGTCACGGTCTGAATCCCAACCAAGTTTTAACAACAGACAAACTGAAAGAACTAGAAAGGACAGTGCAGGACAACCAATGTGCCCTTGACTACCCCATCACCATTAAAGACATACAGCACAAACTCAAAACCCTTAAACATGGAAAAGCTTGCGGTATAGACAGCATCAACTCAGAGATGCTGAAACACAGTAATCTAAAACTCCAACTTGCCATGCAAAAACACTTTAACCTGGTGTTAGTAACTGGATATTACCCCAGTGTCTGGAATAAAGGTCTCATTTCTCCTCTATTTAAAAATGGAGATAAGTACAACCCCAGCAATTACAGAGGCATCTGTGTTAACAGCAACCTGAGTGAACTCTTCTGCAGCATCCTTAACTCCAGATTAATTACAGATCTCACTGATCATCATATCCTGTCTAGAAGCCAAATTGGTTTTTTACCCAAACATCAAACATCTGACCACATCTACACTCTCCATACACTCATCCAGAACCATGTTCACAACAAACACAAAGGGAAGATATCTGCATGTTTTGTAGATCTAAAAAAAAAAAAAAAAGGCTTTTGATACAATTTGGCACAATGGGTTATTTTTACAGCTCTTACAATGTGGAATTGGTGGTAAAATATATGACCTGATCAAACCCAAATATTCTGACAATCAGTGCTGTGTTAAAATTGGAAACAAAAGAACAGAGTTCTTCAAACAAGGAAGAGGGTGCATCAGGGTGTGACCCATCTCCTACCCTGTTCAACATTTATACCAATAAATTGGCCACCCTTCTTGAACAATCCCCAAGCCCAGGATTAGATCTACAAGGCAAAACAATTAAATTCCTCATGTATGCAGATGACCTGGTTCTTCTGTCCCCAACAGAACATGGCCTGCAGCAGAACCTCTCTCTGCTGGAGACCTTCTGTCAAAACTGGGCGTTAGATATTAACCTGGACAAAACTAAAGTCATGGTATTCCAGAAAAAGGCCAGGTCACAAGAATCCAAGCATGTTTTCACTGCAAGAGGGACCACACTTCAGCATACGATGGAATACAATTACCTAGGCATCATCATCAGTGCATCTGGCAGCTTTAACAAAGCAATAAACTCCCTCACAGATAAGGCACGCAGGGCTTACTATAGCATAAAAAGTTCACTACATAAATTCAAACCTCCAATTAAAATTTGGCTAAAACTATTTAACAGTGTAATTCAACCCATCCTTATGTATGGAAGTGAAGTGTGGGGCCCTCAAACTACCCAGAGACACACCTCACGGGACACAACACCCACAGAAACATTTAATCTTCAATTCTGCAAGGAAATCCTCAAGGTCCACAGAAACTGTCCAAACCCTGCATGTAGAGCAGAGCTGGGACGCTTCCCTCTCTCCCTACACATGTACAAAAGGTCCGTTAAGTTCCAGGTTCACTTAGCACAAGCTGATCCTGATTCCTATCAGCACAAAGCCTTTCTCAGTAACAGCCTCCGTCCAGAAACATCAGAGAAACCTGCCACCTCAAAATCCAAGACCTTCATGATCTCTCCAAAACTCACCTGGCATCTATAGACAAAGAGAACAAAGCTACTTACATTGACAATTGGAAAAATGAAATTAAATCCATCAATAAATTAGAATGCTATGGCTTATTGAATAGAAAATATTCTCCAGCACAGTATCTGGTCAGTGTAAAAAACCCCAAACAGAGACGCACATTAACAATGTACAGACTAAATGACCATCAACTACAGGTTGAAAAAGGTCGGTATAGAAAAGACTGGAAGCCCAGAGAACTGAGAACATGTAAAGACTGTTCTTCAGGGGAAATAGAACCTGAGCTCCATGTTCTCCTCTCCTGTCCCCTGTACCAAACTGTGAGAGAGGCTTTCCTACAGCAGGTTACAGCAGCAGACTCAACATATCAGAGAAAAACACCTGCTGAACTGCTGAAACTCTGTTTAGGAGAAGATCCACCGTTTACACACTTAGCTGCACAATATGTAACACTCTGCCATGACATTAGAGAAAAACACGAATGTTGAATCTGAACTCCCAGACTACATATGTAGTCAGATTTCACACGCATGACCATTATTACTATAATATTGTTGATTTTATTTCATATGAACTGTATATAAATATATCTTTTCATTATATCTCAAGTACCCAATCTATGTTGTATATATTGTATATGATTGTTCATTGTTTGAATATGTTGTATATGATTGTTTATTATTATGCTTTGGCAACAATGTTTATTCCATTCATGCCAATAAAGCTTCTTTGAACTTTAACTTGAGAGAGGGAGAGAGAGAGGGGAGAGAGGGGGGAGAAAGAGAGAAAGAGAGGAGAGAGAGAGAGAGGGGGAGAGGGAGGAGAGAGAGAGGGAGAGAAAGAGAGGGAGGAGAGAGAGGGAGGAGAGAGGGGGGGATTCAGGAGAGAGAGGAGAGAGAGGGAGGGAGAGGAGAGAGGGAGGAGAGAGGGGGGGAGAAAGAGAGAGACTTTTGGCTTTTTACCAAATTATCGCACCTCTGATCATATTTACACCCTACACACACTCATAAACAAGCATGTCCATCAAACAAACAAAGGAAAAATTTTTGCTTGTTTTGTCGATTTTAAAAAAGCCTTTGATTCAATTTGGCATGAAGGACTATTTCTTAAAATTTTACAAAGTGGTGTAGGGGGTAAAGTCTATGACATCATAAAATCGATGTACTCAGAGAATAAGTGCAGTATCAGAATTGGAGCTAAAAGAACAGAATTCTTCACTCAGGGGCCCCTGTGGAGTGAGACAGGGCTGCAGTCTGAGCCCAACACTCTTCACTCAGGGGCCCCTGTGGAGTGAGACAAGGCTGCAGTCTGGGCCCAACACTCTTCACTCAGGGGCCCCTGTGGAGTGAGACAGGGCTACAGTCTGAGCCCAACAATTGGGGCCCTGTGGGAGAGACAGGGCTGCAGTCTGAGCCCAACACTCTTCACTCAGGGGCCCCTGTGGAGGAGACAGGGCTGCAGTCTGAGCCCAACACTCTTCACTCAGGGGCCCCTGTGGAGTGAGACAGGGCTGCAGTCTGAGCCCAACTTTCTTCACTCAGGGGGCCCCTGTGGAATGAGACAGGGCTGCAGTCTGAGCCCAACACTCTCTTCACTCAGGGCCCCCCTGAGGAATGAGACAGGGCTGCATTCTGAGCCCAACACTCTTCACTCAGGGGCCCCTGTGGGGTGAGACAGGGCTGCAGTCTGAGCCCAACACTCTTCACTCAGGGGCCCCTGTGGAGTGAGACAGGGCTGCAGTCTGAGCCCAACACTCTTCACTCAGGGGCCCCTGTGGAGTGAGACAGGGCTGCAGTCTGAGCCCAACACTCTTCACTCAGGGGCCCCTGTGGAGTGAGACAGGGCTGCAGTCTGAGCCCAACACTCTTCACTCAGGGGCCTGAGCCCAACACTCTTCACTCAGGTGAGACAGGGCTGCAGTCTGAGCCCAACACTCTTCACTCAGGGGCCCCTCTGAGACAGGGCTGCAGTCTGAGCCCAACACTCTTCACTCAGGGGCCCCTTGACTCAGGGCTGCAGTCTGAGCCCAACACTCTTCACTCAGGGGCCCTGTGGAGACAGGGCTGCAGTCTGGCTGCAGTCTTGAGCCCCTGTGGAGGGCTGAGTCTGGACAGGGCTGCAGTCTGCAGTCTGAGCCCAACACTCTTCACTCAGGGGCCCCTGTGGAGTGAGACAGGGCTGCAGTCTGAGCCCAACACTCTTCACTCAGGGGCCCCTGTGGGAATGAGGACAGGGCTGCAGTCTGAGCCCAACACTCTTCACTCAGGGGCCCCTGTGGCCCCTGTGGAATGAGACAGGGCTGCAGTCTGAGCCCAACACTCTTCACTCAGGGGCCCCTGTGGAGTGAGACAGGGCTGCATTCTGAGCCCAACACTCTTCACTCAGGGGCCCCTGTGGAGGGAGACAAGGCTGCAGTCTGAGCCCAACACTCTTCTTCACTCAGGGGCCGGAGGAGACAGGGCTACAGTCTGAGCCCAACACTCTTCACTCAGGGGCCCCTGTGGAGGAGACAGGGCTACAGTCTGAGCCCAACATCTTCAATCAGGGGCCCCTGGAGTGAGACAGGGCTACAGTCTGAGAACAGTCTGTGGAGGAGACAGGGCTGCAGTCTGAGCCCAACACTCACTCTGGAGTGAGACAGGGCTGCAGTCTGAGCCCAACACTCTTCAACAGTTATATCAGTGAATTGGCCTTACAGTTGGAACAGTCTGCAGCCCCTGGACTCACTCTTCATGATAAAGAAATTAAATTCTTGCTCTATGCAGATGATCTGCTGTGTCGCCCACAGAACAGGGGTTACAGCAGAGCCTATCATGCCTGGAGCAGTTCTGTCAGACCTGGGCACTGACAGTAAACCTGAAAAAAACCAAAATCATGGTCTTCCAGAAAAGATCCAGATCTCAGGGACACAGGTACCACTTCACCCTCGGAGCCAACACTCTGGAGCTCACCACCAGCTACCCTTACCTGGGGCTGCAGATCAGTGCTTCAGGGAGATTCCACATGGCAATAAATGCATTAAGGGATAAAGCACGCAGGGCATTCTATACAATTAAAAAAACTACCTACAGATTCAACCCCCCAATCAAGATCTGGCTTAAAATATTCGACCACATCATTCAACCCATCCTCCTTTATGGGAGTGAAATATGGGGCCCTCCATTACACCAAAAAAATAAAAACTGGGATCAAATTGAAACAGAAAAGTTCCACCTTGAATTCTGTAAAAGTGTATAAAAATGTCCACAGAAACGCCCCAAATAATGCGCGCAGGGCGGAGTTAGGCCACTTCCCTCTCCGGCTAACAATTGAAAAAAGAGCCCCAAATTCTGGGTCCATCTGAAGCAGGCCGACCCAGACTGCTGCCGCCACAAAGCGCTTAAGAGCAACCAAACCCACCCAGAGAGAGCCCACTGGAACAACTGGCCATCAAAAATCATTTTTATGACAAAAAAGAAGAAAACTATCCACCTATAATATTTAAAACATTTGAAAAGATCAATAAAAATCAATACATTACCAATTGGCAAGAGGAAATTAAACTGAATAATGAATTAGACATCTATTGTACTCTAGAACGAGATTACTCCCTGTCAGAGTACTTAACGAGAGTCAAAAACCCCAAACAAAGATGGACATTAACACTGTACAGACTCAGTGACCACAGCCTCGCTGTAGAAACAGGACGGCACAGAAAGACTTGGCTGCCGAGAGAGAGGAGGCTGTGTGCTCACTGCGACCGGGCAGAGGTCAAAACAGAGGCCCACTTTTTACTTTCCTGCCCCAAATATGAACCAATCAGAGATCAATACTTTCCCAAATTCACTGCCCACATAAACAAATTTCCAAATCAACCCGACTCAAATAAATTAAAAATCCTTCTAGGCGAAGACCATCCCACAATAGAGGTAGCAGCGCAATGTGTCTCTGCCTGCCACACAACAGGAGAGGGTGAGGGCTAAATCACAGCCTACTATACTGCACTTATTGGGTTAATTTTGTCCCATATCTGTTCAATTTTTATAAAATTTTTAGACAAAATCATTATCACTATTTTTATTATCATACATTGATTTAAATGTTCATGTGTATATATTAGTCAATTAGTAAGTTATTGTGAGTTTTGTTTGTCATTTAAGTTTACCAATGCTTTCGCAACACAAGTTTACTTGTCATGCAAATAAAGCTCATTTGAATTTGAATTTGAGAGGGAGGAGAGAGAGGAGAAAGAGAAGGAGAAAGAGACTTTTTGACTTTTAAAACTCCGTTTTTAATTCATTATCAAATCAGCACAACCCTACAAAGGTCCTCCGCAAACAACATCCATAAACAACAGAAAAACGACTAAAGAAAAAAACTAAGGGAAAAAAGGAAAAGGGGAAAAAAACACCCATAAATAATATCAAAAATGGATGAATAGTCTTCCATCATCAACTGAACGCAAAACATCCTCCAAGCACCACCGGTTCACAAATGAGTCAACATCATTAACTAATAAATAATATGTGAATTGGAGTTTTAACCTTGACGACACCAGGAAACGCTCCCACTGCACTACATCAGTCAGTCCCGTATTTTCCTTACGGTGTTTCCTAGTGTTTAAAATTGCCATTTTGGCTTGTCCAATGACAAAGTTCATCAGCTCAGCCAGAGCACGTTTTGCACGATAATATTTGGGGCAAAAAATAAACAATGATTTTTCGAAAACAACATTCAGTTTTGCAAATGTTTCAGTCGACAGACAAAAAAGAGGTATGAGCCTCCTACAATCTAAAAAAATGTGTTGGAGAGTTTCTTCAGTCCCACAGAACACACACCCTGCAGCAACACTGGAGTCCATTCTGTGCAGAAACCTGCCAGCAGTAACAATCCTGTGGAGAATCCTCCACTGCAGGTCACCTGACCTTTTTCCGCAGTGGGGGTTTATAGGTCGTCCTCCACGCTGGAGCAATGTCCTTCTCGCCCCCAAGAACCTCCAGCCACTTGGACCTGGGCAGAGTCTGAGGGGAGGTTGCGTGGATGACTTTCACACTCAAGCTGTGTAACAGCTTCTTCTCCGCCTCGGGAATAATACGGACTGGGGTGAGCCCTTTTAAAAACTGTCCAAGGTCGGGCTCCATGAGATGGTCTCACCCAAAAAAGAAGGGCATTCTGTTCCCAGAACTGTCCCGCACCCCTCAGCTAGAGCTTCTTCAATCAGCTCAAGCATGTTCAGAGGGAGACAGCTCTTTGCACGAGACAGGAACTGTTCACACAATCGGACTGACCGAACCGCCTGGGCTTCAGCCAGCTCCACCGCCGATACCCATCGGCCCACTCTCCAGGAGCAAGAGGTCCTTCAGTTTGATCACTCCCCGCTGGGTGAAGAGCTGCAGCGAGTTTCCAGCCTGCAGAGCAGCATCTGGGAAGAGCGGGTTAAAGAAGAGGCATTCCTGCAGGAGCAAATCCCGCGTTACGCCATCCTCTCGCTGCTCCACCTTCAGCAGCCCCCAGGCATTCAGCACACCTTGGTAAAACTTAGGCAGCACATCTGTGCTGAGCTTGCAGAGGGTCTAACCCAAACAGCTGCCAATCACAGCCCAGGCCTCCCACCCGTCTCAGGAACAGGAAGGCCCCAGGTCTCCAGCTCAGGTCTTCAGCATAAAAGCAGTCTCTGAGCAGACTGCAACCGGAACGCTGCCACCCTGCTGCTCAGATCAATCAATCCCTGCCCTCCTTCCGCCACGGGCAGGTGCAGAATGGCTGGGCCGCAACCAATGGTGTCCATCCCAGAAGAATGATAGGAGCACCGACTGGATCGCTCTCAACAGTCCGGCCGGAGGGTCCAGGCAAACCAACCTGTGCCACAGCATGGAGGCACCAGATTACTGATCACCAGGGCTCTCCCTCTGTAGGACAGCTGCGGCAACAACCACCTCCACCGAGACAGTCTTGCTTTGACTTTGTCAATCATTCCTTCCCAATTTTTCACTTCGTACTCCTGGTTTCCCAAAAATACGCCCAAAACTTTAAGACCAGCACTCCCCCACTTTAGGGGCCGGGGCAGAACGGGAGGGCCAACACCCTCCCACTGCCCTATCAGCAGAGCATCACATTTCCCCCAATTTACCTTTGCATTGGAGGCTTTTTGGAATACCTCTAAACAGTCACACAAGATGTCCAGGTCTTTTTGGTCATTTAAAAAAACGGTTACATCATCTGCATGCGCTGACAGCTGTATCCTACATGCAGGCTGGATGGAGGGAAGTGTCACGCCAGTCAGTCTTTTCCTTAAATGACACAGTAAAGGTTCGATGGCCAGTGAGTACGACAGCCCTGACAAAGGGCAGCCTTGCCGAATGCCTCTCCTCACTGCAAAAGGAGGACTTAGTGTGTTATTAAATTTAACCATGCTGGATATATTTCTGTACATCAATGTAATGTAGGCTTTGAAATTTGGTCCAAGGCCAAACGAGTCCAAAGTTTTAAATAAAAAACCATGATGTACACGATCAAAAGCTTTCTCCTGATCTATAGCCACTGCACCTATGTTTAACTTATAAAGCTTACAAATTAATAAAACATCTCTCAATCCAAAGATATTGTCAAATATAGTCCGGCCAGGTATGCAGTATACAGATCTCGGTGAATTACAAACTGTAAAACTTTGCTGACCCTGTTTGCAAATGCCCCCAAGATCTTGTAATCCAGACACAACAATGATACTGGTCGCCAGTTTTTCATGTCCTTTAGATCCCCCTTTTTTTGGTAAAAGTGAAATCACTGCTTTTCTGCAGCTCCGGGGAAGTTCGTTTTTTTCAATGGATTCTCGAAAAACTCCATAAATATCCGTGCCTATGACTGGCCACAACTTTTTAAAAATTCTGCTGGCAGTCCATCCAGGCCAGGAGGCTTTCCGGATGCCATCTGACTCACTGCCAGAGTGAGCTCATCCAGCGTCAAAGGCATCTCCAGAATGTCCCGTTCTCTCCTGCGGCAGGACAGGCAGGTCATGATGAAGCACAGCAGCCTCTTCTTCCTCAATGGGCTCCGCAGTAAAAAGCTGTGTGTAAAAGTCAGCTGCCACAGCCAACATCTCCCGTTGGCCACACGCTTCAGTCCCGTCAGCCCGGCGTAAACACAGCATTCTCCTACTGCCCAATGCCCTTTTCTCCAGCTTCAGTCCCGTCAGCCCGGCGTAAACACAGCATTCTCCTACTGCCCAATGCCCTTTTCTCCAGCTTCAGTCCCGTCAGCCCGGCGTTAACAGAGCATTCTCCTACTGCCCAATGCCCTTTTCTCCAGCTTCAGTCCCGTCAGCCCGGCTTAAACACAGCATTCTCCTACTGCCCAATGCCCTTTTCTCCAGCTTCAGTCCCGTCAGCCCGGCGTAAACAGGGCATTCTCCGACTGCCCAATGCCCTTTTCTCCAGCTTCAGTCCCGTCAGCTCGGCGTAAACAGAGCATTCTCCTACTGCCCAATGCCCTTTTCTCCAGCTTCAGTCCCGTCAGCCCGGCATAAACAGGGTATTCTCCTACTGCCCAATGCCCTTTTCTCCAGCTTCAGTCCCGTCAGCCCGGCGTAAACAGAGCATTCTCCTACTGCCCAATGCCCTTTTCTCCAGCTTCAGTCCCATCAGCCCGGCGTAAACAGAGCATTCTCCTACTGCCCAATGCCCTTTTCTCCAACTTCAGTCCCGTCAGCCCGGCGTAAACAGGTCATTCTCCTACTGCCCAATGCCCTTTTCTCCAGCTTCAGTCCCATCAGCCCGGCGTAACCAGGGCATTCTCCTACTGCCCAATGCCCTTTTCTCCAGCTTCAGTCCCGTCAGCCCGGCGTAAACAGGGCATTCTCCTACTGCCCAATGCCCTTTTCTCCAGCTTCAGTCCCGTCAGCCCGGCGTAAACAGAGCATTCTCCTACTGCCCAATGCCCTTTTCTCCAGCTTCAGTCCCTTCAGCCCGGCATAAACAGAGCATTCTCCTACTGCCGAAATGCCCTTTTCTCCAGCATTCTTCAGTCCCTTCAGTCCCCGGCGTAAACAGAGCATTCTCCTACTGCCCAATGCCCTTTTCTCCAGCTTCAGTCCCGTCAGCCCGGCGTAAACAGAGCATTCTCCTACTGCCCAATGCCCTTTTCTCCAGCTTCAGTCCCGTAAACAGAGCATTCTCAGCCCGGCGTAGCCCGGCGTAAACAGAGCATTCTCCTACTGCCCAATGCCCTTTTCTCCAGCTTCAGTCCCGTCAGCCCGGCGTAAACAGAGCATTCTCCTACTGCCCAATGCCCTTTTCTCCAGCTTCAGTCCCGTCAGCCCGGCATAAACAGAGCATTCTCCTACTGCCCAATGCCCTTTTCTCCTTCAGTCCCTGCCCAATTGCCCTTTTTTCCAGCTTCAGTCCCGTCAGCCCGGCGTAAACAGAGCATTCTCCTACTGCCCAATGCCCTTTTCTCCCTTACTGCCATAAACAATGCCCTTTTCTCCAGCTTCAGTCCCGTCAGCCCGGCATAAACAGGGCATTCTCCTACTGCCCAATGCCCTTTTCTCCAGTCCTTCAGTCCCGTCAGCCCCAGGCGTAAACAGAGCATTCTCTTACTGCCCAATGCCCTTTTCTCCAGCTTCAGTCCCGTCAGCCGGGCTAAAACAGAGCATTCTCCTACTGCCCAATGCCCTTTTCTCCAGGTTGAAGAAATACTTCGAGGGCCCATCCATGTCCTTGAAATGGATAAGCGAGACCGCACCATGGCTCTCTTTTTGCTTGCTCCTCCATTATTTTCCCCAAAAAGTCTCTTTTCTTTTAGAGTTTCCTTTTTCTGGACATTGTCATTTACACTCAAGTCACTCTCCATACTCAGGATCTCTCTCTCTAGCTCACCCACCCTCTGCTTCAAATCCCCAGTAGTGCTCTGTGTGTACGCTTGACAAAACACTTTAATGTGAACCTTCCCTACATCCCACCACTGTCCTAGGGAAACATATCTGGATTTCTGTGAACACCATGCATTCCAGAGGACCTTAAAATTTTCAACAAATTGACTGTCCTCAAGCAATTTTACATTAAAATGCCAGTAAGAGTTCATAAAAGTTGCAGGTGTCCCCCCCAAAAAAACCGATATGCAGTGATGATCAGAGATAAAAGAATAAAAATAAAAGAAACAGAGAAAAAGCGAGCCATGTTTTAATCTAAAGAGATATTCCGCTGTTTCAACAGTTTTCTAGCCGCAGCAACATGCTTTTTCAGTCGGTATCATTTCCTGTTATCAAGCTCCTCAAGCGTAGCTTTCCTCAACGCAGTTTGAACAGATATGACGAACATTTTTATGTCCGCAAAATGTTTTTCCAGCACAACGCTCCTGCCTTTCGTTTCATCCAAAAAGGAAGCCAGCTTATCAAGAGAATAAAGCTTTCTCTTACCTCTCATAGATCCCCCTGCATCATCTACCTGGGATAAACCTTCGAAAATATCCTCATCATCGAAGGACATCTCCTCCTCATTGGGGTCAGCCTCTGTGCCCTCCCTGCCCAATTCCTCATCGGCCGCAACCGACGGCTCTTCCTGCGGCCCAAGGGAAGAACCTATCCCTCCACTATCCGCACAACCTCCAACACCATCACCACTAATCTCTTCCTCCTGTTGAATAGAAGTGTCCGAAAATAGCTTTTCGTACTGATTACTACCGCCAGCTACGAGCCCATTTACATCAGTACTGGTGTTCTGCTGTTCAGCCTTGTCTCCAATAATACTGTCTTGGCCTGCGCGATTTTCCCCGATTCCCCCAGTTTCAGCAGATCCAGTGTCCACCTGCTCTTCCGTTCCCTGCGGAGTTGATTTTTCTTGTACATCGGTCCCTTCATGATCCCCGGATCTGTCAGTGGAGGGCCCGGGCTCCGGCCTGCGCTCCGGACCCGAGTCCGGTACCTGCCCTTCGCCCCCCTCCCCACCTCCCTCTTCACCGGCACCTGCAGCCTCTCGCTCAGGGCACGCACGCCTAACATGCCCGTAAGATCCGCATTTAAAACATTTCATAGTCTCAGTGCTAGCGAACACTACATGATTAATTCCATCAATTGAGAAATTCCACGCCACTTCTATAGTGGAGCCAGGGTTGTTTAAAATCAGAAATGCTTGCCTCCTAAAAGACAGAATGTGTTTTAATTTATCATTTTTGCACTCCAAAGAGATTAATTGGGCTCATAACTTTACCATATCTACTCAAGGCGTTCATAAGTAATTCATTTTCAACGACGATTGGAACATTTGAAAGTATTACCTTTGTCACGGGTGAAGACAACGGCAAAGCTGCCACGTAAGCACCATTGATCACCAAACCCTCCGCAATAATTTCATGCAAAGGGCCTCGTTCTACAGAAAAATGACAATTGCCTCATTCATTCTAGATGCGGTTTTTATATTTTCATGGCCCACCTTTTCTCCAACCACTAAAAGACAGTCTTCAACAGAGGTAGAAATACTCAGAAAACATTTAAAGCCATGACTCCTACTCAACCCCCCATTTTAACCCGAAGAGCGAGCTATAAAATAGGGGGAGGGCGAGAGAGACAGAGCGAGAGGGGAGAGGGAGAGAGAGGGGGAGAGAGGGGGAGAAAGAGAGAGAGAGAGAGAGAGAGGGAGAGAGAGGGGAGAGAGAGGGGGGAGAGGGGGGGAGAGAGGAGAGAGAGGGGGGGGGGGAGAGAGAGGAGAAAGAGGGAGAAAGAGGGAGAGAGGGGGGAGGGCGAGAGAGAGAGGGGGAGAAAGAGAGAGAGGGAGAGAGAGAGGGAGGGGAGAAAGAGGGGGGGAGAAAGAGAGAGAGAGCTTCAAATTCAATCAACAAAAATGCAACAAAATGCTCAGTTACAAGATACTCATCTGGAATTTGAAATTATAATATTATTGAATTATCATTATAGTGCTTATAGCAAGTCGCAAATTTATTGTAAATTAAATTTTCTGTATTAGCCATGTTCGGCCTTGTTGTCCGAGATCAACCTCCCTCCGAAAGGAAGAAGAGCTGGCTCAGGAAGCAACATATTCTCGGAGGAATCCACATCACAAAAGTGTAGTAGCCTTCTTGTCCTGCTACGTTTCAACTTTATAAGTGCATTATGGTCCAGCCGAAGACGAGCGATTTTAGTCTCGTGTCTCAGTGGCACTCGAGTTTAGTTTAGGTACCTTTAGTTTAGGAGCATGGTGCAGCTCCCTCAATGTCCCTTATATCTATTTCCAGGGACTCTAATGCCCTGCGTACCTAACTGGTAACCTGATGAGAATAACGCTGACAAAAAAAACCATCGTCTGCGCCTTACCCAAGTCCCACCAAAGACTAAGACTGTGAAAATCACCTTTCTGGGTTCTCCAGTCATACCAAAAGGTCCCAATTCTTTACAAAAACAGGCATCCTGTAACAACCAATTATTAAAGTGCCAATATGAACCTGGCGTAGTGGGCACATGGACACCAAAATATGCTGTAGCCATATCATGGTCAGTCACCCCGACTGGGTGAATAAACCTGCACAGAATCCTGGCACTAAAGGATTGTGGCACATAAATTCTGTCCAGCTTTGCTGCACTGTCCTGATTATTAGCCACCCTGACTCAAGCGTTCTATCCAGCGGCTGGGTGCTTAACCCTCCAAACAGCCACCAGATCGAGCTGAGACTAAAACCCATCCAAACTGGAGGACGACTGCAAGTGAGCTACCTCACTAGTCCTGTCCATAGTGAAATCCACCATGCAGTTCCAATCCCTTCCAGTAAAAGAGATTTCATTCTGATCATCCTGCAACAAGCAATCTCAAAGGTCTCTAAAAAACTCAATATGATCAAATCCCTAATTAAGACAATAAATAATGATAAAACAGAAAACTCCTCCACTATTTCAGACCCGACATACACTACCCTGCACCTCATAATTTCAGTAGTGGACAGAATATTAACTTCCAAACCTGGGGAAGAAAGAATTGCCACCTCTGGGCAAAAATGATTGCCCTGCCTGAGACAATATTGGCCCTGCCAACAGAGACCCCGATCCAGCTCATTATCCCCATCAGTATAGGTCTCCTGAAGGAGGACCACATCTACCCTCCTCTGCTGAAGGTATCCTAACAGTCCTCATTATCCCCATCAGTATGGGTCTCCTGAAGGACGACCACATCTACCCTCCTCTGCTGAAGGTATTCTAACAGTCCTCATTATCCCCATCAGTATGGGTCTCCTGAAGGAAGACCACATCTACCCTCCTCTGCTGAAGGTATTCTAACAGTCCTCATTATCTCCATCAGTATGGGTCTCCTGAAGGAAGACCACATCTACCCTCTTCTGCTGAAGGTATTCTAACAGTCCTCATTATCCCCATCAGTATGGGTCTCCTGAAGGAAGACCACATCTACCCTCTTCTGCTGAAGGTATTCTAACAGTCCTCATTATCCCCATCAGTATGGGTCTCCTGAAGGAAGACCACATCTACCCTCTTCTGCTGAAGGTATTCTAACAGTCCTCATTATCCCCATCAGTATGGGTCTCCTGAAGGAGGACCACATCTACCCTCCTCTGCTGAAGGTATTCTAACAGTCCTCATTATCCCCATCAGTATGGGTCTCCTGAAGGAGGACCACATCTACCCTCTTCTGCTGAAGGTATTCTAACAGTCCTCATTATCCCCATCAGTATGGGTCTCCTGAAGGAAGACCACATCTACCCTCCTCTGCTGAAGGTATTCTAACAGTCCTCATTATCCCCCCATCAGTATGGGTCTCCTGAAGGAAGACCACATCTACCCTCCTCTGCTGAAGGTATTCTAACAGTCCTCATTATCCCCCATCAGTATGGGTCTCCTGAAGGAAGACCACATCTACCCTCCTCTGCTGAAGGTATTCTAACAGTCCTCATTATCCCCATCAGTATGGGTCTCCTGAAGGAAGACCACATCTACCCTCCTCTGCTGAAGGTATTCTAACAGTCCTCATTATCCCCCATCAGTATTCTGGGTCCTCCATCAGTATGGGAAGGAAGACCACATCTACCCTCCTCTGCTGAAGGTATTCTAACAGTCCTCATTATCCCCCCATCAGTATGGGTCTCCTGAAGGAAGACCACATCTACCCTCCTCTGCTGAAGGTATTCTAACAGTCCTCATTATCCCCCATCAGTATGGGTCTCCTGAAGGAAGACCACATCTACCCTCCTTCTGCTGAAGGTATTCTAACAGTCCTCATTATCCCCATCAGTATGGGTCTCCTGAAGGAAGACCACATCTACCCTCTTCTGCTGAAGGTATTCTAACAGTCCTCATTATCCCCCATCAGTATGGGTCTCCTGAAGGAAGACCACATCTACCCTCCTCTGCTGAAGGTATTCTAACAGTCCTCATTATCCCCATCAGTATGGGTCTCCTGAAGGAAGACCACATCTACCCTCCTCTGCTGAAGGTATTCTAACAGTCCTCATTATCCCCCATCAGTATGGGTCTCCTGAAGGAAGACCACATCTACCCTCTTCTGCTGAAGGTATTCTAACAGTCCTCATTATCCCCCATCAGTATGGGTCTCCTGAAGGAAGACCACATCTACCCTCCTCTGCTGAAGGTATTCTAACAGTCCTCATTATCCCCATCAGTATGGGTCTCCTGAAGGAAGACCACATCTACCCCTATTCTGCTGAAGGTATTCTAACAGTCCTCATTATCCCCATCAGTATGGGTCTCCTGAAGGAAGACCACATCTACCCTCTTCTGCTGAAGGTATTCTAACAGTCCTCATTATCCCCCATCAGTATGGGTCTCCTGAAGGAAGACCACATCTACCCTCTTCTGCTGAAGGTATTCTAACAGTCCTCATTATCCCCATTATCTCCTGAAGGAGACCACATCTACCCTCTTCTGCTGAAGGTATTCTAACAGTCCTCATTATCCCCATCAGTATGGGTCTCCTGAAGGAAGACCACATCTACCCTCCTCTGCTGAAGGTATTCTAACAGTCCTCATTATCCCCATCAGTATGGGTCTCCTGAAGGAAGACCACATCTACCCTCTTCTGCTGAAGGTATTCTAACAGTCCTCATTATCCCCATCAGTATGGGTCTCCTGAAGGAAGACCACATCTACCCTCCTCTTCTGCTGAAGGTATTCTAACAGTCCTCATTATCCCCATCAGTATGGGGTCTCCTGAAGGAAGACCACATCTACCCTCCTCTGCTGAAGGTATTCTAACAGTCCTCATTATCCCCCATCAGTATGGGTCTCCTGAAGGAAGACCACATCTACCCTCTTCTGCTGAAGGTATTCTAACAGTCCTCATTATCCCCATCAGTATGGGTCTCCTGAAGGAAGACCACATCTACCCTCCTCTGCTGAAGGTATTCTAACAGTCCTCATTATCCCCCATCAGTATGGGTCTCCTGAAGGAAGACCCATCTACCCTCCTCTGCTGAAGGTATTCTAACAGTCCTCATTATCCCCATCAGTATGGGTCTCCTGAAGGAAGACCACATCTACCCTCCTCTGCTGAAGGTATTCTAACAGTCCTCATTATCCCCATCAGTATGGGTCTCCTGAAGGAAGACCACATCTACCCTCCTCTGCTGAAGGTATTCTAACAGTCCTCATTATCCCCCATCAGTATGGGTCTCCTGAAGGAGGACCACATCTACCCTCCTTCTGCTGAAGGTATTCTAACAGTCCCATTATCCCCATATGGGTCTCCTGAAGGAGGACCACATCTACCCTCCTCTGCTGAAGGTATTCTAACAGTCCTCATTATCCCCCATCAGTATGGGTCTCCTGAAGGAAGACCACATCTACCCTCTTCTGCTGAAGGTATTCTAACAGTCCTCATTATCCCCATCAGTATGGGTCTCCTGAAGGAGGACCACATCTACCCTATTCTGCTGAAGGTATTCTAACAGTCCTCATTATCCCCCATCAGTATGGGTCTCCTGAAGGAAGACCACATCTACCCTATTCTGCTGAAGGTATTCTAACAGTCCTCATTATCCCCATCAGTATGGGTCTCCTGAAGGAGGACCACATCTACCCTCTTCTGCTGAAGGTATTCTAACAGTCCTCATTATCCCCATCAGTATGGGTCTGAAGGAGGACCACATCTCCTGAAGGAAGACCACATCTACCCTCTTCTGCTGAAGGTATTCTAACAGTCCTCATTATCCCCCATCAGTATGGGTCTCCTGAAGGAAGACCACATCTACCCCTCCTCTGCTGAAGGTATTCTAACAGTCCTCATTATCCCCATCAGTATGGGTCTCCTGAAGAAGACCACATCTACCCTCCTCTGCTGAAGGTATTCTAACAGTCCTCATTATCCCCCCATCAGTATGGGTCTCCTGAAGGAAGACCACATCTATCCTAACTGAAGGTATTCTAACAGTCCTCATTATCCCCATCAGTATGGGTCTCCTGAAGGAAGACCACATCTACCCTCTTCTGCTGAAGGTATTCTAACAGTCCTCATTATCCCCATCAGTATGGGTCTCCTGAAGGAAGACCACATCTACCCTCCTCTGCTGAAGGTATTCTAACAGTCCTCATTATCCCCATCAGTATGGGTCTCCTGAAGGAGGACCACATCTACCCTCCTCTGCTGAAGGTATTCTAACAGTCCTCATTATCCCCATCAGTATGGGTCTCCTGAAGGAAGACCACATCTACCCTCTTCTGCTGAAGGTATTCTAACAGTCCTCATTATCCCCATCAGTATGGGTCTCCTGAAGGAGGACCACATCTACCCTCCCTCTGCTGAAGGTATTCTCCCCCTACCATTCTGCTGAAGGTATTCTAACAGTCCTCATTATCCCCATCAGTATGGGTCTCCTGAAGGAGGACCACATCTACCCTCTTCTGTTCTAACAGTCCCCATTATCCCCATCAGTATGGGTCTCCTGAACATCTACCCTCCTCTGCTGAAGGTATTCTAACAGTCCTCATTATCCCCATCAGTATGGGTCTCCTGAAGGAGGACCACATCTACCCTCTTCTGTTGAAGGTATTCTAACAGTGCAGCTCTCCCCCCCCATCCCTTCCACCACTTACACCCTCACACTCTGTGTACTAAGAAAAAAGAAAATATACAGGATGAAGAACAGTACAGCAAAACAGCAGGAAGAGAAACCCAACTGATATGACCATTTCATTTATGCTCATGCTCAGCACTCTTTTTCCTTTCCCATTTCTACTTGTAACAGCCTTTCTTAAGGCAACGACATGCTTTTTTAATCTCAACCTTTTCTTTTCATCAAGCAATTCCACACCAAACTTCTTCTGCAAAGCAGTGCATGAACTTATAAATTGTCAGTATCAGGAAAATAATCCCCAACTTTAACAGATTTACCAAATGTCTCTTTTTAAAACTCACTCACCTGCTGTAGTAAAGAGGGTATAAATCAGACCATGAATCTGACGGCACAGACAGAGAATCAGATTCTGACTCAGAATCCATACCTTCTGCCAAATTTATCATCAAACCCTGAACTGACAACCTGCTCTGATGCAGCAGAGCTTTCCAGCCACGTCAGGCAAAGAATTTATAACTCTATTATCGCTTAATCTGACATAGCGATCTTTAGATCAGACAAAAACATTGTGTAGTCTGATCCCGGCATGAAGAGAAAGGGTTCAGTCCAAATGCTTACAGACACACACAGTAATATGATTGTTATGTTTATAAAGCACATCAAAACTGTACCATGATCGTTATGTTGATACAGCAAATCAACACCTTACTATCATCGTTATGTTAATACAGCACATCACCACTGTACCATGATCAAATTATTATTACAGCACATCAACACCGTACCATGATCGTTATGTTAATACAGCGTATCACCACCGTACTATGATCGTTATATGTATAGAGCATATCAACACTGTACCATGATCGTTATGTTAATACAGTACATCGCCACTGTACCATGATCATTATCTTATTACAGCACATCAACATCAAACTATGATCGTTATGTTAGTACAGCACATCAACACCGTACTATGATTGTTATGTTAATACAGCACATCGCAACTGTACCCGATCGTTAAGTTAATAGAGCACATCAACGCCGTGCTATGATGATTATGTTCATACAGCACATCACTACTGTACCCTGATCGTTATGTTAATAGAGCACATCAACGCCGTACTATGATCGTTATGTTAATAGAGCATATCAACACCGTACTATGAGTGTTATGTTCATACAGGACATCACTACTGTACCCTGATCGTTATGTTAATAGAGCACATCAACGCCGTACTATGATCGTTATGTTAATAGAGCACATCAACAACGTGCTATGATGGTTATGTTCATATAGCACATCACTACTGTACCCTGATTGTTATATTAATAGAGTACATCAACACCGCACTATGATTGTTATGTTAATACAGCACATCGCGACTGTACCCCGATCGTTAAGTTAATAGAGCACATCAATGCCGTGCTATGATGGTTATGTTAATACAGCTCATCAACACCATACAATGGTCATTATGTTAATACAGCACATCAACACTGCACCATGATCGTTATGTTAATACAGCGCATCAACACCGTACTATGATTGTTATGTTATTACAGCCCATCAACACCATACCATGATCGTTATGTTATTACAGCACATCAACACCGTACCATGATCATTATGTTAATACAGCGCATCAACACTGTACTATGATCGTTATGTTATTACAGCCCATCAACACCGTACCATGATCGTTATGTTATTACAGCACATCAACACCGTACCATGATCGTTATGTTATTACAGCACATGAACACCGTACCATGATCATTATGTTAATACAGCGCATCAACACTGTACTATGATCGTTATGTTATTACAGCCCATCAACACCGTGCTATGATCGTTATGTTAATACAGCGCATCAACACTGCACCATTATCGTTCTGTTAATACAGCACACTCCTGCCGAGTAGTGGAGGCTGCACATACCTGCACAAACTCCAGACACTCCTTGATGTCCTTCATCTCCTCCTGGTACTCCTCTATCATCTTTTCCACCTTCTTACGGTCAGTGTTGGAGTGGACTGTGTCAGTGATGTTAGCAGAGGCGGATGTCAGCCCCCCAGCTGTTGCCACGCCGATGCCCACAGCAGTGACAATGATGGAGGTTCCGAAGGTAAAGGGAGCAAGGATGAGGCCAGTAATAGTGGTGACGCTCCCCGCTATGCTGGCCACGCCCCCACCCACGCTCGCCGTGACCGTGCGCTTGTGGAAGTTGTCAGCTGCGTCAGCCAATGCGAGTAACTCTAGGATGCGCTGCTGAAGAGACCCGCCTCTCAGGTTAAAGAGATGGACAAACAGCCGAGCCGCCATATACACACGGTCTGCAGCCTGTTCCGCTGCCCTGTGGGAGAGACCAGACACATTAAACCAGTGAGACCTGTGACACTAAACTCTGAGACTCCAGAGACACTAATCCCATAGAGACCAGAGACATTTAAACAGAGAAAAGAGCAACTAAATCCTGATATCAGAATTTAACCCCAGAGAGACCAGAGTCATTACATTCTGGGAGACCAGTGTTAGATTTTAGTGTTCATAGCGCATATAGTGATATATGGCATTCTGTTGGCAGTAATCTAGAATTTTTACAGCCAGCTATTCTGTTTCGCTCTACTACTCAATCAAGGCAGTTTCAGCCCACTGCTGGGTTGATGTAGTCAAGCAGGAACACACTGATGGGTTATGCACTGTATTCACTGAGACAATGTCATCTGTGTTTAACCCAAAGAGTTAATCAGGCACTATCGTTTCTGCACCATAGCGAAACTCCTGGGTCAATATCTTTTGTTCACAATGAATATTTAAACCCTGTTGTATCCCAAGGAAGGCAGTCAGATCATAATTATACTGGACACTACGCTGGTCAAGACGACGAATAAACTCAGTTTCTCTTTGTAATGTGGAGAAAAAAAAAGCCACTAGATGGCAGTATTGACATTTTTTTTGTTAAGCCCAGTCTGGAGCTAGTTTTGGGGCATGTCCTGGGCATGCCTCAGAGGGGGCTGGAAAAGAGTATATAAGGAGAAAATTGAGAGAGTAGGTAGTAGGAGAAATTGTGAGGAAGGATACATTTGACCAGACCTGTCACTCTCTTCAAGACCTGTGAAGCTTTTTGTGGATTTTTGCCTGTGTTGGTGCATTTTCCTGTCCCAGGACGTCGCAACATAGCAGCACCATCTCCATTACCAAGGGCCTGAAAATATCTAATTTTTTGGTTTATTTCAATCTTGGTCAGTAGAGTAGATTGTAGATTAGTTCAAAGTGTGTGTTTAATTGAATCTGTTAAAGTTTTAAAATTTTGTCTGTCATCCCTTGCTGTCCACTACGCCATAACAAATTGGGGCCATAACAAAGTGGGGGCTCGTCCAGGATAGACCATTGTGTGAGTCATTAATTGAAAATCTAAAATTTCAAATAGTGAAATTGTTTTTTTTGAATTTTCCTAGATATATATTGGCAGATCAACAGCAATGGATGATTTCTTGGCATCACCAACCGTAGAGGTGTTGAAGTCTTTTAAAAAGACGGAACTGCTAGAAATATGCAGACAGTTAGAGCTGACAGATGTAAAAACCAGCCATGCAAAAAAGCAAGACTGGCTAGAGAGATTGTTGAATATTACATTGATGAAAATGTGTTTGCCCCAGGAGATCTGGAACAGTTTCCAGTGGAAAATCCAGATGTAGAATTGGAACTTAAATTAAAAATGCTAGAGATTGAAAGAGAAAAAAAGAAAAAACAAAGAGAATTTGAGAGAGAGAAAGAGGAAAGAGCAGAAAGAGAGAGACAGAGACAGAGATTTCGATTTAGAAAAATTAGATAGAGAAGAAAGGCTCCAAATGGAGCTACTAAAAATCAAAATGGAAGTTGAAAACAAATTTCATGCTAGCCAGGAGGTAAAGCTGGTGCCTCCATTCTCGGAAAAAGGAGGTTGATAAGTATTTCCAGTGCTTCGAAGAGGTAGCTAAGAGTTGTCAGTGGCCAAAGGAACACTGGCCTCTGATGTTGCAAACTGTCCTCAAGGGTGAAGCTCAACAAGCCTATTCGGCTTTGTCTGCAGATGATTCCTCTGATTATGAGGTTGTCAAAAGGTTATTTTGACAGCTTATGAGTTGGTTCCAGAGGCTTACGGACAGAAATTCAGAGGTCTGAAGAAATCTGACAATCAGACTTATGTGGAATTTGCTAACAAGAAGAAGGTTTGCTTTGAGCGCTGGTGTACTTCTATGGAGGTCAAGGATGATTTCAACTCACTAAAAGAGATGGTGTTAGTTGAAGAATTCAAGAACTGTGTCAAGGATGATATTAAGACCTACCTTAATGAAAAGCAAGCACTGAATTTGCAATCAGCTGCCAAGTTTGCAGACGAATATGTTCTCACACATAAGTCCAAATTTCAGTCCAGCAGTAAGAATAGATGGTCCCAATTTCAGAGGAAAGGTAGAGGTGATACCCAAGATTCCTCACCCAAAGACAAAGACAAATCTGGTGATGGTGCTCAGAAATCCAGTCAAAGGTCTGATCAAAGTGTGAAAGCTGACAGTGACAAAAGTGGTCTAGTTTGCAATTATTGCAAGAAATCTGGTCATGTTACAACTAACTGTTGGTTCCTTAAAGCTAAGAAAGAAAAAGAAAAGGATACCAAACCCAATGCCTTTGTGAAGATAAGGTTAGAAACCCCTGTAGTAGATGACCGATCTGCTAAATTGCCTGCTCCTTGTGAGGCTAAGAAGCCTGATACTGCTGACTTTGTGAGGGAGGAATTTCTTCCATTTGTGTCAGAAGGATTTGTGGCTCTGAATGAGCATTCTCCTCCTGTCCCCATCTATATCCTAAGGGATACCGGAGCTTCTCAGTCAATTTTGTTGATGGACTCCTTGGAGTTACGTGATGAGACCGCTTCTGGGGATTTTCATACTTGTACAAGGTATTGAAGGGAGGACTGTATCTGTACCCCTGCGCTCTGTATTCTTGAAGTCAGATTTAGTTACAGGACAGGTAAAGGTGGGACTTATGTCAAGTCTACCTATCAAGGGTGTTTCTCTGTTGCTAGGCAATGACCTGGCTGGGGGGCAATGTAGTTCCCCTGTTCATCTTACTTCACAGCCGAGCACTGAAGATGGCGATGAAGACCCATCTCTGTATCCTTCCTGTGCAGTGACCCGTGCTATGGCCAAGAAGGCTCAAGAAGAAGATGATGTGGTGCCGTCCAGCACATTGAATAGTCATGACTCAGGTGGTTCGCCTCATGACTCTGTTCAGCCTACTATGGTTTCTCCGTTTGAGGACTTATCAGACACCTTTATCAGTTCTCTGTTCAGCCAGCCAGATGGGTCTGGTGATTCTGATGTGTCTGGAGACTTGTCTCTGTCCAGAAAGCGGTTGATTCAGGAGCAAACTAATGATCCTGAAATTTGTGTACTAAAGAAGAGAGCCCTTCCTGATGAAGAAATAGACGCAGTTCCAGTTGGGTATTATCTCAAGGATGGAGTGTTGATGCGGAAGTTGCGCCCTCCTGATATCCCTGCCAATGCAGATTGGGCAGTGGTCAAACAAATTGTTGTTCCGATGGTCTACAGGAATGAGATCTTAATAATGGCTCATAGTTTGCCTTTAGGAGGTCATCTTGGTGTTAACAAGACTGTTGACAAGATCATGAAACACTTCTTCTGGCCTGGACTTCGGAAAGATGTTTCCAACTTTTGCAAAACCTGTCACACTTGTCAGGTAGTTGGAAAACACCAGTTAGACCCACCTGTAGCCCCATTGCAGCCTATCCCAGCATTTGGGGAGCCCTTCTCCAAGGTCATCATTGATTGTGTTGGTCCATTACCCAAGATAGATCTGGAAATCAGTACTTGTTGACAATCATGTGTGCATCTACCAGATTCCCTGAAGCCATACCTCTACGCAACATCAAGGCAACTGCAATCTCGAAGCCTTTGATAAAGTTCTTCACGTTGTTTGGCCTTCGCAGGGAAATTCAGTTAGATCAAGGTAGCAATTTCACTTCGGATTGTTTCAGCAGGTTGTGTATGAACTAGGTCTTGAAGCAGATTCTTTCCAGTGCCTATCATCCAGAGAGTCAGGGTGCCTTAGGAGCGGTTTCATTCCACTCTCAAGACAATGATGAGGACTTACTGTTATGATCATGAGAAAGACTGGGATGAAGGTGTTCATTTGCTGTTGTTTGCAGCTAGAGAAGCAGTGCAGGAGTCTACTGGATTCAGTCCGTTTGAGCTAGTGTTTGGCCATGAAGTGAGAGGACCTTTGCTATTATTGAGTGAACAATGGCAAGAGAAAGAGCCGCATATCAGTCTGTTAGACTATGTTAGCAAGTTCAAGGAAAGACTGCGTGTAGCTTGAGACCTAGCCAAAGAGAACTTGAAATCAAGTCAGGGAAAAATGAAAACTTAGTATGATCATAAGGCTAGAAGCCGTGAGTTTAAACCAGGAGACAAGGTCCTTGTGTTGTTTCCCTTGCTGTCCAATCCATTGCAGGCTAGATTTCATGGTCCTTATGAAATTCTGACAAAACTCAATGATCTCAATTACATTGTGAAGACTCCAGATAGGAGCAAGCCAAAACCGTTGTGTCACATTAACATGCTGAAGCCTTATCATGATAGGAATGCTAGGGTTGCAGCAGTCACTTCAGATCCTCCTATGGCCAAGACTTGTGAAGATGAGGGGAGTTTCAAGATGATGAACCTAGAATTAAAGCTGAAGTTCTTTCATGTAAATTGTCAAATTCTGAAGTGTTGCAAAATCTTGATGTAAAACTCCAGCACTTAGAACCCTCACAGAAAGATCAGTTTGAGAGGTTGATCAAGAAATATAAAGATCTATTTCCTGATGTTCCAAAGAGAGTTTCTATAGCCTCTCATGATGTAGATGTTGGTGATGCCAAACCAATAAAACAGCATCCGTGCGGATGAATCCTGAAAAAAAAAGATTGCTGAGAAAAGAGGTTGAGTACTTGTTAGAACATGATATTATCAGACCCTCTAACTCAGATTGGAGTTCACCCTGTGTTCTAGTTCCAAAACCTGATGGAAGTACTAGATTCTGTACAGATTATCGCAAAGTCAATGCTGTAACTAGAACTGATGTGTTTCCAATACCTAGGATTGATGATTGTATCGATAGAGTAGGGCAAGCAAAGTTTCCGACCAAGATTGATTTATTGAAGGATTATTAGTGTGTGCCTTTAACTGAGAGGGCCAAGAGCATCCCTGCTTTTGCCACACCATCTGGGTTATACCAGTATGAAGTCCTACCCTTTGGCATGAAAAATGCCCCAGCCACGTTCAGAGGATGACACAGTCTACAATCGCCGGATTGCCACACGGGTGCGTACATCGACAACCTGATCACATGGAGTGACTCCTGGGAAGAACATCTGAAAGATGTAGAGACGCGTTGTTCCAGCGCTTGACCCAGGCTTACCTGAACAAGAGTGACTTTGGTTGTGCTACTGTCACATATCTTGGCTCGTCATAGGCCAGGGGTAAGGTGGCCCCATAAATGCTAAAGTCCAAGCCATCATGGACTTTCCAGTTCCTGACAACAAAAAAGCTTTGTGCTGCTTCCTTGGAATGATCGGGTACTACCAAGTTCTGCAAGGACTTTGCTGAGATTGCTCTCAGTCTCACCAACCAACTGAAGAAAGGCATAAAGTTCACTTGGGATGAAGCGTGCCAAAGAGCCTTCGATCGCCTGAAGTCTCTGCTGTGTCACTTCCCGTGCTCAAATCTCCTGACTTCAACAAACTGTTCTCCATGGCGGTCGATGCTAGCGACCAAGCTTGTGGATCTGTGCTCCTACAGAGAAGTGACTCTGATGACATTGAGCATCCCGTGGCATACTTCTCCAGGAAGTTCAATCGCCACCAAAAGAACTATTCCACAATTGAGAAGGAGCTGTTAGCTCTGGTTCTATCCTTACAACACTTTGAGGTTTATGTTTGTACAGGGCAAAAGCCAATGATTGTATATACTGACCACAATCTGTTCATGTTTTTGAGTAAGATGAAAAACAAGAATCAGAGATTGTTGAATTGGAGTTTGATTTTACAGGAGTTTGACTTGGAAATTAAGCATGTAAAGGGTACTGACAATGTAATTGCTGATTGCTTATCCCGTGTTTGAGTATGTGTATATATATCACGTATTCATTAGCATATTGTATTAAATGTATATATATACACACACACAAGTGTCTACTTAACCATTTTTGTATTGAAAAGAAAAATTTTGCCTTTATGAGTCAAAATTTTTCCTTTTTAGAATGAAAGTGTAATGTGGAAAAAAAAAAAAAGCCACTAGATGGCAGTATTGACATTTTTTGCTAAGCCCAGTCTGGAGCTAGTTTTTGGGGCATGTCCGGGGCATGCCTCAGAGGGGGCTGGAAAAGAGTATATAAGGAGAAAAATTGAGAGAGTAGGTAGTGGGAGAAATTGCAAGGAGAAATTGTGAGGAAGGATACATTTGACCAGACCTGTCACTCTTTTCAAGACCTGTGAAGCTTTTTGTGGATTTTTGCCTGTGTTGGAGCATTTTCCTGTCCCAGGACGTTGCAATATAGCAGCGCCATCTCCATTACCAAGGGACTGTAAATATCTCATTTTTTGTTTTATTTCAATCTTGGTCAGTAGAGTAGATTGTAGATTAGTTCAAAGTGTGTGTTTAATTAAATCTGTTAAAGTTTTAAAATTTTGTCTGTCATCCCTTGCTGTCCGCTACGCCATAACAAATTGACGCCATAACAAATTGGGGCCATAACATTTTTAACTGGTTTTTCTTACACCGAATCTGACTCCGTCTCTTCTCTTGAAACGCACCACGAAGTCGCGCAAGTTTTGTTTTCATGAAGAAAACAGAAGAACTCTTCAGTTGGAGGCTCCACCGAGATCGACGAAGATAACCAAGGCCCAAGATTTTCCCCGGCATCTGGAAAAACTTGAACTGTTCCAGTGGACTGTCACTCCAGCAGCCAGAAGTTGCACGTACCAGTGAAGTTTTGAGAGTTTCTTGGAGCTAATTACCTTCGCTTCGATAAAAAACTAGGGATAGAATCGCGGCTGGCGTGGTTGCAATTCAAGGGAAAGCCTCATGTTGTGGTGATCAGCGTGTTCGTTTGCGTATTGTTTGTTAAGTGTATTGAGTCTGTGAAACATTTTACTAATACTTGCGGGAGGCAAGGGTGTGATCACGCGTCAGTCAAATTTGTGAAATTAATATTACTTGCGGAAGGCAAGGGTGTTTGCTGGGGGCAAGCATTAGAATATTAGTTCTATGTGACGTTATTTGTCAGGGATCCAAGGTATATGGGCGAACAAGGCAAGTTCTTTTAATTGAAGGAAGTAGATTGAAGGAACCCTCCATTGAGCGGTCAACAGTTTTCAGAAGACTTTTGACTGCAACAGGGTGTCTGTGGCAGTGTTCATGTTTTAACACTGGTGCAATACTTATTTAACCCAGGGGTCTTGGTCAGTTCGGGAAGCAAGGCACCCTCTTTTAATTGAAAGAAGTAGATTAAAGGAATCCTCCATTGAGCGGTCAAAAGTTTTGAGAGGACTTTTGACTGCAACAGGGTGTCTGTGGCGACGTTTGAATTTCAAGTGCCGGTGCGCTACTTGCTTAACCCGCGATGCGTGGAAGACCTATTCGGGGTCCGTTTTGAGCAGCGGTGCTGCTCGGTTTCTGTGAACGTTTAACTGTTTGTCTTCGTCGTGTTTCCCCTAAAAACCTAAGTAGGCTACTACAATAAAATTGAGTACACTTGGTTTGTAAAGTGGGCCGGTTGTTGCATTGATCGTTCGGTCATTAGAGTTCGGAACTCTTTGGCACTTTGGGTGCGTATGAATGATCTGATGGTTTGTGGAAGCAAAATTTTGCGGTACACGGGAGATAAGCTGGTTGTGCACGTGTATTAATTTTTTCAGAAAATTAAGGACTCAAAATCTGCGCGAGAGTGAGTCGAAAGAATATACCTGGAGAGTATTGATCGACAAGACCTCCGATAGTTTGCATACGGGTGAAGGTGTGAGAGGCCTGCGGAGTAAATTATTTGCAGTAACAAAGAATTGTGTGCAATTCTGTCGTTGTGTCGGGTTTTTCTTCTGATGGGACCTGCTGGAGCGCTTGAGGTGTGAGCGCAAGTGTTAGGCCACTGTGTTCAAGCGGTTACTGAGTTGATTCAGACGTTCTGGGTTTGTTCGTTTTAATATTGTTTTTCAATGAGATTGTGAGTCCCACGGTTATTAGGAAACAAGTGGTACAATTTTGTTTAGTTTCAGAGTCCTAAACATAATCGCTTAAACGTGGAATCAGAGTGCTAATTTTAGACCTTCAAACAAAAAATTGAGGCGTGGTGTCCCCCGTGACGAGGCAGTAGACCTATTTTCAAACAAATATTGGACTAAGCGTTACGCCGTTGTTTACCAGCTGAAAGCTCCAAATTTAAATAATAATTTAAAAATCCTTAATCATGTTCGGTAAAAGTAAAAACGCGTCCGAAATCCCTACCACTGAGAAAGGTGGCAGAGCAGTACCCGAAATTGATGCTGAAACAGTGCTGAATACCGCTAACGGCTTTTTGCAATCGTTTTTGAAACTGGACGATTATGAGCGCAAAATGGAATTAAAATACGCTTTCAACGTTCACGAAAATCATGTTTGGTCCATAGATGACCTAAAGAGAGCATGGGGCAAAATGCAACGTCTGCCAGCAAAGGACAAAGTTCCGTTGGCTTTGTTAATTGTCAGCCATATGAGAAGGAGGAAAGAAGCAAATACCAAGTGTGAAGCTGAGCGTTTATTGAATGTCGAGAGAGAGAACGTTCGGGCTCTGGTTGAGGAGTTGAAAAGCGTCAAAGCAAAGGTGGCTAAGAAAAACGCGGAAATAGCTGCTTTAAAAGATGGAGTCAAATTATTGCAAAACGGGCAGTTATTGGTGCCTGGTAGTGGGGTGACCGCAATGTCAGTTCCGCCCTCCGCTCGTAATGACGAGCGGACTAGAAGTGACAGCGAGGCATCTGACCATAATTTGGCGGCAGTAACCCCGCTTAGAGCATTAACGCAAAGACGGGTCGAAGGCGAAATGCACTATAACCATAAACCCGTAAGGCAGAGCGATTCTGACTGTACTTTCAAATTCCCACTTGCACGGTACATTTAAACAACGATTCTACCGGAGAAAAGAACTGCCGTGTTTTGGGAATCCTGGCCACTTTGTCAAAGACTGCGAAGTTAACTGTGAGAGGTTTTGCGAAACGTGTCTGAAAGAAGGCCACACAGTGGACAAATGCTGGTCACTTGGTAGAGGCAAACCTCCCCCTTACTTTCTCAGACGACCTTGTACATTAGACAGTGGGAACTCTAAGAGCAGAAAAAAAATGGGAGTCTGAATTTAAATTTGAAAAGGCAACCAAATTCTTGATAGAAAAGATGAGTCATATTGAGGGACTGTCGACTCGAATCTTTCCAGCAACATAAACAATATGCAGGGGTCGACAATATCAATGGCCCGGTGGCCCGGATGTACTTTTAAAACTGTCAGGGCCACCAGAACGCTCCAAGCACTGGCCCGGTGGGGCCAGTGAAAAATAATGCCTTGAAAATAAAATAACAAGTAAGAAATGTAATAAATCTAATTTCACATTAATTCCCTGTGGTACTGTGTCTTCTAATGATTTCTGTTAAATCCTCTCGGTAATTACTGCAAACACACAGTGTTACATGATCCTGATCAAAGACAGAGACATCTACTTTCTGCGCGCAGCGCGCGCTCCGCCCTGGGACGTACCTCAAGCACACCACCTGCGAGCAACTGCACTGTGCACAGCTCGCTCGCTCCCGCGGAACGCTCGCCGCTCGCTCACTGCTGCTGATTGAAGACGCGTCCTGACATAGTTTTCATCAGTTAGCTACTTTAAAATGTTTCTAAAGCCCCCAGTGCCCGGCCAAACGCCGGGCAAAAAATACAAAGCAAAGAAAAAGTCACCGGAAGAGTTGAGGGAGAGTGAGAAGGAGTACGAGAAGAAAACAAGGGAAAGAAAGTTCCAGCCTCAATGGCGAGACCGCTGGAATTGGCTGGCATATAAAGAGGCCAAAAATGAGGTCTTTTGTGAACTCTGCAAATGAATGCCCAGGTTCTCCGCTTTCCTTTCTGTTTCCATGCGTTGAACTCACTTATTTCATGTATTAGAGAAACCTTCAAATGCTGTGTTCCGGATGATACTGCCGCACCTCTCTCCCTTGATGAAAAACAGATGAAAGAGGACCGATCCGGAAACAAGCACCCACCTAAAGCCGAAGTGTCTTGATTCGCAAAGAGAGACATTCAAAACCAAATATAAACTTTTATACATCCATGGACGCCACGAATAAACTCAGTTTTTTTTAACTGGTTTTCTAACACCGAATCTGACACCGTCTCTTCTCTTGAAACGCACCACGAAGTCGCGCAGGTTTTGTTTTCATGAAGAAAACAGAAGAATTCTTCACCAGAAACATTAAGACCAGAGAAACCAAATACACTAAACTCAGAGATCAGAGACACCAAACCGTTAAGAGACCAGAGGCACTAAACCCACAGAAACCAGAGAATCAAAACCCAGAGAAACCAGCAACACCAAACCCAGAAAGACTAAGAACATGAACCCATGGAGACTAGACACTAAACTCAGAAAATCTGAGACAAACCCAGATACTAGAGATACTAAACAAAGAAAGACCAGAGACACCAAACCCAGAGTGAGAGAGACACTATGAGGGACCACAAACACTAAACCGAAAGTGAACAGTGGCTAAACCACAAGAGACCAGAGAAACTGAATCCAGAAAATCCACAAACCCAAAAACACCAGAGATATTAAACTCAGAAACCAAGGAAACTAAACCCAGAGACCAGGGACACTAAACCTGTAGAGACCAGAGACACTAAACCTGTAGAGACCAGAGACACTAAATCCATACACCTGTATTGTGAAGTCAGGTTCAATCTAACATCCCATCTAAATTTAGATCTTTATTTAACTTTACCCCTACTTCCACTGAAACTCCAGTCTAAACTGCACATTAGAGAGTCAGTCTTAAACCCCAGGTTTCAGTAAAGAAAAAATTAACAAACAAACTTCACTTAAACAATACTAAGACTAGGGTCTAAGTTAAACAATACTTAGACTTAACTTCAGAATACGGGCCATGGAGACAAGAGACACTAAATGCAGGGAAACCAGAGACAGTAAACCCACAGAAATCAGAGACACTAAACCCAGAGAGACAAGAGACACCAAACCCTGGGAGACCAGAGACAATGAAGCCATAAAGACCAGAGACAGTAAACCCAGAGAAATCAGAAATACTAAAGCCAAAGAGACCACAGATACTAAAACAGAGACCACAGATGTTAAACTCTGAGATACCCAAGATAATGAACCCTGAGAAACAAGATACAACATACAGAGAGAGACCACAGACACTAAACCCACACACCAGAAGCACTAAACCCTGGAAGATCAGAGACATCACACCCAAAGAGACCAGAAACACCAAACTCAGACAGACCAGAGACACTAAACCCATAAAAACCAGAGACATGAAACTCTGAGAGATCAGAGACACCACACTCAGAGAAACCAGAGGCTAAACCCCAAGAGACTGGAGACACTAATCCCAGAGAAACCACAAACACAAAACCCAAAGACACCAGAGACACTAAACCCAGAAACCAGAGAAAATAAACCCAGACACCATAGATACTAAACCAAGAGAGACCAAGACTAAAGCAGGAGAAACCAGAGCCACTAAACTCCAAGAGATGAGGGACACCACACCCTGAGGAACAAGTGACATTGAACCCAGAGAGGCCAATAGAAAAGCCTGAGAAACCAGACACTGAACCCTGAGAGAGCTCAACCCACGGAGACCAGAGGGAGAAAGAAACACTGCAGACTCATCCACACTGATATCAAGCTTTAGATTATGTGGAGGAATGCAACCACAGAAAGCAGACATGCATTCAATGACAGACAGACAGATAAATACAGACAGACAGACACTCACATTTCTTCATCTTCCTGAAACTCTGGAGATTCGTTCCATTGGCTCCAGCCTGCTCACACACAGCAGACATCTGTTCATTCCTACGGCTTCGCTCGAGCCGTGAATACAGGAGCACTGAGCACTGAACATGGTCGCTTCACATACACACATACACACACACACACACACCACCCGCACATCCATAAACACACACACACGCGTACACACACACTTACACATCCACACACAACACGCGCATATACACAGACGCACGCACACACAGACACGCACTTGTGCACACACGCATACACAGGCACGCACATACACGTCGCACGCGCACACACAGCACATGCACACACACACAAACATATGCACATACACACATAAACAACAACACATGCACACCTACATATACACAAACACACACGCACACAAACACAAGAACACGCACACAAACCTGAAATGCGCACACAAATAAGCATATGAACATGTACACACACGCACAGAAAACACACATGCACAAACACAGGCACTCACCTTGGACTGTCCGCCACCAGGCCATTAAAGAGTCTTCCTCCTGGAAATATGAGTTTATCTTAAAAGGCAAGAAAAGACCACGACATGACCAACATTTAAAAAAAAGGTGGAATGTATGAGAGGTCATAAGTACACATTTCTTCCTACTGAAATCAATTCCCAATTAAAGATAATCAATATTATTGACTGATTGGAACGGGAACTACCGACCACATCCCAAGCCGTACCGAGTAACCTGTGACGCCAGCGATGGAACACACGGACACACACGGATGAGCCAGTATATCAAGTATCGCGAGCAGTGGATCTAAGAGCGAGAGTTTGGATTCAGATTTGAAAAACCAGAGTGACGTTGGATCGGATTACAGTCGTGAAAGCGAAGATTTTGGTTTTAATGAGGATGTAGAATATGTAGGACCACAGCCCTATAAATATGAGCTATCAAGAGGCACAGGAGACCCACAGAAACCGAACGAGCAAACGAGCACTCAGCCTGTCAGCCGATCATGATTCTCCGAACGAGCACTCAGCCTGTCAGTCGCTCATGATTCTCCGAACGAGCACTCAGCCTGTCAGCCGATCGTGATTCTCCGAACGAGCACTCAGCCTGTCAGCCGATCATGATTCTCCGAACGAGCACTCAGCCTGTCAGCCGATCGTGATTCTCCGAACGAGCACTCAGCCTGTCAGTCGATCATGATTCTCCGAACGAGCACTCAGCCTGTCAGTCGCTCGTGATTCTCCGAACGAGCACTCAGCCTGTCAGTGGCTCATGATTCTCGACGAGCACACTCAGCCTGTCAGTGGCTCATGATTCTCGAACGAGCACTCAGCCTGTCAGCCAATCATGATTCTCGAAGCGAGCACTCAGCCTGTCAGCCGATCGGATTCTCGAACGAGCACTCAGCCTGTCAGCCGATCGCGATTCTCGAACGAGCAATCAGCCTGTCAGTGGCTCATGATTCTCCGAACGAGCACTCAGCCTGTCAGCCGCATCGTGATTCTCCGAACGAGCACTCAGCCTGTCAGCCGATCGTGATTCTCCGAACGAGCACTCAGCCTGTCAGCCGATCGTGATTCTCCGAACGAGCACTCAGCCTGTCAGCCGATCATGATTCTCCGAACGAGCACTCAGCCTGTCAGTCGCTCATGATTCTCCGAACGAGCACTCAGCCTGTCAGCCGCTCATGATTCTCCGAACGAGCACTCAGCCTGTCAGTCGCTCATGATTCTCCGAACGAGCACTCAGCCTGTCAGCCGCTCGTGATTCTCCGAACGAGCACTCAGCCTGTCAGCCGATCATGATTCTCGAGCGAGCACTCAGCCTGTCAGCGCTCATGATTCTCGAGCGAGCACTCAGCCTGTCAGCCGATTCTCGAGCAGCACTTCTCTCGAGCGAGCAGCCTCAACCTGTCAGCACTCAGCCTGTCTCATGATTCTCGAACGAGCACTCAGCCTGTCAGCCGATCTGATTCTCCGAACGAGCACTCAGCCTGTCATCATGATTCTCGAGCGAGCACTCAGCCTGTCAGCCGCTCATGATTCTCGAACGAGCACTCAGCCTGTCAGCCGATCATGATTCTCGAACGAGCACTCAGCCTGTCAGCCGATCATGATTCTCGAGAGGCACTCAGCCTGTCACTCAGCGAGCGAGCACTCAGCCTGTCAGCGCTCATGATTCTCGAGCGAGCACTCAGCCTGTCAGCCCGATCATGATTCTCCGAACGAGCACTCAGCCTGTCAGCCAGCCTGATTCTCAGCACTCAGCCTGTCAGTCATGATTCTCGAACGAGCACTCAGCCTGTCAGCCGATCATGATTCTCGAACGAGCACTCAGCCTGTCAGCGATCATGATTCTCGAACGAGCACTCAGCCTGTCAGCCGATCATGATTCTCTAACGAGCAGCCTGTCAGCCTGTCAGCCTGTCGCCGATCATGATTCTCGAACGAGCACTCAGCCTGTCAGCCAATCATGATTCTCCTGAACGAGCATTCAGCCTGTCAGCCTGTCAGCCTGTCAGCGATCATGATTCTCGAACGAGCATTCAGCCTGTCAGCACGATCATGATTCTCTGCAGCACTCAGCCTGTCAGCCGATCATGATTCTCGAACGAGCACTCAGCCTGTCAGCCCGATCATGATTCTCCGAGCACTCAGCCTGTCAGCACTCAGATTCTGTCAGCCTGTCAGTCATGATTCTCCGAAGCGAGCACTCAGCCTGTCAGCGATCGTGATTCTCGAGCGAGCATTCAGCCTGTCAGCCTGATTCTCGAACGAGCACTCAGCCTGTCATCAATCGTGATTCTCCAACGAGCACTCAGCCTGTCAGCGATCTGATTCTCGAGCCGATCAGCCTGTCAGTGGCTCATGATTCTCGAACGAGCACTCAGCCTGTCAGCCGATCATGATTCTCCGAGCACTCAGCCTGTCAGCACTCAGCCTGTCAGCCGATCATGATTCTCGAACGAGCACTCAGCCTGTCAGCAATCATGATTCTCGAATGATTCTCAGCCAATCATGATTCTCCGAACAGCACTCAGCCTGTCAGCCAATCATGATTCTCGAAGCGAGCACTCAGCCTGTCAGCCAATCATGATTCTCCGAGCGAGCATTCAGCCTGTCAGTGGCTCATGATTCTCGACGAGCACTCAGCCTGTCAGCCGATCATGATTCTCGAACGAGCACTCAGCCTGTCAGCCCGCTCATGATTCTCGAGCGAGCACTCAGCCTGTCAGCCGATCATGATTCTCCGAATGAGCACTCAGCCTGTCAGTCGCTCATGATTCTCCGAACGAGCACTCAGCCTGTCAGCCAATCCATGATTCTCGAACGAGCACTCCAGCCTGTCAGTGGCTCATGATTCTCGAACGAGCACTCAGCCTGTCAGCCGCTCATGATTCTCGAGAACGAGCACTCAGCCTGTCAGCCGATCATGATTCTCGAGCGAGCACTCAGCCTGTCAGCCGCTTCGTGATTCTCCGAGCGAGCATGACTCAGCCTGTCAGTCGCTCATGATTCTCGAACGAGCACTCAGCCTGTCAGCCGATCATGATTTCTCGAACGAGCACTCAGCCTGTCAGTGGATCATGATTCTCAACGAGCACTCAGCCTGTCAGTGGATCATGATTCTCGAACGAGCACTCAGCCTGTCAGCCCAATCATGATTCTCGAGCGAGCACTCAGCCTGTCAGCCCGATCATGATTCTCGAACGAGCACTCAGCCTGTCAGCCGCTCCTGATTCTCGAACGAGCACTCAGCCTGTCAGCCGATCATGATTCTCCGAACGAGCACTCAGCCTGTCAGCCGCTCATGATTCTCGAACAAGCACTCAGCCTGTCAGGCGATCGTGATTCTCCGAGCGAGCACTCAGCCTGTCAGTCATGATTCTCATGATTCTCAGGCCGACTGATTCTCACGAGCACTCAGCCTGTCAGCCGCTCATGATTCTCCGAACGAGCACTCAGCCTGTCAGTCGATCATGATTCTCCGAACGAGCACTCAGCCTGTCAGTGGCTCATGATTCTCCGAACGAGCACTCAGCCTGTCAGCCGATCATGATTCTCCGAACGAGCACTCAGCCTGTCAGCCGATCGTGATTCTCCGAACGAGCACTCAGCCTGTCAGCCGATCATGATTTGATCAGCCTGTCAGCCGATCGCATGATTCTCGAGCGAGCACTCAGCCTGTCAGCCGCTCATGATTCTCCGAACGAGCACTCAGCCTGTCAGCCATCATGATTCTAAGCGCAGCACTCAGCCTGTCAGCCCGATCATGATTCTCCGAGCATTCAGCCTGTCGGCGCCTGATTCTCGACGCAGCACTCAGCCTGTCAGCCGATTGATTCTCCGAACGAGCACTCAGCCTGTCAGTCGCTCATGATTCTCGAACGAGCACTCAGCCTGTCAGCCGATCATGATTCTCGAACGTCAGCACTCAGCCTGTCAGCCAATCATGATTCTCACTCAGCCTGTCAGCATGATTCTCAGCCTGTCAGTGATTCTCGCTCGTGATTCTCATGATTCGAGCACTCAGCCTGTCAGCCATCATGATTCTCCGAACGAGCACTCAGCCTGTCAGCCGATCATGATTCTCCGAACGAGCACTCAGCCTGTCAGTGGCTCATGATTCTCCGAACGAGCACTCAGCCTGTCAGCCGCATCATGATTCTCGAGCAAGCACTCAGCCTGTGTCTTGATTCTCAGAACGAGCACTCATCCTGTCGCTCATGATTCTCGAACGAGCACTCAGCCTGTCATTGGCTCGTGATTCTCCGAAGCGAGCACTCAGCCTGTCAGCGCTCATGATTCTCGAGCGAGCACTCAGCCTGTCAGTCGCTCGTGATTCTCCGAAACGAGCACTCAGCCTGTCAGCCGCTCAGATTCTCGAGCGAGCACTCAGCCTGTCAGCCCGATCATGATTCTCGAGCAGCACTCCAGCCTGTCAGCCAATCATGATTCTCGAGCAGCACTCAGCCTGTCAGATTCTCGAGCGAGCACTCAGCCTGTCAGCCGAACGTGATTCTCTCGCACTCAGCCTGTCAGCGATCATGATTCTCGAGCGAGCACTCAGCCTGTCAGCGATCATGATTCTCAATCCGAGCATTCAGCCTGTCAGTGGCTCATGATTCTCGAGCATTCACAGCCTGTCACTGGCTCATGATTCTCGAACGAGCACTCAGCCTGTCAGATTCTCGAGCGAGCGTGATTCTGATTCTCGAACGAGCACTCAGCCTGTCAGCCGCTCATGATTCTCCTGAACGAGCACTCAGCCTGTCAGCCTGTCCTGGCTCGTGATTCTCGAACGAGCACTCAGCCTGTCAGCCGATCATGATTTCTCGAGCGAGCACTCAGCCTGTCAGTCGCCTCATGATTCTCGAAAGCACTCCAGCCTGTCAGTCGCTCATGATTCTCGAAGCGAGCACTCAGCCTGTCAGCCAATCATGATTCTCGAGCGAGCACTCAGCCTGTCAGTCGCTCATGATTCTCGAATTCTCGAACAGGCACTCAGCCTGTCACCCGATCATGATTCTCAAGCGAGCACTCAGCCTGTCAGCCTGTCATGGATTCTCGAGCGAGCATTCAGCCTGTCAGCCGATCATGATTCTCCTAACGAGCACTCAGCCTGTCAGCCAATCATGATTCTCCGAGTCAGCCTGTCGCGATCATGATTCTCGAGCGATCAGCCTGTCAGTGGCTCATGATTCAGCGAGCACTCAGCCTGTCAGATTCTCCATCATGATTCTCGAGCAGAGCACTCAGCCTGTCAGCCGATCATGATTCTCGAGCAGGCATTCAGCCTGTCAGCGTATCATGATTCCGAACGAGCACTCAGCCTGTCAGCCAATCATGATTCTCCTAACGAGCATTCAGCCTGTCAGTGGCTCATGATTCTCGAGCGAGCACTCAGCCTGTCAGATTCTCGATCGTGATTCTCGAACGAGCACTCAGCCTGTCAGCGATCATGATTCTCGAACGAGCATTCAGCCTGTCAGCGCATCGTGATTCTCGAATGAGCACTCAGCACTCAGTCCTGATTCTCAGCAGCACTCAGCCTGTCAGTGATGATTCTCCGAACGAGCACTCAGCCTGTCAGCCGATCATGATTCTCCGAACGAGCACTCAGCCTGTCAGCCAATCATGATTCTCCGAACGAGCATTCAGCCTGTCAGCCGATCATGATTCTCCGAACGAGCACTCAGCCTGTCAGTGGCTCATGATTCTCCGAACGAGCACTCAGCCTGTCAGCCAATAATGATTCTCGAGCGAGCATTCAGCCTGTCAGCCGATCATGATTCTCGAACGAGCACTCAGCCTGTCAGCCGATCATGATTCTCGAACAGCACTCAGCCTGTCAGCCAATCATGATTCTCGAGCGAGCATTCAGCCTGTCAGTGGCTCATGATTCTCGAGCGAGCACTCAGCCTGTCAGCCGATCATGATTCTCGAGCGAGCACTCAGCCTGTCAGCCGATCGTGATTCTCCGAACGAGCACTCAGCCTGTCAGTCGCTCGTGATTCTCCGAACGAGCACTCAGCCTGTCAGTCGCTCATGATTCTCCGAACGAGCACTCAGCCTGTCAGTCGCTCATGATTCTCGAGCAGCACTCAGCCTGTCAGCCCATCATGATTCTCGAGCACTCACTAAGTCTGTCAGCCAATCATGATTCTCGAGCAGCATTCAGCCTGTCAGTGGCTCATGATTCTCCGAATGAGCACTCAGCCTGTCAGTGGCTCATGATTCTCGAACGCAGCACTCAGCCTGTCAGCCAATCATGATTCTCGAACGAGCACTCAGCCTGTCAGCCGATCATGATTCTCGAACGAGCACTCAGCCTGTGCAGCTCATGATTCTCGAGCGAGCACTCATCCTGTCAGTCGCTCATGATTCTCAGCACTCAGCCTGTCATTCGCTCATGATTCTCCGAACGAGCACTCAGCCTGTCAGCCGCTCATGATTTTCTCGAACGAGCACTCAGCCTGTCCTGTCAGATTCTCATCACTCAGCCTGATTACAGACGGACGAGCACTCAGCCTGTCAGCCGATCATGATTCTCGAACGAGCACTCAGCCTGTCAGCCGATCATGATTCTCCGAACGAGCACTCAGCCTGTCAGCCGATCGTGATTCTCCGAACGAGCACTCAGCCTGTCAGTCGATCATGATTCTCCGAACGAGCACTCAGCCTGTCAGTGGCTCATGATTCTCCGAACGAGCACTCAGCCTGTCAGCCAATCATGATTCTCCGAACGAGCACTCAGCCTGTCAGCCAATCATGATTCTCGAGCGAGCACTCAGCCTGTCAGCCGATTCTCATGATTCTCGATGAACGAGCACTCAGCCTGTCAGTGGCTCATGATTCTCCTAAGCAGCACTCAGCCTGTCAGTGGCTCATGATTCTCGAGCGAGCACTCAGCCTGTCAGCCCGCTCATGATTCTCGAGCGAGCACTCAGCCTGTCACCCGCTCATGATTCTCGAGCGAGCACTCAGCCTGTTCGCCGATCGATTCTCATGATTCTCGAACGAGCACTCAGCCTGTCAGTCGCAGGTTGTCATGATTCTCCTAACGGCACTCAGCCTGAGCATCATCAGCCTGTCAGCCCTGTCAGCGATCATGATTCTCGAACGAGCAGCACTCAGCCTGTCAGCATTCAGCCTGTCAGTGGCGTGATTCTCCTAACGAGCACTCAGCCTGTCAGTGGCTCATGATTCTCCGAACGAGCACTCAGCCTGTCTGTCATGATTCTCCGAATGATTCAGCCTGTCAGCCGATCATGATTCTCATTCAGCCTGATTCTCCGAACAGCACTCAGCCTGTCAGCCAATCATGATTTTCCGAACGAGCACTCAGCCTGTCAGTGGCTCATGATTCTCCGAAGCGAGCACTCAGCCTGTCAGCTGCTCATGATTCTCGAGCACGAGCACTCAGCCTCAGCCTGTCAGCAATCATGATTCTCGAGCGAGCACTCAGCCTGTCTCGATCAATTCTCGAACCAGACTCAGCCTGTCAGCCAATCATGATTCTCGAACGAGCACTCAGCCTGTCAGTGGCTCATGATTCTGATTCTCCAGAATTCTCTGAATGAGCACTCAGCCTGTCAGTCGCTCATGATTCTCCGAACGAGCACTCAGCCTGTCAGCCGCTCATGATTCTCCGAACGAGCACTCAGCCTGTCAGCCGATCATGATTCTCCGAACGAGCACTCAGCCTGTCAGTCGCTCATGATTCTCCGAACGAGCACTCAGCCTGTCAGCCGCTCATGATTCTCCGAACGAGCACTCAGCCTGTCAGCGCTCATGATTCTCGAACGAGCACTCAGCCTGTCAGCCAATCATGATTTTCGAACGAGCACTCAGCCTGTCAGTGGCTCGAACGAGCACTCAGATTCTGGCCAATCATAATTCTGTTTGTGATTCGAGCACTCAGCCTGTCAGCCGATCATGATTCTCCGAACGAGCACTCAGCCTGTCAGCTCAGCCTGTCATGATTCTCGAACGAGCACTCATGTCAGCCTGTCAGCCTGTCATCATGATTCTCCGAACGAGCACTCAGCCTGTCAGTGGCTCATGATTCTCGAACGCAGCACTCAGCCTGTCAGCCGATCATGATTCTCCGAACGAGCACTCAGCCTGTCAGTGGCTCATGATTCTCGAACGAAGCACTCAGCCTGTCAGTGGCTCATGATTCTCCTAACAAAGCACTCAGCCTGTCAGTAATCATGATTCTCGAACGAGCACTCAGCCTGTCAGTGGCTCATGATTCTCCGAACGAGCACTCAGCCTGTCAGTGGCTCAGCCCCTGCATCAGTGATTCTCGGAAACGAGCACTCAGCCTGTCAGCCGCTCATGATTCTAACTCAGCATTCAGCTTGAGCACTCAGCCTGTCAGCCTGTCGCTCATGATTCTCCGAACGAAAGCACTCAGCCTGTCAGTGGCTCATGATTATGAGCATTTAGCCTGTCAGCCTGCAATTGAACGAAAGCACTCAGCCTGATTCTCTCCAAATGAGCACTCAGCCTGTCAGCCGAGATCATGATTCTCGAACGAGCATTCAGCCTGTCAGTGGCTCATGATTCTCGAGCGAGCACTCAGCCTGCCAGCCAATCATGATTCTCCGAACGAGCATTCAGCCTGTCAGTGGCTCATGATTCTCCGAACGAGCACTCAGCCTGTCAGCCGATCATGATTCTCCGAACGAGCACTCAGCCTGTCAGCCGATCATGATTCTCCGAACGAGCACTCAGCCTGTCAGCCGCTCATGATTCTCCGAACGAGCACTCCAGCCTGTCAGTGGGCTCATGATTCTCCGAACAAGCACTCAGCCTGTCAGGCTGATTGAACGAAAGCATTCTCATGATTCAGTAACGAGCACTCAGCCTGTCAGCCGATTTTCATGATTCTCCGAACGAGCACTCAGCCTGTCAGCCGATCATGATTCTCCGAACGAGCACTCAGCCTGTCAGCCAATCATGATTCTCCGAACGAGCATTCAGCCTGTCAGTGGCTCATGATTCTCCGAACGAGCACTCAGCCTGTCAGTGGCTCATGATTCTCCGAACGAGCACTCAGCCTGTCAGCCAATCATGATTCTCCGAACGAGCACTCAGCCTGTCAGCCGATCATGATTCTCGAACGGCACTCAGCCTGTCAGTGGCTCATGATTCTCGAACGAGCACTCAGCCTGTCAGCCAATCATGATTCTCGAATTAAAGCAGCACTCAGCCTGTCAGCCGCTCATGATTCTCCAAACGAGCACTCAGCCTGTCAGTGGCTCATGATTCTCGTGTGATTAACATTCCAGCCACTCAGCCTGTCAGCACTCAGCCTCATCATTGATTCTCGAACGAGCACTCAGCCTGTCAGCCGATCATGATTCTCCGAACGAGCACTCAGCCTGTCAGTGGCTCATGATTCTCCGAACGAGCACTCAGCCTGTCAGTGGCTCATGATTCTCCGAACGAGCACTCAGCCTGTCAGCCGCTCATGATTCTCCGAACGAGCACTCAGCCTGTCAGTCGCTCATGATTCTCCGAACGAGCACTCAGCCTGTCAGTCGCTCATGATTCTCCGAACGAGCACTCAGCCTGTCAGCCAATCATGATTCTCCGAACGAGCACTCAGCCTGTCAGCCGCTCATGATTCTGATTCTCCACGATTCTCAAAGCACTCAGCCTGTCAGCCGCTCATGATTCTCCGAACGAGCACTCAGCCTGTCAGTCGCTCGTGATTCTCCGAACGAGCACTCAGCCTGTCAGCCAATCATGATTTCTCGAACGAGCACTCAGCCTGTCAGTCGCTCATGATTCCCGGCATCGAGCACTCAGCCTGTCTCATGACGAGCACTCAGCCTGTCAGCCATGATCATGATTCTCCGAACGAGCACTCAGCCTGTCAGCCATGATTCTCATGATTCAGCCTGTCAACGAGCAGCTCAGCCTGTCAGTGGCTCGTGATTCTCCGAACGAGCACTCAGCCTGTCAGTGGCTCATGATTTCTCGAGCGAGCACTCAGCCTGTCAGTGGATCATGATTCTCCGAACGAGCACTCAGCCTGTCAGTCAATCATGATTCTCGAACGAGCACTCAGCCTGTCAGCCGCTCATGATTCTCGAGCGAGCACTCAGCCTGTCAGTGGCGCTCAGTGATTCAAACGAGCACTCAGCCTGTCAGTCCGATCAATTCTCGAGCGAGCATTCAGCCTGTCAATGGCTCATGATTTCTCGAACGAGCACTCAGCCTGTCAGTGGCTCATGATTCTCCTAACGAGCACTCAGCCTGTCACTGGCTTATGATTCTCGAAAATTCAGCCTGTCAGTGGCTCATGATTCTCCGAACGAGCACTCAGCCTGTCAGTTCATGATTCTCCAATGCACTCAGCCTGTCAGTCGCTCATGATTCTTGGAGCATTCAGCCTGTCAGCAAAAATGATTCTCTAACGAGCAGTCAGCCTGTGAGTATGATTTTGCCTGCTTACTTTTTCAAACAGCATGAAAAAACAGTATACATTTAATCTTCTTGGGCAATAAGCAAAAATTTCTCTTACCTTTGCTATTTTGTGATTTTAAAAAAACCTGCTTTTGAGGGTTAATCTGTACTAATCAAAGTTACTCCAATGTCTCAATGTAATTTTAGGCAAGTGCAGATAGTCCCCATGTATGTTAATTTATGGGCAGTGCTTCAAATGTATGTTTATTTATGGGCAGTGCTTCAAATGTATGTTTATTAATGGGCAGTGCTTCAAATGTATGTTTATTTATGGGCAGTGCTTCAAATGTGGTTATGCTCTGGGCCTCCTCCTCGCACACAATATTTTTTCGTCCTTGTGATTGGCTTGTGATGCTGTCAATGTGATTTTGGGTGGTGCTCTTTGATTCTAGTAGCTCTGAATGTTTAGAGGCGTCAATATGGGAAAATGAAAGGAGGCAGAAATAAGGTCACATCCCCTCAGGTTCCATCTCTGGAGAAGCCGTCTGCACCCAGGAAAAGGCAAAAAATTGAAAGCGCTTTGAAAAGGATGTGGAGCACTATCAATTAAAGGTTTTTCACCAAAATTACTGTGGGAGACCATTGAATCGATCCATTGAGGTAAAATCAGATCATTAAGCAGGGTTTACATGCCGTTTAAACAACAAAATCTCGATACCAACAGCCCCTAAATCACACCCATTTATTTACATTTATTTATTGGTCAGATTCTTTATACCATTACATATAATGAGTGCGTACTAAAGATCACTAGAGTCACGAAACACTACAGGTCTAAAAGCAAACGCTTGTCATGAAGTATCAGTGATTTAAACTGAACATCACACACACACACACACACACACACACACACACACACACACACACACAGTGAACTGAGGCCAAACCAGCAAATCAGCCACCGATTCTGTCCCAACAGAAATGAGGTGAGATTCTAATGTACAACAAACCTCACTGTCTGCAACCTCGCCATCACTGCTCAAAGGTGCCATCTGCAGATCCTGGATCTCAACAGTACTGCCCTGTAAAATTAACCCAAACACACAGAGTGACAGCTTTTTATATAAATTAATATAATTTCACTTGTGATTTCACATCAAAAGGTTGGGTTTGATTCAGCAGTGATTTGAAAGGGCTGTATGGGCAATAGGGTGTAATTCAGAATTGATTGATTGCAGTGGGTGAGTGTAATTCAGCAATGATAGCAGAGGGTGGATGTCATTCAGCAGTTAATTGATTGCAATGGCTGGTGTAATTCAGCAGTGATTTGATTGCTGTGGATGGTGTAATTCAGCAGTGATTGGATTGCAGTGGATAGTGAATTCAGATGAGATTTGATCGCAGTGGGTGGGTGTAATTCAGTGCAGACTTGATTGTACGGATGGTGTAATTCAGCAGTTATTTGATTGCAGTAGATGGTGTAATTCAGCAATGACTTGATTGAAGTGGGTTCAATTCAGCAGTAATTTGATTGCAGTGGGTGGGTGTAATTCAGCAGTGATTTAATTGCAAGTGGATGGTGCAGTAATTCAGTAATTTAGTGATTTGATTGCAGTGGGTAGGTGTAATTCAGCAGTGATTGGATTGCTGTGCATGGTATAATTCAGCAAAGATTTAATTGCAGGGTGGGTGTGAGCAGCAGTGATTTGATTGCTTAAGGTGGGTGTAATTCAGCAGTGATTTGATTGCAGTGGGTGGGTGTAATTCAGCAGTGATTTGATTGCAGTGGGTGGGTGTAATTCAGCAGTGATTTGATTGCAGTGGGGATGTCGAAATCCAGCAGTGATTTGATTGCATGGGTGGGTGTAGCAGTGATTAATAATCAGCAGTGATTTGATTGCAGTGGATGGTGTAATTCAGCAGTGATTTGATTGCAGTGGGGTTGTAATTCAGCAGTGATTTGATTGCAGTGGGTGGTGTGTAATTCAGCAGTGATTTGATTGCTGTGGAGGGTGAAATTCAGCAGTGATTTGATTGCAATGGGTGGGTGTAATTCAGCAGTGATTGCAGAGGCGTGGTGTAATACAGTAGTGATTTGATTGCAGCGGGTGAATGTAATTCAGCAGTGATTTGATTTGATTGCAGTGGTTGGTGTAATTCTGCAGTAATTTAATTGGAGAGGGTGAATGTATTCCAGCAGTGATTTGATTGCAGTGGGTGGGTGTAATTCAGCAGTGATTTGATTGCAGTGGATGTCGTAATCCAGCAGTGATTTGATTGCAGTGGGTAGGTGTAATTCAGCAGTGATTGGATTGCAGTGGATGGTGTAATTCAGATGAGATTTGTTTGAGTGGATGTTGTAATTCAGTGGGTGGGGTGGGTGTAATTCAGCAGTGATTTGATTGCAGTGGATGTTGTAATTCAGCAGTGATTTGATTGCAGTGGGTGGGTGTAATTCAGCAGTGATTTGATTGCAGTGGGTGGGTGTAATTCAGCAGTGATTTGATTGCAGTGGATGTCGTAATCCAGCAGTGATTTGATTGCAGTGGGTAGGTGTAATTCAGCAGTGATTGGATTGCAGTGGATGGTGTAATTCGGATGAGATTTGTTTGAGTGGATGTTGTAATTCAGCAGTGATTTGATTGCAGTGGATGGTGTAATTCAGCAGTGATTTGATTGCAGTGGGTGGGTGTAATTCAGCAGTGATTTGATTGCAGTGGGATGGTGTAATTCAGCAGTGATTTGATTGCAATGGGTGGGTGTAATTCAGCAGTGATTCAGCAGTGATTTGATTTGGATTGCAGTGGGTAGGTGTAATTCAACAGTGATTTGATTGCAGTGTGGGTGATTTGATTGGTAATTCAGCAGTGATTTGATTGCAGTGGGTGGGTGTAATTCAGCAGTGATTTGATTGCAGTGGGTGTAATTCAGCAGTGATTTGATTGCAGTGGATGTCGTAATCCAGCAGTGATTTGATTGCAGTGGGTAGGTGTAATTCAGCAGTGATTGGATTGCAGTGGATGGTGTAATTCGGATGAGATTTGTTTGCAGTGGGTGGGTGTAATTCAGCAGCGATTTGATTGCAGTGGATGTTGTAATTCAGCAGTGATTTGATTGCAGTGGGTGGGTGTAATTCAGCAGTGATTTGATTGCAGTTTGTAATTCAGCATTTGATTTGATTGCAGTGGATGTTGTAATTCAGCAGTGATTGGATTGCAGTGGATTTAATTGGATGAGATTTGTTTGCAGTGGGTGGGTGTGATTTGATTGCAGTGGATGTTGTAATTCAGCAGTGATTTGATTGCAGTGGGTGGTGTAATTCAGCAGTGATTTGATTGCAGTGGGTGGGTGTAATTCAGCAGTAATTTGATTGCAGTGGATGTTGTAATCCAGCAGTGATTTGATTGAAGTGGGTAGGTGTAATTCAGCAGTGATTTGATTGCAGTGGATGTTGTAATTCAGCAGTGATTTGATTGCAGTGGATGTTGTAATTCAGCAGTGATTTGATTGCAGTGGACGTTGTAATTCAGCAGTGATTTGATTGCAGTGGACGTTGTAATTCAGCAGTGATTTGATTGCAGTGGATGTTGTAATTCAGCAGTGATTTGATTGCAGTGGATGTTGTAATTCAGCAGTGATTTGATTGCAGTCGGTCAGACACACCTGCAGAGCAACATTTTCTGACTCCCCACCAGCCTCTTGCTCAGATTCCTGCAGGAAAAGCATTGACAGCACTGTTGTCATGAACGTGCCTGTTTGTGAGCGTGCTTATGTGTTTTTGTACATGAATGAGCATGTGTGAGTGGAGCATGTGTGAGAGAGCTGCACTAATCTTTATTGCAAATTAGAACTCTGCCTCGTTTGAAGGGGAACTGTACTAGTCAGACATTTGCACCTTATCAGCAACATTTTAATTATAATTGTTGTTTACAATCATTTTTACTTTGTCCTGCTCCAACTGTGAGATTGATATTTTCATAGATATTTGAACTTTAAAGAATTCATGGGCTGCACCACCAGACCTTTGGTTCTCTGGTGGGAAACCCTGTTTGTGACATGAGATCACTGATGTATACACTTGCTGTTTTTGGAGGAGCTTTTTTGCTTGAGGCAAATTACTTGGGAACGGTCAGCAATCGAATCAAAGTGATAAAAAGACATTGGAGTAAATTAATGCAGAATTGGTATGCCCTCGAACACAACTTTGACTGCAAGACAGTAAATGTTTGACAACTTGAGGTAATGGTTGTTCGTAGTGCAGTTTGTATTTGCTCTTTTTTGGCTGCTAATTCACAGAGTTTTGGTCGTACAGTGATAAATCTAGCATGGTTAGAATCCTTGGAGTCTCTGATCTATTGCTTATATGGTAGATTAAAGTCACAAATTCGCAAGCACTGCAAATGGAAAACCTGCATCATTCGTGTGTTTTTGCTATGAGCTCATTTACTGTAGTTGCTAGGTGTTGCAATTCTGTTACATTTTGATAAAAATAATTATAATGATAGCTAGTCATATTAGTTATAGCTAGTTATAAATGTTATTAAAAATAGTTATTTTAGTCAGGGTGTTCGAGTTCAAGAGGTTAAAACATAACCAAAATCCAAACGATTAAGTGTGGAGGGGATATCAAACAGCCATATCAGCAAAATATTAGGTAGTTACATACAGATGAATAAAACCAAGTGATTGATGATCCCGTCCTTGTGGATAGCGGCTGAATGCCTACGTGAGGAATTATGCCAGGCACGTGTGGTGCTACCATCACGGATATCCATGATTATAAAATCCAGCTATTCAAAGTTAAATATCAGTTATGTACTGTATGTATATTTTCTTGAGAAAAAAAGCAATAAATATAAACAGTAGCCTTGCATTTCTCTCTGTGAAGACAGATGATTGACCAGTACAGTTCCCCTTTAAGTGCTCCCTGCTAGAGCAGCCCAAACAGGGCCGCAATTAAATTTCTGTATTCTGTCAATAACACCACTTCAATGAGACGATCAGAGGAGTAAAAAATATGAATAATAGAGTGTTCTGTGCATGCGGTAAAATCTAAACAGTTGAAGAGAAATGTTGCTGATGATGGTCGTATTAACTGAGCCCATAGGCAGAGTACAATAAACATAACTTCGAATTTAGTGTTTGTCCATTAATAAGTAAGCCCCCAAAGCATCAGATTTAAGCCCGAGAGGTGTTGTCAGGTAATGAACACTGATTGCCAGGATCTGTGCCCATTGCTCACATTGAGCCCCGTCCTTGCAGTATGAGAGCAGGAGGTGATTGACAGCAGGCTATGGAAAGCCTGATGGCTGTAATATCATGACCTCCCAGTTGTGGAATCTCAACTTTAAACAGGGCTTTAGTGCAGAAAGGGTTTTGTGGGGTCCAGGGAATTCTTACTCCAGTTAATATGCATCTGCTTACTGACATCAACAGAAATATAGTTTGCACTTTTGAAAACATTACTACGGTATTAAGTGAAAAGAAGCATGTGTAGCCTGATTGTGAAGCCCAACATGTAAAGGCGGTGAGCCTCCAGGCATTGCAATATGACTGATATCCTTAAATTCACAACAATGTAAAGAAAGTGGGTATTACCATATATTACAGAAAAATTGAAGAGTGATAATGTTTAAACTGAAAGCATTACAGTTTTTCTTCTCTTACCACCCTATAAAACAGCTGAGTTAGTGAATCGCCATATAAAACAGAGTAACTTTATCGCTATATAACACACCTGAGTCACTGTATCTCCACATAACGGACCAGAGTCACTGTATCTCCATATAACACAACTGAGTCACTGTATCTCCACATAACGCACCAGAGTCACTGTATCTCCATATAACACAACTGAGTTTCTGTATCTCAATAGAACACACCTAAGTCACTGTATTTCCATATAACGCACCTGAGTCACTGTGTCCCCATATAACACACCTGAGTTTCTGTATCTCCAAATAACACACCTGAGGCACTGTATCTCCACATAACGCAACAGAGTCACTGTATCTCCATATAACACACCTGAGTCACTGTATCTCGATATAACACACCTAAGTCACTGAATCTCCACATAACGCACCTGAGTCACTGTGTCTCCATATAACACACCTGAGTCAATGGATCTCCATATAACACACCCGAGTCACTGTATCTCCAAATAACAAACCTGAGTCACAGTATCTCCATATAACACACCTGAGTCACTGTATTTCCGTGTAACACACCTGAGTCACTGTATCTCCCTATAACACACCTCAGTTTCTGTATCTCCATAGAACACATCTGTGTTGCTGTATCTCCATGCAACACACCTGAGTCACTGTTTCTCCATATAACACAGCTGAGTCACTGTATCTCCAAATAACAAACCTGAGTCAGTGTCTCCATATAACACACCTGAGTCACTGTATCTCCACATAACGCACCAGAGTCACTGTATCTCCATATAACACAACTGAGTTTCTGTATCTCAATAGAACACACCTAAGTCACTGTATTTCCATATAACGCACCTGAGTCACTGTGTCCCCATATAACACACCTGAGTTTCTGTATCTCCAAATAACACACCTGAGGCACTGTATCTCCACATAACGCAACAGAGTCACTGTATCTCCATATAACACACCTGAGTCACTGTATCTCGATATAACACACCTAAGTCACTGAATCTCCACATAACGCACCTGAGTCACTGTGTCTCCATATAACACACCTGAGTCAATGGATCTCCATATAACACACCCGAGTCACTGTATCTCCAAATAACAAACCTGAGTCACAGTATCTCCATATAACACACCTGAGTCACTGTATTTCCGTGTAACACACCTGAGTCACTGTATCTCCCTATAACACACCTCAGTTTCTGTATCTCCATAGAACACATCTGTGTTGCTGTATCTCCATGCAACACACCTGAGTCACTGTTTCTCCATATTACACAGCTGAGTCACTGTATCTCCAAATAACAAACCTGAGTCAGTGTCTCCATATAACACACCTGAGTCACTGTATCTCCATATAACACACCTGCATCACTATCTCCATGTAAAAGACCTGAGTCACTGTATCTCCCTATAACGCACCTGAGTCACTGTATCTCCATATAACACAAATGAGTCACTGTGTCTCCATATAACACACCTGAGTCACTGTATCTCCAGATAACACACCTGAGTCGCCATGTCTCCATATAACACAACTGAGTCACTGTATCTCCATATAACACACCTGAGTTACTGTGTCTCCATAAAACACACCTGAGTCACTGTATCTCCATATAACACACCTGCGTCACTGTATCTCCATAACACAATTGAGTTTCTGTATCTCCATATAACACACCTGAGATTCTGTATTTACATTTAACACACCTGAGTCACTGTATCTCCATATAACACACCTGAGTTTCTGTATCTCCATATAACACACCTGAGATTCTGTATTTCCATAGAACACACCTGAGTCACTGTATTTCCATATAACACACCTGCATCACTATCTCCATGTAAAACACCTGAGTCACTGTATCTCCATATAACACACCTGAGTCACTGTATCTCCATATAACACACCTGAGTCACTGTATGTCCATATAACACACCTGAGTAACCGTATATCCTGATAACACACCTGAGTCGTCATGTCTCCATATAACACAACTGAGTCACTGTATCTCCATATAACACACCTGAGTCACTGTATTTCCATGTAACACACCTGAGTTACTGTGTCTCCATAAAACACACCTGAGTCACTGTATCTCCATATAACACACCTGCGTCACTGTATCTCAATAACACAACTGAGTTTCTGTATCGCCATATAACACACCTGAGATTCTGTATTTACATTTAACACACCTGAGTCACTGTATCTCCATATAACACACCTGAGTTTCTGTATCTCCATATAACACACCTGAGATTCTGTATTTACATTTAACACACCTGAGTCATTGTGTGTCCATATAACACACCTCAGTCACTGGATCTCCATATAACACACCTGAGTCACTATGTCTCCATATAAACACATCTGAGTTTCTGTATCTCCATATAACACACCTGAGTCACTTTATTTCCATATAGCACACCTGAGTCACTGTATCTCCATATAACACACCTGAGTCACTGTATCTCCATATAACGCACCTGAGTCACTGTATCTCCATGTAACACACCTGAGTCACTGTATCTCCATATAACACACCTGAGTCACTGTATCTCCAGATAACACACCTGAGTCGCAATGTCTCCATATAACACAACTGAGTCACTGTATCTCCATATAACACACCTGAGTCACTGTATTTCCAGATAACACACCTGAGTCACTGTATCTCCATATAACACACCTGAGTCACTGTATTTCCAGGTAACACACTTGAGTCACTGAACCTCCAAATAACACACCTGAGTCACTGTATCTCCATATGACATACCTGAGTTTCCGTATCTCCATATAAAACACCTGAATGACTGTATCTCCATATAACACACCTGAGATTCTGCATTCCCATAGAACAAACCAGAGTCACTGTATCTCCATATAACACACCTGAGTTTCTGTATCTCCATATAACACACCTGAATAACTATATCTCCATATAACACACCTGAGATTCTGTATTTCCATAGAACACACCTGAGTCACTGTATTTCCAAATAACACACCTGAGTAACTGTATCTCCATATAACGCACCTGAGTCACTGTATCTCCATATAACACACCTGAGTCACTGTATGTCCATATAACACACCTGAGTCACCGTATATCCTGATAACAAACCTGAGTCGTCATGTCTCCATATAACACAACTGAGTCACTGTATCTCCATATAACACACCTGAGTCACTGTATTTCCATGTAACACACCTGAGGCACTGCATCTCCATATAACGCACCTGAGTCACTGTATGTCCATATAACACACCTGAGTCACTGTATCTTCAGAAAACACACCTGAGTCACTGTGTCTCCATATAACACAACTGAGTCACTGTGTTTCCAATTAACACACCTGAGTCACTGTATCTCCATATAACACACCTGAGTCACTGTATTTCCATGTAACACACCTGAGTCACTGTATCTCCATTTAACACACCTGAGTCACTGTATTTCCATATAACACACCTGCATCACTACCTCCATGTAAAACACCTGAGTCACTGTATCTCCCTATAATGCACCTGAGTCACTGTATCTCCATATAACACACCTGAGTCACTGTATGTCCAAATAACACACCTGAGTCACTGTATATCCTGAAAACACACCTGAGTCGACATGTCTCCATATAACACAACTGAGTCACTGTATCTCCATGTTACACACCTGAGTCACTGTATCTCCATATAACGCACCTGAGTCACTGTATCTCCAGATAACACACCTGAGTCACTGTATCTCCATATAACACACCTGAGTTACTGTGTCTCCATAAAACACACCTGAGTCACTGTATCTCCAAGTAACAAACCTTAGTCAGTGTGTCTCCATGTAGCACACCTTAGTCACTGTATCTCCATATAACACACCTGAGTCACTGTATTTCTATATAACCCACCTGAGTCACTGTATCTCCAGAAAACACAGCTGAGTCACTGTGTCTCCATATAACACACCTGAGTCACTGTCTCTCTATATGACACACCTGAGTCACTGTATCTCCATATAACACACCTGAGTCACTGTATCTCCATATAACACACCTGAGTCACTGTGTCTCCATATAACACACCTGAGTCACTATATCTCCAAGTAACAAACCTTATTCACTGTGTCTCCATTTAACAAAGCTGAGTCACTGTGTCTCCATTTATAACACACCTGAGTCACTGTGTATCTCCATATAACACACCTGAGTCACTGTATGTCCATATATACACACTGAGTCACTGAGTCACTGTATGTTCCATATAACACCTGAGTCACTGTATCTCCATACACATAACACACCTGAGTCACTGTATCTCCATATAACACACCTGAGTCACTGTGTCTCCATATAACACCTGAGTCACTGTATCTCCAGATAACACACCTGAGTCACTGTATCTCCATATGACACACCTGAGTCACTGTATCTCCATATAACACACCTGAGTCACTGTATCTCCATATAACACAACCTGAGAGTCACTGTATCTCCATATAACACACCTGAGTCACTGTCACTGTGCTCCATATAACACACCTGAGTCACTGTATCTCCAAGTAACAAACCACACAAAGCTGAGTCACTGTGTCTCCATATAACACACCTGAGTCACTGTCTCTCTATATGACACACCTGAGTCACTGTATCTCCATATAACACACCTGAGTCACTGTATTTCCATATCCACCTGAGTCAACACACCTGAGTCACTGTGTCTCCATATAACACACACACAGAGTCACTGTATCTCCATATAACACATCTGAGTCACTGTATCGCCATTGGAGTCACTGTATTTCCATATAACACACCTGAGTTACTGTGTCTCCATAAAACACACCTGAGTCACTATATCTCCAAGTAACAAACCTTAGTCACTGTGTCTCCATTTAACACACCTGAGTCACTGTATCTCCATATAACACACCTGAGTCACTGTATCTCCATATAACACACCTGAGTCACTGTATCTCCATATAACACACCTGAGTCACTGTATCTCCATCGAACACACTGGTCACTGTGTCTCCTGAGTCACTGTATCTCCATATAACACACCTGAGTCACTGTATCTCCATATAACACACCTGAGTCACTGTATCTCCATATAACACACCTGAGTCACTGTATCTCCATATAACACACCTGAGTCACTGTATCTCCATGTAACACACCTGAGTCACTGTATCTCCATATAACACACCTGAGTCACTGTATCTCCATATAACACACCTGAGTCACTGTATCTCCATATAACACACCTGAGTCACTGTATCTCCATATAACACACCTGAGTCACTGTATCTCCATATAACACACCTGAGTCACTGTATCTCCATATAACACACCTGAGTCACTGTATCTCCATATAACACACCTGAGTCACTGTATCTCCATATAACACACCTGAGTTACTGTGTCTACATAAAACACACCTGAGTCACTGTATCTCCAAGTAACAAACCTTAGTCACTGTGTCTCCATGTAACACACCTGAGTCACTGTGTCTCCATATAACACACCTGAGTCACTGTATCTCCATATAACACACCTGAGTCACTGTATTTCCATATAACCCACCTGAGTCACTGTATCTCCATATAACACAGCTGAGTCACTGTGTCTCCATATAACACAACTGAGTCACTGTCTCTCTATATGACACACCTGAGTCACTGTATCTCCATATAACACACCTGAGTCACTGTATCTCCATCGAACACACTTTCGTCAGTGTATTTCCATATAACACACCTGAGTCACTGTGTCTCCATATAACACACCTGAGTCACTATATCTCCAAGTAACAAACCTTAGTCACTGTGTCTCCATTTAACACAGCTGAGTCACTGTGTCTCCATATAACACACCTGAGTCACTGTCTCTCTATATGACACACCTGAGTCACTGTATCTCCATATAACACACCTGAGTCACTGTATCTCCATCGAACACACTTTGTCACTGTATTTCCATATAACACACCTGAGTCACTGTGTCTCGATATAACACATCTGAGTCACTGTATCTCCAAGTAACAAACCTTAGTCACTGTGTCTCCATATAACACACCTGAGTCACTGTATCTCCAGATAACACACCTGAGTCACTGTATCTCCATATAACACACCTGAGTCACTGTATTTCCATATAACCCACCTGAGTCACTGTATCACCAAGTAACAAACCTGAGTCACTGTATCTTTATATAACACACCTGAGTCACTGTATCTCCATGTTACACACCTGAGTCACTGTATCTCCAAGTAACAAACCTTAGTCACTGTGTCTCCATGTAACACACCTGAGTCACTGTGTCTCCATGTGACACACCTGAGTCACTGTATCTCCATATAACACACCTGAGTCACTGTATTTCCATATAACCCACCTGAGTCACTGTATCTCCAAGTAACAAACCTGAGTCACTGTATCTTTATATAACACACCTGAGTCACTGTATCTCCATGTTACACATCTGAGTCACTGTATTTCCATGTAACACACCTGAGTCACTGTATCTCCATATAACACACCTGAGTCACTGTATGTCCATTTAACACAGCTGAGTCACTGTGTCTCCATATAACACACCTGAGTCACTTTCTCTCGATATGACACACCTGAGTCACTGTATCTCCATATAACACACCTGAGTCACTGTATCTCCACCGAACACACTTTCGTCACTGTATTTCCATATAAAACACCTGAGTCGCTGCATCTCCAAATAACACACCTGAGTCACTGTATCTCCATATAACACACCTGAGTCACTGTATTTCCATATAACACACCTGACTCACTGTGTCTCCATATAACACACCTGAGTCACTGTATCTCCATATAACACATCTGAGTCACTGTATTTCCATATAACACACCTGAGTCACTGTATCTCCATATAACACACCTGAGTCACTGTATCTCCATATAACACACCTGAGATTCAGTATTTCCATTTAACACACCTGAGTCACAGTTTCTCCATATAACACACCTGAGTCACTGTATCTCCATATAACACACCTGAGTCACTGTATCTCCATATAACACACCTGAGTCACTGTGTCTCCATATAACACACCTGAGTCACTGTGTTTCCATATAACACATCTGAGTCACTGTATTTCCATATAACACACCTGAGTCACTGTATCTCCATATAACACACCTGAGTTTTGTATCTCCATATAACACACCTGAGATTCTGTATTTCCATTTAACACACCTGAGTCACTGTGTTTCCATATAACACATCTGAGTCACTGTATTTCCATATAACACACCTGAGTCACTGTATCTCCATATAACACACCTGAGTTTTTGTATCTCCATATAACACACCTGAGATTCTGTATTTCCATTTAACACACCTGAGTCACTGTGTTCTCATATAACACACCTGAGTCACTTTGTCTCCATATAAACACACCTGAGTTTCTGTATTTCCATAGAACACACCTGAGTCACTGTATCTCCATATAACACACCTGAGTCACTGTATCTCCAAATAACACACCTGAGTCACTGTATTTCCATATAACACACCTGAGTCATTGTATCTCCATATAACACACCTGAGTTACTGTGTCTCCATAAAACACACCTGAGTCACTATATCTCCAAGTAACAAACCTTAGTCACTGTGTCTCCATTTAACACACCTGAGTCACTGTATCTCCATGTAATACACCTGAGTCACTGTTTCTCCATATAACACACCTGAGTGACTGTATCTCCATATAACACACCTGAGTCACTGTAGTTCCATATAACACACCTGAGTCACTATATCTCCATATAACACACCTGAGTCACTGTATTTCCATATAACACACCTGAGTCATTGTATCTCCATATAACACACCTGAGTTACTGTGTCTCCATAAAACACACCTGAGTCACTGTATGTCCATATAACAAACCTGGAGTCACTGTGTCTCCATTTAACACACCTGAGTCACTGTATCTCCATGTAACACACCTGAGTCACTGTTTCTCCATATAACACACCTGAGTGACTGTATCTCCATATAACACACCTGAGTTTCTGTATCTCCATATAACACACTTGAGTGACTGTATCTCCATATAACACACCTGTGATTCTGTATTCCATATAACACACCCAGAGTCACTTTATCTCCATATAACACACCTGAGTCACTTTGTCTCATATAAACACACCTGAGTTTCTGTATTTCCATAGAACACACCTGAGTCACTGTATCTCCATATAACACACCTGGAGTCACTGTATCTCCACATAACACACCTGAGATTCTGTATTTCCATTTAACACTATACTGTGTCTCCATATAACACACCTCAGTCACTGTATCTCCATATAACACACCTGTGTCACTATGTCTCCATAAACCTGAGTCACACTGTGTAACTCCATATAACACACCTGAGTCACTGTTTTCCATGTAACACACCTGAGTCACTGTGTCTCCATATAACACACCTGAGTCACTGCATCTCCAAATAACACACCTGAGTCACTGTATCTCCATATAACACACCTGAGTCACTGTATCTCCATATAACACACCTGAGTCACTGTATCTCCATATAACACACCTGAGTCACTGTGTCTCCATGTAACAAACCTGAGTCACTGTGTCTCCATATAACACACCTGAGTCACTGTATCTCCATATAACACACCTGAGTCACTGTATTTCCATATAACACACCTGAGTCACTGTATCTCCATATAACAAACCTGAATCACTGTGTCTCCATATAACACACCTGAGTCACTGAATCTCCATATAACACACCTGAGCCACTGTATCTCCATATAACACACCTGAGTCACTGTATCTCCATATAACACACCTGAGTCACTGTATTTCCATATAACACACCTGAGTCATTGTATCTCCATATAACACACCTGAGTTACTGTGTCTCCATAAAACACACCTGAGTCACTATATCTCCAAGTAACAAACCTTAGTCACTGTGTCTCCATTTAACACACCTGAGTCACTGTATCTCCATGTAACACACCTGAGTCACTGTTTCTCCATATAACACACCTGAGTGACTGTATCTCCATATAACACACCTGAGTCACTGTAGTTCCATATAACACACCTGAGTCACTATATCTCCACATAACACACCAGAGTCACTGTATCTCCATATAACACACCTGAGTTTCTGTATCTCCATATAACACACTTGAGTGACTGTATCTCCATATAACACACCTGTGATTCTGTATTCCCATCGAACACACCAGAGTCACTGTATCTCCATATAACACACCTGAGTCACTTTGTCTCCATATAAACACACCTGAGTTTCTGTATTTCCATCGAACACACCTGAGTCACTGTATCTCCATAGAACACACCTGAGTTTCTGTATCTCCATATAACACACCTGAGATTCTGTATTTCCATTTAACACACCTGAGTCACTGTGTCTCCATATAACACACCTCAGTCACTGTATCTCCATATAACACACCTGAGTCACTATGTCTCCATATGAACACACCTGAGTTTCTGTAACTCCATATAACACACCTGAGTCACTGTATTTCCATGTAACACACCTGAGTCACTGTGTCTCCAAATAACACACCTGAGTCACTGTATCCCCATATAACACACCTGAGTCACTGTATCTCCATATAACACACCTGAGTCACTGTATCTCCATATAACACACCTGAGTCACTGTGTCTCCATGTAACAAACATTAGTCACTGTCTCCATATAACACACCTGAGCTTCTGTATCTCCATATAACACACCTGAGTGACTGTATTTCCATATAACACACCTGAGTCACTGTATCTCCATGTAATAAACCTGAATCACTGTGTCTCCATATAACACACCTGAGTCACTGTATCTCCATATAACACACCTGAGCCACTGTATCTCCATATAACACACCTGACTCACTGTATTTCCATATAACACACCTGACTCACTGTGTCCCCATGTAACATATCTGAGTCACTGTATCTCCCTAGAACACACCTGAGTTTCTGTATCTCCACATCACGCACCAGAATCACTGTATCTCCATGTAACACACCTGAGTCACTGTATTTCCATATAACACACCTGAGTCACTTTGTCTCTATATAACACATCTGAGTCACTGTGTCTCCATATTACACATCTGAGTCACTGTGTCTCCATATAACACACCTGAGTCACTGTATCTCCAAGTAACAAACCTGAGTCACTGTATCTTTATATAACACACCTGAGTCACTGTATCTCCATTTAACACACCTGAATCACTGTATTTCCATATAACCCACCTGAGTCACTGTATCTCCAAGTAACAAACCTGAGTCACTGTATCTTTATATAACACACCTGAGTCACTGTATCTCCATTTAACACACCTGAGTCACTGTATTTCCATATAACCCACCTGAGTCACTGTATCTCCAAGTAACAAACCTGAGTCACTGTATCTATATATAACACACTTAAGTCACTGTATCTCCATTTAACACACCTGAGTCACTGTATTTCCATATAACCCACCTGAGTCACCATGTCTCCATCTAACACACCTGAGTCAGCGTATCTCCATGTAACACAACTGAGCCACTGTTTCTCCATATAACACACCTGAGTTACTTGAGTCACAGTATCTCCATGTAACACTCCTGAGTTACCCGAGTATCTCAGATAATGCGCTCAAGTTACTGTCTTCATATAATAGTTATCTACTTAACTCACAGGATTACAGGTGTGTTACCTTTCCTGTCGAGCCAAACAGAGCCCCTGGCAGGATCCTCCTGATCCTGAAGGTCACCTTCATGAAAACACAGGTATTTGAAACACAGTTAGCTACTTGCGGCACGTTCGTGAAACACAGTTAGGTACATACGGCATGTTTCTATCCTTTTCTCTCGCTCACTCAGGCTCTTTCATTTAAAGCCATTTAGAGTGCTTGTACAGTGGTAAGAAAACTGAGTGAACCCTTAGGGTTTATCTGAATATTTGCTATTTAGTCACAATCAGCGGTCTTATTTTAACCCAAGTTACAATACTTGGAAAACTACATCTGTCAAATATCATCACTTAATTGTACTTTTAATTGTACCTTCATCATTCACAAACCTGATCGTAAAAAAGTTTGTGTAACCTTGGATTTAGTAGGTGATGAACTCTTATTTCACAGGAATAACCCCAATAAATTGTTTACTTTATGTATGGAGCTCAATGGTCAGGATAAGACTTCCTGCATTCTTTGCCAGTATACCATTGCAATACATTGATATTCTCGAAAAGTAATTCATTAATGGCTCTCTAGAGATAGTCACAGGATCCCAGTTTTATGTGAGGTTAGGATGCTTATTTGGGAGGATTAATGTATCCTTCAGGTTTGTAGGAAACAAAGCAGCCTCAGTCAATGACGCTGTGTTCACTGAGCAGTCTCCCAGCAAGTTCAGTCTGGATGTACAGTGTCTTTTTGCCCCAGCGGTAGAGCTGGGCGTTTCTGACAAAAATAACTTTTCATTGCCCCTTCCGCAGAACATTGCTCTCATAGCTTTTTGGAACCTTCAGATTGCAAAGGGATGCAAGTATAATTATTCATTCTAACAATGATGACTGCTTTAGTGTGTGGTAACCTACATTGACCATCATCATTGCTGTACTTTTTTTCCCCTAATCGTAGGCAGATTAGTGCTTACATTTATTTTCAATGCAAGTGCTAGCATGTCAGCCAACTAGCTATTCACACTCTTTCCAGAGTTTGGTGGGTCCTACCGGGTTCCCTCTTGTTATGGAGACACGACGCGTGAAGGGCCAGGGGGAAGGGATGCTCTGATAAAAGGCCCCGCCTCATACTTTAGTTCCCCCGCCACCTGCAATCAGGCCCGACGCTAGAACAGGGAACTGGGGGGGGCACAGACATGTCCCTTTATGACAATTAGGATAGTCCTGGCTAGTTCTCAATTATTTTCCTTTATTGACGCATTTTCCAATTATTGTAACTGGCAACTGAAGACACGGTTTCTCTCCATATGCGATCTAACAGCGATGAAATCATGGGGTAAATTCAGTAGAACTGAGAACTGGGGTGGACAAAACATCAGTTTTAAGCAATTATTAGTCCTGATCTGTTCTCAGTCATTTTCATGATTAACAAAAGGTTCACCCCGAGAGCACTCCACACTTAGCAGGTGTTGCTTGTTCTCCCCGATTAGGTAAGACGACAATCATTCATCTGGACGTGTATTTGCTGAATTTATATCACCGTTATTCAAAATTACTCTCGGTATTGAGTGAAAAAAGTGGCACTCGCCAGTGAAATAGGCTATAAAAAGCATGCGGCTCAAGCCATTTGTGCAGGTATGTACAAAACCCAAAACCAGTGAAGTTGGCACGTTATGTAAATCGTAGATAAAAACAGAATACAATGATTTGCAAATCCTTTTCAACTTATATTCAATTGAATACACTGCAAAGACAAGATGTTTAATGTTCAAACTGAGAACTTTTTTTTTTTTTTTTTTTTGCAAATAATCATTAACTTAGAATTTAAAGGCAGCAACACATTGCAAAAAAAGTTGGCACAGGGCCTTTTTTACCACTGTGTTACATCACCTGTCCTTTTAACGACACTCAGTAAACATTTGGGAACTGAGGAGACCAATTTTGAAGCTTTTCAGGTGGAACTCTTTCCCATTCTTGCTTGATGTACAGCTTAAGTTGTTCAACAGTCCGGGGTCTCCGTTGTCGTATTTTACGCTTCATAATGTGCCACACATTTTCAGTGGGAGACAGGTCTGGACTACAGGCAGGCCAGTCTAGTACCCCACTCTTTTACTACGGCCATGCTGTTGTAACACGTGCAGAATGTGGCTTGGCATTGTCTTGCTGAAATAAGCAGGGGCATCCATGAAAAGACGTTGCTTGGATGGCAACATATGTTGCTCCAAAACCTGTATGTACCTTTCAGCATTAATGGTGCCTTCACATATGTGTAAGTTGCCCATGCCTTGGGCACTAATACACCCCCCATACCATCACAGATGCTGGCTTTTTAACTTTGCGCCTATAACAGTCCGGATGGTTCTTTTCCTCTTTGGTCCGAGGGAACCACAGCCCACAGATTTCCAAAAACAATTTGAAATGTGGACTCGTCCAGACCACAGAACACTTTTCCACTTTGCATCAGTCCATCTTAGATGAGCTTGGGCCCAGCGAAGCCGGGCGGCGTTTCTGGGTGCTGTTGATAATGGCTTTCGCTTTTGCATTGTAGAGTTTTAACTTGCACTTGCAGATGTAGCGATTTAACTGTAGTTACTGACAGTGGTTTTCTGAAGTGTTCCTGAGCCCATGTGGTGATGTCCTTTACACACTGATGTCGGTTTTTGATGCAGTACCGCCTGAGGGATCGAAGGTCACGGGCATTCAATGTTGGTTTTCCGCCTTGTCGCCACGTGCAGTGATTTCTCCAGATTCTCTGAACCTTTTGACGATATTACGGACCGTAGATGATGAAATCCCTAAATTTCTTGCAATAGCTTGTTGAGGAATGTTGTTTTTAAACTGTTCGACAATCAGCTCACGATTTGTTCACTAAGTGGTGACCCTCGCCCCATCCTTGTTTGTGAATGACTGAGCATTTCAGGAAGCTGCTTTTATACCCAATCATGGCACCCACCTGTTCCCAATTAGCCCGTTCACCTGTGGGATGTTCCAAATAAGTGTTTGATGAGCATTCCTCAACTCTCTCAGTCTTTTTTGCCACTTGTGCCAGCTTTTTTTGAAATATGTTGCAGGCATCAAATTCCAAATGAGCTAATATTTGCAAAAAATTACGAAGTTTACCTGTTCGAACATTAAGTAACTTGTCTTTGCAGTGTATTCAATTGAATATAGGTTGAAAAGGATTTGCAAATCATTGTATTCTGTTTTTATTTACGATTTACACAACGTGCCAACTTCACTGGTTTTGGGTTGAATAACATTGATTTAAATTAGCAAATATGCTTCCACATGAATGATTGTCGTCTTACCTAATCGGGGAGAACAAGCAGCACCTGTTAAGAGTGGAGTGCTCTCGGAGTGAATTCCTTTATGTAGCTTGAAAACCAAACATACTGTAAAAGAATTGGTGCAGTTTGTTCTGTAGTTTGCCCACCAAAGATCATTCAAATGCTCAGGCGACGCTTCACTTCCTGACTATTCACTCAGGTGTTGATGGGCCCGTTAGTTCAGCATCAGTCGTCATGTGGCCATCATCTCAAGAGGCGCTCCCATCAAACCCTCAAAACAATGCTTCATATGTAATGCACTGAAGGAGGTCAAGACTTGGATGAAGTGTTGCCCTTACGGATGCTAAATTTTAGCCCTGCTGACGGGACATTCAGTCATGCTATTAGAGTACTACAGTGCTTTTTGTGGGAACTTTGCAACTACAGTTTTGTTTTAAACATATTTACTGAGCTCATAGAAGCATTTTGGAGTTTTTAATGTGAAATTGCGGTTCACGCAGGCAAACACATCCGACGCAACACTTCAGTTCTCTCTGTCCCTGCCTTCGCTTGACCGTTTAAGTTGGAGGAAGATGCAAGCGTGATGGGAGCTGGAACAGATGTGTTGCATGAGGATGATGCAAGCAGTGATTATCCAATTAATGACTTGTTTTAAAGGCACAAAGCAGTGAGGTAATCAGTGAAGAGGAGGCTGCGATATTTTGATATAACATTTTGGAGTTTATTTGGACAGAAGTTCTTTACCAATTGTGGGCTGCACAAACCATAACTCATTGGTGTTATTCTTGGCAGTGGGGGTGTTATATTCAGGATGTACAACCCCTATTCCAAAATAGTTCGGACAAAGTGTAAATTGTGAATAAAATCCAAATGCAATGACTTTCAGATCACGTGAGCCAATATGTTATTTACAATAGAACATGGATAACATTTCAAATGTTGAAACTGAGACATTTTATATTTTAATCCACAAAATGAGCTTATTTCAAAATTTCTGGCTGCAACAGGTCTCAAAAAAATTGGGACACAGGCAAGAAAGGGCTGAAAAAGCAATTAATATAAAAGAGAATCAGCTGAAAGAACATTTAGCAAGTAATTAAGTTAACTGGTATCAGGTGTGTAACATGATTGGCTATAAAAGGGATGTCTTAGAGAGGCTGAGTCTCTCAGAAGTAAAGATGGCCAGAGGCTCTCCAACCTGTGAAGGCTTGCGTAAAAACTTTGTGGAATACTTTAAAAATAATGTTCCTCAACGTCAAATTGCAAAGGCTTTGAAGGTCTCATCATCGACAGTGCATAACATCTTCAAAAGATTCAGAGAAACTGGAAAAATGTCTGCGTAAGGGACAAGGCCGAAGACCTTTACTGGATGCCTGTGACCTTCGGGCCCTCAGACGCCACTGCATCACTCACCAGCATGATTCTGTCATTGAAATTATGAAATGGGCCCAGGAATACTTCAAGAAACCACTGTCTGTAAACACAGTCTGCCGTGCCATCCACAGATGCCACCTAAAACTCTATCATGCAAAAAAAAAAGCCATTGTTGAGCATGATCCAGAGGCGCCACCGTGTTATGTGGGCCAAGACTCATTTAAAATGGACTGTAGCAAAGTGGCAAAGTGCCCTCTGGTCAGACGAGTCCAAATTTGACATTCTTTTTGGAAATCGTGGGCATTGTGTCCTCCGGGCTAAAGAGGAGAAAGACCACCCCTCCTGTTATCAGCGTTCGGTTCAAAAGCCAGCATCTCTGATGGTATGGGGATGCATTAGTGCATATGGTGTGGGACACTTGCATGTTTTAAAAAGCACCATGAATGCTGAAAGGTATAAAAAGGTTTTAGAGCAACATATGCTCCCCTCCAGACAACATCTATTCCAGGGAAGGCCTTGTGTATTTCAGCAGGACAATGCAAAACCACGCAAAACCACATACTGCAGCTATTACAACAGCATGGCTTCGTAGTAGAAGAGTCTGTGTGCTGAACTGGCCTGCCTGCAGTCCTGATCTTTCACCAATTGAGAACATTTGGTGCATAATCAAATGAAAAGTCCATCAAAGGAGACCCAAAACTCTCCAGCAGCTGGAAACTGTATTAAACAAGAGTGGGATTAAATTCCAATGGCTAAACTCAAGAAACTTTTGTCCTCAATGCCCAGACGCCTCCACTCTGTGTTAAAAAGAAGAGGGGATGCTACATCATGGTAAACAGGCCCCTGTCCCAACTTTTTTGAGACCTATAGCAGCCATCAAATTTGACATTAGCTCATTTTGTTGATAAAATTGTAAAATTTCTCAGTTTCAACATTTGCTATGTTATCTCTGTTCTATTGTGAATAAAATACTGGCTGGTGTGATTTAAAAGTCATTGCGTTTTGATTTTATTCACAGTTTACACTTTGTCCCAACTATTTCGGAATTGGGGTTGTATATTCGGCAGTGTTGTCTCGTTCGATATCTGCTGTGTTGTCATTTGTTTCCTCACAGGTGATCTGCTAACTACGCCTATTCACTCATTGGCCCTGAGAGCACACGTCATAAATACCGTCCAATGGCGAGAAGACAGATTGGCGAGATGGGAGATTCCTTTCCCCGCCCCCAGAGAGCGCAGTTGTTGTTATCATCTGTATAATGGGTTTGATGACAGTTATGTCTGAGTTCAGCAAATATTTAGTGAACTTGTTGCAAGAGCTGGAAGAAGTTGGGGCCGTTTTGGTTCGTTTTGTTTATGTTGAGGGAGGTAGAGTAGTTCAATGTCTTTTATTTTCCTGGATTTTTTGTAGTTTTGGCATAACCCACATCGGAGACCAATCAAGAATGGCTTGTAAGCAAGATAATAAATACTTTTTTGCGTTTGCTGCCTGTTTGCGCCATTCTGAAGGCTGGAGAGGAAATTCTCACCCACAGCTATTTCTATGGTCAGCACAGCTGTAGAATGGGCTGTAATCATTAATGCATAACTGCAGGTAAATCTGAAGGCCGCACATTCTTTTCACTGCCACGGCACATTCAGCAGGTACAACCATATATGAGCTGATTAAACATCTTAGACATAAAAAGTTAACGCACCCCTTTCTTCTCTCTGACTGGCTGCTCAGTCATTTGACAGTCCTCATGTTCTCTGCCTGTGGCCACCTGAAATATTGAATACATAGCACACATACTGTTATTCACACACCCCATAATAACAATCCAGTTACCATGGAAAACCATTCCCTGAGTTACCTCTGCATTGCTGTTATCAGAAAGACAGTCTTTGCTTGCAGAGAAACCACTGCCATCAGCCTGAAAGAGAGAGAGAGAGAGAGAGAGAGAGAGAGAGAGAGAGAGAGAGAGAGAGTCACGACATGCTTCACATCAGCTCCTGAATTCAAACTTATTAATTGTGTTTTAAAATGAGACAAACTCTTATTTTTTTGTTATCTTTTTATAACTACAGTTTTCTAATATGCTATAGATGCAAAATATCTAAATATTGAAGGATAAAATCATTTCAATCATCAACACACCCGAGAAGAGTGAAGAATCAACTAACTGGACAACAACCTGGACTAATTGGACTACAACCTTAAATCAAAAGAAGAATAATTAAACAAAGCAATCAGTGGATAATTAAGAGGACAAAAAAGAATAAAGAAATTCTGCAGTGAGTACCTATTTTTTTTTTTTTTTTTTTATTACAGTTAAGATAATTTTCAAAGCGGAAAATAGAACAGCAAAACAATTTAGCCAATTTCAGTTAGCCACATTAGCTAACTAGTTAAATTCTGTGGCATTTAGAGAGGGGAGAAGTGTCAGTTAAAAGTGACAGTTAAACTGCCATTTTTTAAAAAATTTTTTGAAAAGCAACAATTTTACCATGGCAACGGAGCCAATCACATCTGGGCAACAGCAGCCCCTCCCCCTGTACACAGAACTGCACTACCCAGCAGAGGTAAAGAGTGAAGCTGCCCGGAAACCATACAAACACGCTTTTATGAGAGAAAGGCCTGAGACCCTGATTGCTGATATGTACATGAATGGAAACGTCAGCAACCTCATTTTTTACACGGAAGAACCTCCCGCTTTCCATTCAGCAATCTGCAGGCATTTTCCATCCGTTAAAAAATCTGGTATTTGTAACGGATGGAAATTACAAATTGGTGATATTGAGGACCCCGACAGTTTCATTACAACAGTAAATCTGTACAAAAATGGAACAGTAATGGTACAGGGAAATCTCCAAATTTTTCTTAAAGATTTCCTTATTGTGAAAGAGCTGGCATTAGCAGAGAAAACTGGCCCGTCCACAAATGGGCCCCCAGTAAAGCTCAGTGCTGCCCGCAGCAGCCACCCAGAGGCAGGCCTGAGCCCTGAGGAGACTGTCACCCCCAGCTCAGACTCTGCTCAGGACCTCCATCTCCACAGCACTGTCTCTGTAATGACAGACAACTTCACACAGCTGGAGGTAGAGCTGGTACAGCTCAGGGAGCTGGTGCTCTCACAGCTGTGTGCTACAGACAGCTCACAGCACCTAAAGGACCAAATCGCCCAAATAAGATCAGAACAGGAGAGCGTCCGGGCAGCCCTGCTACAGCAGCAGCAGAGGGACAGGGACATATTCATGGGAGAGATCACAGCCCTGTAACAGCAGCAGCAGAGGGACAGGGACATATTCATGGGGGAGATCAGAGCCCTGTAACAGCAGCAGCAGAGGGACAGGGACATATTCATGAGGGAGATCAGAGCCCTGTAACAGCAGCAGCAGAAGGACAGGGACATATTCATGGGGAGATCAGAGCCCTGTAACAGCAGCAGCAGAGGGACAGGGACATATTCATGGGGGAGATCAGAGCCCTGTAACAGCAGCAGCAGAGGGACAGGGACATATTCATGGGGAGATCAGAGCCCTGTAACAGCAGCAGCAGAGGGACAGGGACATATTCATGGGGAGATCAGAGCCCTGTAACAGCAGCAGCAGAGGGACAGGGACATATTCATGAGGGAGATCAGAGCCCTGTAACAGCAGCAGCAGAGGGACAGGGACATATTCATGGGGAGATCAGAGCCCTGTAACAGCAGCAGCAGAGGGACAGGGACATATTCATGGGGAGATCAGAGCCCTGTAACAGCAGCAGCAGAGGGACAGGGACATATTCATGGGGGAGAGCCCTGTAACAGCAGAGCCATATTCATGGGGAACAGCAGCAGCAGAGGGACTGGGACATATTCATGGGGGAGATCAGAGCCCTGTAACAGCAGCAGCAGAGGGACAGGGACATATTCATGGGGGGAGATCAGAGCCCTGTAACAGCAGCAGCAGAGGGACAGGGACATATTCATGGGGAGATCAGAGCCCTGTAAACAGCAGCAGCAGAGGGACAGGGACATATTCATGGGGAGATCAGAGCCCTGTAACAGCAGCAGCAGAGGGACAGGGACATATTCATGGGGAGATCAGAGCCCTGTAACAGCAGCAGCAGAGGGACAGGGACATATTCATGAGGGAGATCAGAGCCCTGTAACAGCAGCAGCAGAGGGACAGGGGACATATTCATGGGGGAGATCAGAGCCCTGTAACAGCAGCAGCAGAGGGACAGGGACATATTCATGGGGAGATCAGAGCCCTGTAACAGCAGCAGCAGAGGGACAGGGACATATTCATGGGGGAGATCAGAGCCCTGTAACAGCAGCAGCAGAGGGACAGGGACATATTCATGGGGGGAGATCAGAGCCCTGTAACAGCAGCAGCAGAGGGACAGGGACATATTCATGGGGGAGATCAGAGCCCTGTACAGCAGCAGCAGAGGGACAGGGACATATTCATGGGGAGATCAGAGCCCTGTAACAGCAGCAGCAGAGGGACAGGGACATATTCATGGGGGAGATCAGAGCCCTGTAACAGCAGCAGCAGAGGGACAGGGACATATTCATGGGGAGATCAGAGCCCTGTAACAGCAGCAGCAGAGGGACAGGGACATATTCATGGGGGAGATCAGAGCCCTGTAACAGCAGCAGCAGAGGGACAGGGACATATTCATGGGGAGATCAGAGCCCTGTAACAGCAGCAGCAGAGGGACAGGGACATATTCATGGGGAGATCAGAGCCCTGTAACAGCAGCAGCAGAGGGACAGGGACATATTCATGGGGGAGATCAGAGGACAGGGACATATTCTGGGGGAGTAAACAGCAGCAGCAGAGGGACAGGGACATATTCATGGGGGAGATCAGAGCCCTGTAACAGCAGCAGCAGAGGGACAGGGACATATTCATGGGGAGATCAGAGCCCTGTAACAGCAGCAGCAGAGGGACAGGGACATATTCATGGGGAGATCAGAGTAACAGCAGCAGCAGAGGGACAGGGACATATTCATGAGGGAGATCAGAGCCCTGTTAACAGCAGCAGCAGAGGGACAGGGACATATTCATGGGGGAGATCAGAGCCCTGTAAACAGCAGCAGCAGAGGGACAGGGACATATTCATGGGGAGATCAGAGCCCTGTAAACAGCAGCAGCAGAGGGACAGGGACATATTCATGGGGGGAGATCAGAGGTAACAGCAGTGGGGCAGCAGGGACAGGGACATATTCATGGGGGAGATCAGAGCCCTGTAACAGCAGCAGCAGAGGGACAGGGACATATTCATGGGGGGGAGATCAGAGCCCTGTAACAGCAGCAGCAGAGGGACAGGGACATATTCATGGGGAGATCAGAGCCCTGTAACAGCAGCAGCAGAGGGACAGGGACATATTCATGAGGGAGATCAGAGCCCTGTAACAGCAGCAGCAGAGGGACAGGGACATATCATATGGGGAGATCAGAGCCCTGTAACAGCAGCAGCAGAGGGACAGGGACATATTCATGGGGGGAGATCAGAGCCCTGTTACAGCAGCAGCAGCACAGGGACATGGGGGACATATTCATGAGGGAGATCAGAGCCCTGTAAACAGCAGCAGCAGAGGGACAGGGACATATTCATGGGGGAGATCAGAGCCCTGCAACAGCAGCAGCAGAGGGACAGGGACATATTCATGGGGAGATCAGAGCCCTGTAACAGCAGCAGCAGAGGGACAGGGACATATTCATGGGGAGATCAGAGCCCTGTAACAGCAGCAGCAGAGGGACAGGGACATATTCATGGGGAGATCAGAGCCCTGTAACAGCAGCAGCAGAGGGACAGGGACATATTCATGGGGGAGATCAGAGCCCTGTAACAGCAGCAGCAGAGGGACAGGGACATATTCATGGGGGGAGATCAGAGCCCTGTAACAGCAGCAGCAGAGGGACAGGGACATATTCATGGGGAGATCAGAGCCCTGTAACAGCAGCAGCAGAGGGACAGGGACATATTCATGGGGGAGATCAGAGCCCTGTAACAGCAGCAGCAGAGGGACAGGGACATATTCATGGGGAGATCAGAGCCCTGTAAACAGCAGCAGCAGAGGGACAGGGACATATTCATGGGGGAGATCAGAGCCCTGTAACAGCAGCAGCAGAGGGACAGGGACATATTCATGGGGAGATCAGAGCCCTGTAACAGCAGCAGCAGAGGGACAGGGACATATTCATGGGGAGATCAGAGCCCTGTAACAGCAGCAGCAGAGGGACAGGGACATATTCATGGGGAGATCAGAGCCCTGTAACAGCAGCAGCAGAGGGACAGGGACATATTCATGGGGGAGATCAGAGCCCTGTAACAGCAGCAGCAGAGGGACAGGGACATATTCATGGGGGAGATCAGAGCCCTGTAACAGCAGCAGCAGAGGGACAGGGACATATTCATGGGGGAGATCAGAGCCCTGTAACAGCAGCAGCAGAGGGACAGGGACATATTCATGGGGAGATCAGAGCCCTGGGTAACAGCAGCAGCAGAGGGACAGGGACATATTCATGGGGGAGATCAGAGCCCTGTAACAGCAGCAGCAGAGGGACAGGGACATATTCATGGGGGAGATCAGAGCCCTGTAACAGCAGCAGCAGAGGGACAGGGACATATTCATGGGGGAGATCAGAGCCCTGTAACAGCAGCAGCAGAGGGACAGGGACATATTCATGGGGAGATCAGAGCCCTGTAACAGCAGCAGCAGAGGGACAGGGACATATTCATGAGGGGAGATCAGAGCCCTGTAACAGCAGCAGCAGAGGGACAGGGACATATTCATGGGGGGAGATCAGAGCCCTGTAACAGCAGCAGCAGAGGGACAGGGACATATTCATGGGGGAGATCAGAGCCCTGTAACAGCAGCAGCAGAGGGACAGGGACATATTCATGGGGGAGATCAGAGCCCTGTAACAGCAGCAGCAGACGGACAGGGACATATTCATGGGGGGGAGATCAGAGCCCAAAACAGCAGCAGCAGAGGGACAGGGACATATTCATGAGGGAGATCAGAGCCCTGTAACAGCAGCAGCAGAGGGACAGGGACATATTCATGGGGGAGATCAGAGCCCTGTAACAGCAGCAGCAGAGGGACAGGGACATATTCATGGGGAGATCAGAGCCCTGTTACAGCAGCAGCAGAGGGACAGGGACATATTCATGGGGAGATCAGAGCCCTGTAACAGCAGCAGCAGAGGGACAGGGACATATTCATGGGGGATCAGAGCCCTGTAACAGCAGCAGCAGAGGGACAGGGACATATTCATGAGGGAGATCAGAGCCCTGTAACAGCAGCAGCAGAGGGACAGGGACATATTCATGGGGAGATCAGAGCCCTGTAACAGCAGCAGCAGAGGGACAGGGACATATTCATGAGGGAGATCAGAGCCCTGTAACAGCAGCAGCAGAGGGACAGGGACATATTCATGGGGAGATCAGAGCCCTGTAACAGCAGCAGCAGAGGGACAGGGACATATTCATGGGGGAGATCAGAGCCCTGTTACAGCAGCAGCAGAGGGACAGGGACATATTCATGGGAGAGATCACAGCCCTGTAAACAGCAGCAGCAGAGGGACAGGGACATATTCATGGGGGAGATCAGAGCCCTGCAACAGCAGCAGCAGAGGGACAGGGACATATTCATGAGGGAGATCAGAGCCCTGTAACAGCAGCAGCAGAGGGACAGGGACATATTCATGGGGAGATCAGAGCCCTGTAAACAGCAGCAGCAGAGGGACAGGGACATATTCATGGGGAGATCAGAGCCCTGTTACAGCAGCAGCAGAGGGACAGGGACATATTCATGGGGGAGATCAGAGCCCTGTAACAGCAGCAGCAGAGGGACAGGGACATATTCATGAGGGAGATCAGAGCCCTGTAACAGCAGCAGCAGAGGGACAGGGACATATTCATGAGGGGGAGATCAGAGCCCTGTAACAGCAGCAGCAGAGGGACAGGGACATATTCATGGGGAGATCAGAGCCCTGTAAACAGCAGCAGCAGAGGGACAGGGACATATTCATGAGGGAGATCAGAGCCCTGTAACAGCAGCAGCAGAGGGACAGGGACATATTCATGGGGGGGGGAGATCAGAGCCCTGTAACAGCAGCAGCAGAGGGACAGGGACATATTCATGGGGGAGATCAGAGCCCTGTTACAGCAGCAGCAGAGGGACAGGGACATATTCATGGGAGAGATCACAGCCCTGTAACAGCAGCAGCAGAGGGACAGGGACATATTCATGGGGGAGATCACAGCCCTGACAGAGGAGCTGAGGCAGCTCAGGCGGGACAGAGAGGAGAGCAGGAAAGAGCATACAGGACCTGAGAGAGCAGCTCCCCCCCCCACCAGCCACAGCCCCAACCCCCATACAGCCAGGACCATCGGCCCCGCCCACACAGCCAGGACCCTCGGCCCCGCCCACACAGGCAGGACCCTCGGCCCCGCCCACACAGCCAGGAACCTCAACCCCGCCCACACAACCAGGAGCCTCGGCCCCGCCCACACAGCCAGGAAACTCGGCCCCGCCCACACAGCCAGGACCCTCAGCTCCGCCCACACAACCAGGACCCTCGGCCCCGCCCACACAGCCAGGACCCTCGGCCCCGCCCACACAGTCAGAGGCACAGTCACAAAATGCCTCCGCACCTGAAGCTGCCGAAATAGTTCTTCTCATCGACTCAAACGGGAAATTTATTGATGAGAAGCAGCTCTTCCGACGACGTCACGTGAAGAAGATATGGTGCCCGAACACTAGGACAGCTTTAGAGCTGCTTTCAGTGTCCAGGCTCGGCTCCCCGAGTCACATCCTAATCCACACGGGCACCAATGACCTCAGAGCCCAGCAGGAGAGAGTGGCCACCTCCCTCAGGGGAGTGATTGACAAAGCCAGCCACACCTTCCCTACAGCTAAAATCATTATCTCCACTCTTCTTCCCAGAAGAGATTTCCACCCCCAGACCATTCTGAAGGTGAACGCTGAGCTCTCACGGGAGTGCGCCCTTCGGCCCAATGTTCACCTGGCCCATCACCCCACCCTCGGCACAGACAGCCTCTATGACCACGTGCACCTGTATAAAACAGCAGTCCCTGTGTTTGCTGAGGACCTGAGGAGAGCAGCCCTCGGACAAGCCCCCCCACGCAGGAGCAGTGGACGAGCCCCCAGCACACAGAGACCAGCGCCACGCCCATCAGGACCGGCACACCGTACTACAGTTAGAATGCAGCGCCCCTACAGCGCCCCCGCTGGACCCACTGCACTACCCACCACTGCAGCCCCCACAGTATGACCCCCACAGGATCCCCCAGCCACACCCCGCAGCCCAACCCACAGGGCACAGCCACACCAGGCCTGCCCCTCACCCCTAACTTACAGCCCCGCCTCGCTCCAGCAGCAGAACCCACAGCCTGGACCAATGAGCTACGCCAGGCCCTTTGCAGCTCCGGGCAAGCCCCACCTCCAGTGAATTGGCGGACATTCGTAGAAGATGCTGAACCTGATATTTTCTCGTCTGTGTTAGGTGCTGTAAAAACAGCACTATTTCCAAAGCTGTGAAAATTAATCCTAAGCAATCTTCAGTTTACTAAAGTTCGAATGATAATTACATTGAAAGAAAAAAACCTACTATTTTATTTACTTATTAATAGTATTTATTTACTTATTATTTTCATTTATTTACTTATTTATTTATTTATCTATTTTTTTAATTATCTTCTTTTTCATTAACACATTAATTCTGACTATGATTTTTAGAGTTTGTCCCACTCTTAAAACTACAGTTAAATGATAACTAATGCAATGAGATCTCTTAGTATTTCGATGTGTAATATTCAAGGTCTAAATTCCTCTGCTTTTGGCCTCAAGAGCAGAAACCCAGAATTCCTTGAACAAGTTAAAGAATTGGATATAATAATTTTATTGGAAACGTGGTGTAAAGGAGACACAATCACGGGCTGCCCCTCCGGCTACAAAGAACTAGCAGTACCCTCAGTGAAATTACCCAAAATCACCCAAGGCAGGAACTCAGGGGGAATTCTAATCTGGTACAAATCAAATCTAATAAAATCTATAGAACCTATCAAAAAAGGAGATTTTCACATTTGGCTAAAAATTGAAGAAAAAGCACTATTTACAAAAATTATTTTCCTATGTGCCCAGTATATCCCTCCTGCAGAATCTCCCTATTTCAAAGAGGAAACCTTTTCTGTTCTAGAGCAGGAGATCAGCCATTTCCAGGCCCAGGGGAATGTGCTGATCATGGGAGATCTGAATTCCAGGACCGGAGAAGAACCAGACTCGGTTAACATCCATGGTGACAAACACATTCTTGGCCATAATCACCTAAACTTTCCCATTTTCTCCCACAGAAACAATTATGACAAATCAGTTAACAAAAATGGGAAAGAACTCCTGCAGCTCTGTCGAGGACTGGGTCTGTACATCGTCAATGGTAGGTTCAGAGGGGACTCTTATGGGAGATACACCTACAGCTCACCTCTTGGCAACAGCACTGTTGACTACGCAATTACAGATATAGATCCATTCTCTTTCAGAGCCTTCACAGTCCGGCCACTAACCCCTCTGTCTGATCACAGCCAAATTACTGTGTATCTAAAACGGGCAGAAACTAACCACACAGCCACACAGCCCAGTAAGCTGTACAATATTCACAAACCCTACAGATGGGCCCAAAACAGCGCAAACTATACCAGAAAGCAATTAAAAACCAAGAAATACAGTCACTCTTAGATACCTTTCTGGTTACCACATACCCTCATAATAAATACGGAACAGACCTGGCAGTCAAAAATATCAATGACATTTTTAAAAAATTGGCCATCATCTCAAATCTGACACCATCCAAAAGTAAATCAAAAATAAAAAACTTAAATCAAGAAAAATGGTTTGACATTGACTGCAAAACCATGAGAAAAAAACTAAGATCGCTATCCAATCAGAAGCACAGACAACCAGATGACCAGGATCTGCGCCGCAGTTATTTTGAGACCTTAAAAGAATACAAGTACACACTCAGAACCAAAAAAGAACAGCATATCAGCCACCAACTCACTGTAATTGAGGAGTCCCTAAAATCTAATAAATTCTGGGATCATTGGAAGTCCCTCACCAAACCCCAACATGAAGAATTGGCCATTCAAAACGGAGATACCTGGAAAAATCATTACAAGAACCTTTATGCAAAAATTACTGAAAATAAAGAACAAAAATTAATCGACGAAAAATTGACAAAACTAGAACTAGCAATTAAAAACAGCCAAAACCCAGTGGACTCCCCCATTACAGAACAGGAACTGAGAGAGCACCTGCAGAAACTGCAGCCCAAAAAAGCCTGTGGGCCAGACGGGATTTTAAATGAGATGCTGACACACATGGATGATAAATTTAAGATGGCAATTATGAAACTGTTCAATTTGGTTCTGAGTGTCGGCTACTTTCCTGAAATCTGGAATCAAGGCCTCGTTAACCCCATTTTCAAAAGCGGAGACAAATTCGACCCCAACAACTACCGAGGCATTTGTGTGAACAGTAATCTGGGGAAGGTTTTATGTAGTATAATAAATACAAGAATTCTGAACTTCCTTAACAAACACAATGTCTTGAGTAAAAGTCGAATTGGATTTTTACCAAAACACCGCACAACCGATCATATCTACACCCTACACACCCTAATAAACAAACATGTCCACCAAAACAACAAGAAAATATTTGCCTGCTTTATTGACTTCCAGAAAGCTTTCGATTCAATCTGGCATGATGGATTATTATATAAACTCCTAGAAAGTGGTGTAGGGGGTAAAACATATGATATTATTAAATCAATGTATACAGGTAATAAATGTGCGATTAAAATTGGAAACAAACAAACCAAATTCTTCCACCAGGGGCGAGGAGTGAGACAGGGCTGCAGTCTGAGCCCAACACTGTTTAACATTTATATTAATGGATTGGCCAAATCTCTAGAACTATCAGCTGCCCCTGGTCTCACTCTACAGGACAGGGAAATCACATCTCTGTTATACGCAGATGATCTGGTCCTGCTGTCGCCCACCAAACAGGGGCTGCAGCAGCTCCTAGACCTGCTGGATCAGTTCTGCAAGACCTGGGCCCTTGCAGTAAATCTAAAAAAGACAAAAATCATCATTTTCCAGAAAAGATCCAGATCTCAGGAAACCAGATACACCTTCACACTAGGGAACACAAATATTGAAAACGCAGAAAACTACACATACCTCGGATTAAAGCTAAGCTCAACAGGGAGCTTCAACCTGGCTGTGAATGAACTGAAAGAGAAAGCACGTCGGGCTTTCTACGCCATCAAGAAACAAATTAAACTAGATATACCAATCAGGATCTGGCTCAAAATATTCAAATCCATAATTGAACCTATTGCACTGTATGGCAGAGAAGTGTGGGGTCCGCTTTCAGAGCAAGATTTTGCTCATTGGGACAAACATCCGACTGAAACCCTGCATGCAGAGCTCTGCAGAAACATCCTCCGTGTGCAGAGGAAAACGCCCAACGGTGCATGCAGGGCAGAACTAGGCCAATATCCTCTACTCATCAACATACAAAAAAGAGCCATCAAATTCTGGAAACACCTAAAAAACAGCGACCCCCACTCTTATCATTATGAAGCCCTGAGATGCCAAGAGCTGAGCCCAGAGAGGAGTCCCCTCACACAGCTGGTCCTGAGGCTCAGTTCACTAACACTAACCCCCACTAACCCCATCCAGCCTCAGGACAGCACCAACACCAACTCCATTCGACCCAACCAAATTATAACACAACACAAACAAAATTACATCACCTATTGGGAAAATCAAACAAAACTTCAAAGCAAATTAACATGTTATTTGGCCCTAAAAAGAGACTACACTGTGGCAGACTACCTGAGCACAGTGAAAAATTGCAAACAGAGGAAAATACTGACGATGTACAGACTCAGTGACCACAGCCTGGCAATAGAGACGGGTCGACGCAGGCAGGCTTGGCTGCCCAGGGAGGAGAGGCTGTGCTCTCACTGCGACCGAGAGCAAGTAGAGACAGAGCTGCACTTCCTCCTTAAATGCGATAAATACCGACAAATTAGAAAACATTTCTTCCCAAAATTCACTGTTCTGAAACCACATTTCCCCAACCTACCTGACTCCCAGAAAATAAAAATCCTTCTGGCAGAAGAACGATGCTGCCAAACCCTGGCAGCACAATATGTAGCCACCTGCCACAGCCGGAGGGACAGAACCAGCCCTTCATAACCAAAAACATTTACACTCCTGAAAGTTGTTAATTTCTCTCCTTTTTTATCTTTATTTAGATCATTCCAAATACTGTAATTAGCATATGTATATAGTTATTAGTGCTATAGTACTATTGTAACTGCTGTTTCTTAAGTTACCACATGTTTTATGTATATGTGTACTGTTTCTTTTATGCTTTGGCAATACATGCCTATATGTCATGCCAATAAAGCATTTGAAATTGAAATTGAATTGAGAGAGAGAGAGAGAGAGAGAGAGAGAGAGAGAGAGAGAGATTATTATTTTCATATAATAACCAGCAGAGTTGAGAGTTATTTATTGTGGTTATACCATGGTTACTACACTCATTAAGCCTGGACGTATATTTAGCCAGAAATTCAGACATGGTGAGGTAATAAAAAGTGTCAAAAGGTTAGTGCGTTTGGAGCTACTCACAGGGGTGCATTTATTGGAAAATAGCGCACACTCTTAGAACATCCTTCAGCCAATTGCAATTGAGTATTCAACAGACTCGTGGTATGAACAAACATAAGCACAAACTCTGCAGGCTGTATGTGAATCTAATGAAGAGTGTGAGTTTGTACCTGTGCTGTAGATCTGAATGGATTTACTTTCTGCATCACTCCTCTGAACCCACCAGCACTCTGAAAGAGAGTATTAATACCGTCACACAGTCAGATTAAAACATACACCCCAATAACAACCCCCCATATCTTGAAAAGCTGGGACGTGGGAAGTGCAGATTTAAAAAAAAAATAAATCAGTGATTTGAAAATCATCCTTGGCCTGTGTTAAATTGAACAGTGCGAAGGCAGGATATTTAATGCTTTTTTCTTGTCAACTTTTTTTTTTGTTTAGGAAATAAGCACTCACTTCTAATTTTATACCTGCAACAAAAAGGTAGGACTGGGGCAGTTACCGCAGTATTACATCACATTTAATTTAACACTCCTTTGGAAAGGAGGACACCTCTTGTTCCAATGTTGAAGTTTTTTTCCTCCATGCTGCCTTGTTCCTTAATACAAGCCTTCAGCTGCTCAGCCATTTGGGGTCTTCCTCATCAAACAATGCATTATGTGCTGCTTCTTACAGACCTGCATATTCTCCATGGAGCACAGGTCTGGACTGCAGGCAGGGCAGTTCAGCACCCACACTCCATATTAGGAGGCTACAGTGCATAACATGTTCAGAGTTCCTTGCTATTGTCTTATAATAATCAGGGGTGTCCCAGAAAAGCTGACATCTACCAGAGATCATGTTGCTCCAAAATCCCAATCCAATGAGCATCGTAATTCATTGGACAGGGGCGCATTTTTCATTTTAGTCTAGTTTGTTTGCACCGAGTTTAAAAGCATACAATTGCAAGCAGGCAAATAAATCACTGATAATAATAAGACAAGGCACTCTCGTTAAAGATGGGCACATCCTGTCCAACCAGTTGCTCCTGTCAACTCTCATCAACAGAGTAAAGGAGCTTTTTCCATCAGATGCGCGACCTCTCTATGTAAGTACTTTTGTAGGATGGGACAGTACCATTCATTATATGCATGGAATGTGATACAACATATTTGTAATCCTCTGAAAATGTCACATTATAAATATTTTGAGGATAAAGCATGAGGTATGAGAGATTATTTGAAATATGTCCTGAATGAAATAAATATTCAAAGACCTGAGCTTCAGCAAGGGACTTTCTGCAGTAATTTTACAAGGGACACATTTTCTATAATAATGAGTATCGAGTAGGTTAATCTCCCCTACTCATTTTAGGGCAAAAATGTAAAAAATAGCACCAGACCGTTTCCCAATATGGAGTCCAAATCTGGGTCATGGTATTGTCTTCACAACGTCCATAGGGTCATTCCGTGTCAACTCAACCAGAGCCTCCCACATCAAAATTTTGATCTTGTTAAAACTTTGCACATTTCAAGAGATATGCATTGGCAGTACTGAGGTCAAATATTTCAGCTCAGTTATTGCTAGTTCTGAAATTTACCCTATTTTAGGGAGGGGGGGTCAATTTTAACAAAATCGCTTTAAAGGTGCACTATGCAAGTTTGTTTTCTTTCACTTCTGTTGAAATTCGAACTCAAACAAAACAGAGGGAGCCCGCCCCTACCTCCCATAGTTCCCTCCTTCCCCTGCTTCCATAACTGTCAACTCTTGTCGGTGATTGGCCGGGACGGTTTATGTTATGTTATGGGGCCCCTTGTGTTAATTTGCAGTTTGTGACGCCTGTGCGGTCTCCAGAGCCCGGTTTTTTTTTACAGTGAATTTAGGGGCAGGCAGCTAGCGGATCGTGGAGAGATGTTGGCGAATTGAGACAAAAATATAATTGCGCAGAAAGTAAACAAACTTGCATAGTGCACCTTTAATTTTGGAGGGAGTTTGAGGGGCTGAGATATGGATTTTCAGAGCAAACAGACCCATAGCTTTCATTTTGTCATCAGAAAAGTTGCTGAACTCTTGGCTTAAGTTACTTTTCTTTACTCAGTGTGTTTAGTTTACCTATGCAGTGGCCTGGAAAAAGCAAAAAACACCAATCGTACTAAACTTTAAGGTGGGTTACATAATTTTTTCAAAATTTAATGTGACTAACTAATTAAGATGGAGCCCTGAGACTTGGTATGCAAACTGTCGGTCAACTTTCTGAAGACCACAAAAAATATCAAAGTCACGATGGTTGTATTAAGTGTTTTAATAACCATGGAAGTTGGCTTCAGAATGAAAAGTGCGTATTTTGGGTCATTATAGTGGGTATATATCTCAAAAGGGACACAAGTGATCAATGTCATATTTTTAGTGCTTGAAGGCATGGGTCTTGGGTCTAACATATTAAAAAACTGAAGATGTAAAACTCTTCCTTTAGACTGTTCAGCATGCCAATCATATTAGGTGTCTAACTTAATTTTCGGAGCACCTTATCCATGGTGTAAGTGAAAAGATGAATGTGACATACACTTGTTCACCTCCGCCAGGGAGGTGTATGTTTTCGCCGGCGTTGGTTGGTCGGTCTGTCTGTCTGTCTCTTAGCAGGATATCTCAAAAACGGCCACGTAGATTTTAACTTAACTTTGCAGGATGTTAGCATAGCACAAGAGGAGCAATTAATTAAATTTTGGCATATCTAGGCCAAAGTACAGCTGAGATATAGGCCAAAGTTCAAATCCAGCAATGCTGGCAGAGATTTCAAGTCTTTCCAATGGGCCGGATTTCCAATCGGCATGCTTTTGGGTTTTGCTGCCACCTGGGGGTGGAATGCAACAACACCCTAAATCAGCCAATGAAAACAACTAATGCACAGAATTGCCTTGGCGTGGCAGAGGTTCTGCGCTCTCTGGGTGCTCTTGTTTCATAATAAAATAGGTACATAGGCATTGTTATGAGACACATTCACATTACAAGTATGTTGACATTTAAAGAAACATCAGAATAACTACTGAATGATTGAAAACAGGTCATGACCAATCATTAATTTTAAGGGATTGTTTTAAGCTTCCCCAGTTGCCAGTTCACGAGCTGCCACTGCTATCGATATATAGGGCCATGAGGCGGAAAAAACCCAAATTTCAGACATGGGATTATCAGAGGTTTCAGTTTATATGTTGGTAAATATAGAAGTGGGGAATTCCAAAGTTCCATTTATAACCCTGGAAAGGTCTTGTGTATTAAAATCATTGGAAAATTCTTTTTACACTGTAATTATTGGCATGGTAACACGGTCTTTTCAGAAAATATTTTTTTCCAGCTTCCCTTTATTACACTATAATAAATCTGATAGCAGCACTGGTATATAATGACAATTCTTTAGTATTTCAAGTACTGTGCTGGTAAGAATAGGTAATGATGCAACAGTGCTCTGTGAATGAAACAGTATGATCATTAAAATTCATTGGTGTGCTTTTCAGTCAAAATCATGGTATCGAGGCTTAAACGAATGCCAAACCACTATTATGATCAAAAAGAACAGTTTTACATCTCCAGTTTTTTTAATATGTTACACCCAAGACCCATGCCTTTAAGCACTCAAAAGACCACTTTTTTTAGTCTTCAGAAAGTTGACCAACAGTTTGCATGCCAAGTCTTAGGGCTCTCTTAATTAGTTACAGAATAATAAATACATAAAATTTTGAAAAAATTTGTATGATTGGTGTTTTTTGCTTTTTCCAGGCCACAGTACAGATAAACTAAACACACTGAGTAAAGAAAAGTAGCTTAAGCCAAGAGTTCAGCAACTTTTCTGATGACAAAATGAAACTTACGGGTCTGTTTGCTCTGCAAATGCATATCTCAGGCCCTCAAACTTACTCCAAAATTATGGTGATTTTCTCAAAACTTGTACATCATTTAACAGATTTTCCTGTAATTCAGTGGGACATATTTGAAATAATTGACAACTGTGGGATCTTCACTTGAAAGTAGAACAGGCCAGATGCTCCACAGATGTGAATACAGCTGCAGCATCTGATGGACCCACATGTGTAGGTTGGTGGAAGATAATTATGGAAGCTTGAGTGTTTTGTTGAAGTTGACGGCGTTTACACATCTGTCCCTGTCACCAGATCCTTCCAGGAATCCCTGGCCTTCTTACTCACTGCATTTAGAAACTTTGCAATCATCCATCTATTGCAACTGTCAGTTTTCTTGTTCAGAATGAACAGATGAGGAAGCTTGAACTCTTCTTTCAAGTGACAGAAGATCAGCAAAGCTGAATGTGGCCTGTGCAGCCTCATATAGACCTTGACGCCAAACATGAAGTCCTTCATGAGTGAGTGAGAACCAGAGGCTACTATCTAGCATTTGGACAAAAATGAGTTAGGTGCATGTCGTGCCCTCTGGCAATGTTTAAATCAATTATTTACTATCAAATACAAGCTCTCTTAACCAGAGATATCAATTATCTGGCGATCATGTGAATTTACAGAAAGCAAAAATTTTGAACCTGCTTTTCTCAGAACTTCAGATTTGGGGGTTAATAGACTCTGGTTCTGACCCAGTCATATTGTTCTTAAGATACCACCTTTAAACCAGCATTAAGAAAAGTCAATTGCTCGTAATGGCCTTGAAAATTAAGTCAAGATCACCAAAGTTGACAGGGGTCTGTGCATTCCAGACATAAACCTTGGTACCAAATATGAACTCAATCAGTCCATATCACCCTAGATTTTTTGGAGAAGTGGTTGCAATGTGAAACACCCGCATGGACACAATACTAGCGCACACAGACACACACATACGCACAAACACAGGCACACACGCATGCATACGCACACACATGCACATAATACATGCATACATACACACCTGTTTATTTCCAGCTGGCTTATCTGCATAGTCATTTCCTCCTTGATCAACCTGAGTGGTGAGGATAGAGACATGAATTAAAAGTGTGAGTGTGTTTTTGCGTGCAAGTGTGAACAGGGTGGGAAGTGAAGTATATGGAGTGTTAGACCCAGACAGGTACATCTGAGAGATCCACTGTGAGAACTGATCAGATTTTAGTTTGTGGGATCTACAGCTGAAACTGAACTGGTTGATCTGTGGATTGACTATGAGATCTGAACAGGTTTGAACTCAGGGAAATACTATAATATCTGAACAGGCAAATCTGCAGTGAGAGAGACCACCAACAGAACATGAGTTACCTCGCTACTGTTATCATCAGCGAAACTGTCTCTGCTTGTGGAGAGATCACTGCTCACAGGCTGAGACAGAGAGACGAATTAGACATAAATACACAAACATAAGCACCAGCTCTGCAGGCTGTGTGTTAGTCTGATGAAGAGTGTGAGTTTGTACCTGTGCTGTAGATCTGAATGGATTAACTTTCTGTATCACTCCTCTGAACCCACCAGCACTCTGAAAGAGAGAATTAATACTGTCACACAGATCGATATCGAACATTATAACAAGAAGAGAGTATTAATACTGTCACACCGATCAGTATCACACATTATAACTAGAAGAAAGTATTAATATTGTCACACAGATCAGTATCACACATAACTAGAAGAGAGCATTAATATTGTCACAGTAAGATTGCTATCACACATAACTAGAGTATTAATACTGTCACACCGATCAGTATCACACATTATAAGAAGAGAGTATTAATACTGTCACACAGATCAGTATCACACATTATAAGAAGAGAGTATTAATACTGTCACACAGATCAGTATCACACATTATAACTAGAAAAGAGTATTAATACTGTCACACTGATCAGTATCACACATTATAACTATAAAAGATTAATACTGTCACACAGATCAGTATCACACATTATAACTAGGAGAGTATTAATACTGTCACATTGATCAGTATCACACATTATAACTGTAAAAGATTAATACTGTCACACAGATCAGTATCACACATTATAACTAGAAGAGTATTAATACTGCCACACAGATCAGTATCATGCATTATAACTAGAAGAGTATTAATACTGTCACACAGATCAGTATCACGCATTATAACTAGGAGAGTATTAATACTGCCACACAGATCAGTATCATGCATTATAACTAGAAGAGTATTAATACTGTCACACTGATCAGTATCACACATGACTAGAAAAAGTATTAATACTGTCACACTGATCAGTATCACACATTATAACTATAAAAGATTAATACTGTCACACAGATCAGTAACACATAAGAAAAGAGTATTAATACTGTCACACAGATCAGTATCACACATTATAACTAGGAGAGTATTAATACTGCCACACAGATCAGTATCATGCATTATAACTAGAAGAGTATTAATACTGTCACACAGATCAGTATCACGCATTATAACTAGGAGAGTATTAATACTACCACGCAGATCAGTATCACACATTATAACTAGAAAAGAGCATTAATACTGCCACACAGATCAGTATCACACATTATAACTAAAAGAGTATTAATACTGTCACATTGATCAGTATCACACATTATGACTAGAAAAGCGTATTAATACTGTCACACTGATCAGTATCACACATTATAACGAGAAAATAGTATTAACACTGCCACACAGATCAGTATCACGCATTATAACTAGAAGAGAGTATTAATACCGTCACACAGATTAGTATCACACATTATAACTAGAAGAGAGTATTATTACTGTCGAACAGATTATCGTCACAAATAACTAGAGAAGAGTATTAATACTGTCACAGTCAGATTACTATCACACATTATGACTAGTAAAGTTGACTGCCCGCACTTGTACTTGTATCCCAAATATAGGTATATAAGGAATTACTGGTCTAGGTGATTACTTATCATTAGGTTTGGTTCTATCTTCAGAAACAACACTCATGCCAGGTTTGAAAGAAATCACTCACCATCAGTGATCTATAATGTGATAAGAAGACTGGTCTTATCCATTAATGAAGCATGAGTGGACATTATTAACAATTTTTCAATATTTTCAAAATTGTGAATTTGCCATGAACAATGTCCACATTTTTTTAAAACCTGTCATTAACAAGGGAAAGTTCCAGAGAGAACATGTTTCTCTTCTTAAGGGATGCCCTGGGAGATATGTTAGGCAGGACAGCTGCAAGAGGGATAGAGAGAAACAGGTGAAGCCCCTGGAGCAAATTTGGCATTAAGGGCCTTGCTCAAGGGCCCAGAAGAGTTCTTCCCCACTTCATCTCTCCAGACCAAGTCAGAATCCCAATGGGGGTTTGAACCAGCAGTTCTGTAGGTACCAGCCAAGCAACCCACCACTACCTTACTCTGCCGCCCCCTTTTGTGATTGATAGGGGAGAAATGCCGGCTCTATCAGGATTATCGCACTGAATCCCATTTGCTGTACTGTGCTGCACTGGGTGTCTGAGTTGAGTTGTACTAGGAACGGTATCTTGTTCACCAACTACTACACAATATTGTTTGCGAAGACCTGGACCCACTTCTGCAGCAATTAGGTTTCCTGGCTCGCCGACAGTCTACAAAGGATTCTTGTTGAGCAGCAAGTACTGAACTTCTTGAACGGACGGGGAAGCAGCCGGAAGGAGGAGGAGATATCGACATGCCGAGTGGCGCGGGAGCTATGGTATCGGGCTCCGTCCGTGCGTGCGTGTGTGTGCGTCCGTCAACAAAAACTGACATTTTGCTTTACCTCGTCAACTATTTCAGTTACAGGCTCGTAATTTTCACTGGACATGCATCTTATTAAGGCCTACAAATGACGTGCCTAAAGGTGACCTTGGCCTATTTTTTCAAGGTCACTGGCCTAAAAATATCACCAAAAACTTCGACATTTTGCTTTATCTCATCAACTATTTCAGTTTCAGGCTCATAATTTGCTCTTGCCGCCCGAGCGGCGCGGGAGCTATGGTATTGGGATTCGTCCATGCGTGCATGCATGCGTCTGTCAACAAAAACTACGGCATTTTGCTTTATCTTAATGGCGGAGCTTCTGGGGCCGACAGTGCCCTATATTTACATATTAGGCCTATACAACGACAAACTGCAGCACCCACAAAAGCAAGCAATTAAAAATAAAAAAAATGACGATTTGAAAGATTATTTTCAAGATATTAAAAAAAAAAAAAAAAAAAAAAAAAAAACGTGTCAGAATGGTGATTGCGATCGCTCCACATACCCACATCAGAGCATGCTGTGATGCAGCCTAGTTCAATCGTAAGGGAACCTATTCCATCGGATAATTTGCGATTCAACATGTGAGGTTATGCACATAGGTATACGCAGATTATACTGGATAAAGCCACAACTCTTTCATACTGGCGAACTTTGCAATGCATCCTGTCATCCAGAGGATCCCTCCTGGAAGGGTAGCTGTTCGGCGACAATGGTTGGTCAAAATATCAAACACATGGCATATAATTCTGACTATCGCACGGATTTTCGGTCTGTCACACGAAACACAAACTGAAACTGAACGAATGTTTGAAGTGCTGAAAATGCGCATCAGAAGTTTGGATAAGTCCTGCACGGGTAGACCTGTTATCTGCAATTATGTGAAAAAAAACCATCAAATCAGACCTGATCCATTAATACGGTGCCTGCTGTCCCGTTTCCATTATCAAATGCAAAATTCCTCATTTCATTTGGAAATGGGTTATTATTTACAGTTTGGCTCTAAAACCTGCACTTTTAGAAAAAGCAGTGATTGACACCATCTGTAATTAATCCGAATTTCTACCATACATTCGATTCAACCTTCAATCGTAAGATAAGCGGAAACAAGTTCTTGTCACTCCTGTTGGATATTTTTTAAGGAGTTACGGTATCTGATGAAAGAAAACATTAGTTTCGTCTCTTTCTGCTATTTTTCTCACTCATTTTAATTTCTCTTACTCGTTCCTCACCAGCGGATAAATATTTTTGCATTTATTTTTACCGGTGACCCTGAAGTGAAATTTTTTTTTTTTTTGGCTTGTTTTATGCACCTGAATATGATTAAAATAATTTTGAGCAATATTTAAAAAAATATTTTATTGCATTTTTGAAGATCTCTGAGATCAGGTTTCCATAGGCTACTTTAAACATTGGTTTTCTCACGCACTTTCACTTTGGGCAGGAGAAGCCCTCATTCTGATGCAGTTAAGAGTTATTATTATTATTATTATTATTATTATGAGGGCAGTAAAGTCCGCCCTAATAATAGCTATCCACCACGTTGCAAGTCCCCCTGGCTTTTAAAGGGAATGGGAGATGACACTGATTGGTTTATTCCATGTTTCACCCAAAACACGCTGATGATTAATTAAGAGATTAAATCCAACCCCTTTGCACCAAGCGCCTTACTGTGCACCCAGATATCCCACCCTTTGACTAGCAGAAATGGATTTGGACACGTTCGAAATGAACTTGGGCCAGATAGAACGTTTAGATCGTTAAAATAGGGCCAAAATCTTTCTGCATGTCTGTCATTAGAGTAAAAATCTGGAGTAACTTAGATGCACAGTAAACTAATATCAACTCATTATTTAAAAATTACCTTGAAAGACAAATATTAGCTTCTTATCAACTCCATTTAATAAAACTTGTGTACAATCCAATGTATATCTTATAAATATGTTTTCTAAAACTTGCTGCTAACCTATGCACTCTGTATTTATGTACTTGTTTCACTTTCAAATTGAAAATTTGTTCCCATGAGCGTTTCCCTCTTTAAGTAATAAAATATTATACATAGAATGTCTGATGTGATTGTGAAACATGTTGAACTGCTATATGTGATGATCGCATCTGGGGGGAAAAAATCTCCCCATTACATACAGTATATTGCTCTAGTTAAGTATCTTCTGTTGTGAATTTGTTTCTCTCAATTATTTTTCTGTCCGTTATTAGTTTTCTGTATGTAATTAATTCTTAAAACTTGCAAAATGATTATGGAATGCTTTATAGTGTCATGTAATGATGGATTTTGTTAAACAACTAGTTAAAATGTGTGTCCGTATTAGTCTTAAGCAATTAAATTAATTTCAATCAAAGTTACAGTATGAAAATTGCACGACATGGGAAGGGCCTCTTGTACTACAACTTTTAATACGGGGCTGTGACATTTTGTGTGCTGTACTGTCCCGTGGCAGGAGCCACTTGCAGAAACTGTCCTGCTCCACAAGGGGACTGGCCCGGACCACTGTCCTGTGTACCACGGACCACTGCAGAAACTGTCCTGCTCCACTAGGGTACTGTACCGGGCCACTGAAGGAGTGTCTCAAAACAGTGAAATTTTGCGGTCTTTACTGGCCTGGCACCAAGGTCCGGTCTCGGAACCACTGACTGCACAGTCCATGCTCAGAATGCTGCAATTACATTGTAAATGCCTACCTTACCCTCAGATTATTATGAATGTAATTGTTCAAAATATTTGAAGCCAGTAAAATCAGCTAGTTACAATGAATGTAGTATAGCAATATGCAGCTCACCACTTTTTTACTACATTAATCTAGCATATTACTAAACTAGCGAGTGACACCTTTCAAAACCCAACAAATATAAAGTAGAAATAACAGATTGTGTCAGCTTATTCACAAAAATATGATTGCTCTGAACAGATTGTTTTTATCTAAACTAGCTAGTGAATGTCAAAAAAAAAAAATTCTGCAAGTTTGGCAAGTGGTGTTAATGAATTGTATTCACACTTTGCTGTTGGTTGTTAATCCTAGTTGATAATGGTGCTTTCTTTCTGCATCAAAGATACACAATTATAAGTAGACAAATACAGCTATTGTAGACTCAGGCAGAGGGGCGTGATACAGCCTAATGATTTTATACTTTAAATGAAGCTTTGATTAAAGTTCCATGTAATTCATTCAAAAATTCGGTGGCCACTTCTGAAAAGTGATTTGGCCTCAAAGAAGTCACTGGAAAGAGACTTCATGGTTTTACCATTCAGTTCTGCTGAGCAAAGAAAAACAATGTTCGAAGGGACAGGTGTTTGAGGGGACTGGTGTTTGATGGGAATGGGTGTTTTGTTTGAGGGGACGGGTGTTTGAGGGATGGGTATTTGATGGGAATGGGTGTTTAGGGGGACGGGTGTTTGGGGGATGGGTGTTTGATGGGAATGGGTGTTTGAGGGGACAGGTGTTTGAGGGGACGGGTGTTTGAGGGGATGGGTGTTTGAGGAGACGGGTGTTTGAGGGATGGTGTTTGAGGGATGCTTGTTTGAGGGGACGGTATTTGAGGGGACAGGTGTTTCAGGGATGGGTGTTTAAGGGGATGGGTGTTTGAGGGGATGGGTGTTTGAGGGACAGGTGTTTGAGGGACGGGTGTTTCAGGGATAGATGTTTGAGGGGACGGGTGTTTGAGGGATGGATGTTTGAGGGGACGGGTATTTGAGGGACAGGTGTTTGAGGGATGGGTTGTTTAAGGACGGGTGTTTGAGGGGACGGGTGTTTGAGGGGAGGGTGTTTGAGGGACGGGTGTTTCGGGGATGCTTGTTTGAGGGGACGGTATTTGAGGGGACGGGTGTTTCAGGGATGGGTGTTTAAGGGATGGGTGTTTGAGGGGACAGGTGTTTGAGGGACGGGTGTTTGAGGGATGGTTGTTTGAGGGGACGGGTATTTGAGGGGACGGGTGTTTCAGGGATGGGAGTTTGAGGGGACAGGTGTTTAAGGGGAAGGGTGTTTGAGGGACAGGTGTTTAAGGGGACGGGTGTTTGAGGGACGGTTGTTTGAGGGACTGGGAATTTAAGGGGATGGGTGTTTCAGGGATGGGTGTTTGAGGGGATAGGTGTTTAAGGAGATGGGTGTTTGAGGGGATGGGGGTTTGAGGGGACGGGTGTTTGAGGGGACAGGTTTTTAAGGGGATGGGTGTTTGAGGGGATGGGTGTTTGAGGGATGGTTGTTTCAGGGGACGGGTATTTGAGGGGATGGGTGTTTCAGGGATGGGTGTTTGAGGGGACAGGTGTTTGAGGGATGGTTGTTTAAGGGGACGGGTGTTTGAGGGGATGGTGTTTGAGGGGACAGGTATTTAAGGGGACGGGTGTTTGAGGGACGGTTGTTTGAGGGGAGGGGTATTTGAGGGGGACGGGTGTTTAAGGGGATGGGTGTTTCAGGGATGGGTGTTTGAGGGGACAGCTGTTTAAGGGGACGGGTGTTTGAGGGGACGGGTATTTGAGGGATGGGAGTTTGAGGGGACAGGTGTTTAAGGGGACGGGTGTTTGAGGGAGATGGGTGTTTAAGGGGACAATGTTTGAGGGAACTGGTGTTTGAGGGGACGAGTATTTGAGGATTGGGAGTTTGAGGGAAAGGTGTTTAAGGGGACGGGTGTTTGAGGGATGGGTGTTTGGGTGTTTGAGGGGACAGGTGTTTAAGGGACGGGTGTTTGAGGGGTGGGTGTTTGAGGGGACAGGTGTTTGAGGGATGGTTGTTTGAGGGGACGGGTGTTTGAGGGACAGATGTTTCAGGGATGGTTGTTTGAGGGGACGGGTGTTTAAGGGGACGGGTATTTGAGGGGATGGGCGTTTCAGGGATGGGTGTTTGAGGGGATAGGTGTTTAAGGGGATGGGTGTTTGAGGGATGGGTGTTTGAGGGGACGGGTATTTGAGGGGATGGGTGTTTCAGGGATGGGCATTTGAGGGGATAGGTGTTTAAGGGGATGGGTGTTTGAGGGATGGGTGTTTGAGGGGACGGGTATTTGAGGGATGGGAGTTTGAGGGGACAGGTGTTTGAGGGATGGGTGTTTGAGAGATGGGTGTTTAAGGGGACGGTGTTTGAGGGGACTGGTGTTTGAGGGGACGGGTATTTGAGGATTGGGAGTTTGAGGGGACAGGTGTTTGAGGGGACGGGTGTTTGAGGGATGGTTGTTTCAGGGGACGGGTATTTGAGGGGATGGGTGTTTGAGGGACAGGTGTTTAAGGGACAGGTGTTTGAGGGATGGTTGTTTAAGGGGACGGGTGTTTGAGGGGATGGTGTTTGAGGAATGGGTGTTTGATGGGAATGGGTGTATCAGGGACGGTTGTTTGAGGGACAGGTATTTGAGGGGACAGGTAAGTATTTTGTGTTTTGTTTGGGGACGGGTGTTGAGGGGATGGGTGTTTGAGGGACGGGTGTTTGAGGGATGGGTGTTTGAGGGGACGGGTGCTTGAGGGATGGCTGTTTGAGGGGACGGGTGTTTGAGGGGCAGGGATGGGTGTTTGAGGGATGGGTGTTTGAGGGAGGGGATGGTGTTTGAGGGATGGGTGTTTGATGGGAATGGGTGTTTCAGGGACGGTTGTTTGAGGGGACGGGTATTTGAGGGGAAGTGTGTTTGAGGGGACGGGTGTTGCAGCGATGGGTGTTTGAGGGGAAGGGTGTTTGAGGGATGGGTGTTTGAGGGGACGGGTGTTTGAGGGATGGGTATTTGATGGGAATGGGTGTTTCAGGGACGGTTGTTTGAGGGGACGGGTATTTGAGGGATGTGTGTTTGAGGGGATGGGTGTTTGCAGGGATGGGTGTTTGAGGAGGGGAGGGTGTTTGAGGGATGGGTGTTTGAGGGGAAGGGTGTTTGAGGGATGGGTGTTTGAGGGGAAGGGTGTTTGAGGGATGGGTGTTTGAGGGGAAGGGTGTTTGAGGGATGGGTGTTTGAGGGGAAGGTGTTTGAGGGGACGGGTGTTTGATGGGAATGGGTGTATCAGGGACGGTTGTTTGAGGGGACGGGTGTTGCAGCGATGGGTGTTTGAGGGGAAGGGTGTTTGAGGGATGGGTGTTTGAGGGGACGGGTGTTTGAGCGATGTGAGTGGGCTACTGTTGCTGTCCATCAGAAATGGGACTGAGGTAACCTCACGACTGTATTATAGCCTAATTATGAAGGCCTTTAACGCAGCTAGGAGTACTGTACATTGTCCCAGATTAGCCTTGCCTAACTTGGGGTATTATCCCCCGCCATGAGGTGGGACGGGAGATATTGGATTGGGGTACATCCATCCATGTCTCTATCCGTCTTTCCGGGCCACAATTGGGACAAGATTTCTCTCAAACTATTACACCTAGATGAGTGAAATTTTGTAAGTTTAATAAGCTACTCATGATCTACGTTGAGTTCAAAAATGGGTGTCGAAGCATATTTCTTTACGGAGTTATGGCCCTTGATCGTGGAGGGGGATGGAGATGACAGCGTCGTCTTGCTGTTTATTAGTGTGACAACTGTTGTCACCAAACATGTAATAATGATTATCGAGCCACTTCTACTCTTCATGGGTTTCTTCACGGAAGCGGCTACCGCATTTTCAAATGAATGAGGCCCATACTGAGTTGTAATTAAGAGACAATTTAACTACACAATCATTGGAAGAGGATACATTTTACCCTTCTGACAGAGTATAGTCTCAGCCTCCTGCCATAAAACATGTTTCTTTGCTGCAACAAGAAGCGCCTATAGCCTACTGAGGTAATCTAAGCTGAAAAACGCGTGATTAGAATTTATTACTGATCTTAACTTAGCAACCTGAAGAAATACCTGAAGAAATCTATTCAGAACATTATGATTTTAGTTTAGAAGCCAACACAATTTGAATTGTTATTTTACATTCATCTGGTTTCAGTAAAAGTCATTCAGGCAAATAGGTTACGTTAATGAATTCTAATAACTCTTTTTAGTCAGCGTTTACATCAGTTGATCGTGGGGCTTCTATTCAGCAGCATAGAAACATAATTTTGGGCAGAAGGCTACTTTACTATGGGAGAAGGGTGAAATATAATTTTAATGATAAAATCATAAGGCTAAGTTTTGATTACAACTTTGTGTTGGTTAATTCATTAGAAAATGTGGTGGCCGTTTCTGGGAAAAAAAAAATAGTAATATAAATAAATAAATGAATAAGTAAATAAAAATACATACAGACATAACTACCTACATGAAAACAAGAGGTTGCTCACTAGTAAGTATTGTAAACTTGGTTGTAACAACAGTCTCACTATAAACACTGACCCGAGTTAAATCTCTTTAGTCTTAGGAAAAGGAGACTCAGGGGTGATCTGATTGAGGTATTTAAATATGTTAAAGGGATTAACAAAGTGAATTATGTAGGATTCCTTCGACCAAGTGTTGTTAGTAGAACTTGGGGTCACAAATGGAAGCTGACCAAGGGTAAATTTAGCACTGACGTCAGGAAATATTTTTTCACCCAGAGAGTAATCTCAGTGTGGAATAGCCTGCCTGACCATACTGTTGAGACAGAAACCATGGGAATTTTCAAGAACAGGCTTAATTTAGCGCTAGATACAATTGAGTATTTGAAGTAATAGATTCACTGTAGTACTAAGTAACTGGCGAGCCTAGTTGGGCTGAATGGCCTGTTCTTGCCACTCATGGCATGTCATGTCATGTTATTTCAAATCTGGCTGATGTACTGTGCTATGATCTGTGATAAATCGAATAACACAATTAAGATACATTATACAGTCGCGGGGTGAGTTCAGTCCCATTTCTGATGGACAGTGACAATATCCCTCTGCATGGGTAAAACATCCATCACCCTTGACAGTATTAACATTTTTATCCTTTGCTCGGAAGGATTGAATGGTAAAACCATTAAATCATTTTCTAGTGTTTTCTGAGAGGCCAAATTACTTCTCAGAAATGGCCACTGCATTTTCAAATGAATTACACGGAGCTGTAATCAAAACCCCATTTCAAGTATAACATCATAAGACTGCATCACACCCCTCTGCCTGAGTATAGCTATAGCCTTCTACAACCCCAATTCTGAAATATTTGGGACAAAGTGTATATTGTGAATAAAATCAAAACGCAATGACTTTCAAATCACACCAGCCAGTATTTTATTCACAATAGAATGGAGATAACATAGCAAATGTTGAAACTGAGAAATTTTACAATTTTATCCACAAAATGAGCTCATTTCAAATTTGATGGCTGCTACAGGTCTCAAAAAAAAAAGTTGGGACAGGGGCCTGTTTACCATGGTGTAGCATCCCTCTTCTTTTTAACACAGAGTGGAGGCGTCTGGGCATTGAGGAGACAAGTTTCTTGAGTTTAGCCATTGGAATTTGATCCCACTGTTGTTTAATACAGGCTTCCAGCTGCTGGAGAGTTTTTGAGTCTCCTTTGACGGACTTTTCGTTTAATTATCGCCAAATGTTCTCAATCGGTGAAAGATCAGGACAGCAGGCAGGCCAGTTCAGCACACGGACTCTTCTACTGCAAAGCCATGCTGTTGTAATAGCTTCAGTGTGTGGTTTGCATTGTCCTGCAGAAATACACAAGGCCTTCCCTGGAATAGATGTTGTCTGGAGGGGAGCATATGTTACTCTAAAACCTTTATATACATTTCAGCATTCGTGGTGATTTTTGAAACATGTAAGTGTCCCACACCATATGCACTAATGCATCCCCATACCATCAGAGATGCTGGCTTTTGAACTGAATGCTGATAACAGGAGGGGTGGTCTTTCTCCTCTTTATCCAGGAGGACACAACACCCATGATTTCCAACAAGAATGTCAAATTTGGACTCATCTGACCACAGGACACTTTGCCACTTTGCTACAGTCCATTTTAAATGAGCCTTGGCCCACAGAACACGGGGGGGCTTCTGGATCATGGCTCAACAATGGTTTCCTTTTTGCATGATAGAGTTTTAGGTGGCATCTGTGGATGGCACGGCAGACTGTGTTTACAGACAGTGGTTTCTTGAAGTATTCCTGGGCCCAATTAGTAATGTCAATGACAAAATCATGCCAGTGAGTGATGCAGTGGCGTCTGAGGGCATCCAGTAAAGGTCTTCGGCCTTTTCCCTTAAGCACAGATATTTTTCCAGTTTCTCTGAAACTTTTGGTGATGTTACAACCTTCAAAGTGTTATGACTTGAAAATCACAACAAAGAAAACCAGCAATGACAACTTAAACAAATTTATTCTTCACTGATAAAAAAAATTTCTACAAATAATCCACTGTTTAATCTTATAATAACACTCTAATGCCACTATGTAACTCTGTTGCCAAAACAAAAACTCTGCCACTGGTGACCAAAATCACAGCATTTATATAGACTAGCAACATTCTGGAAAGATCTACAGGATTCCTGGGTAATCCCGCCCCCTCCAGGCAGGAAGATGCCAGAAGCTTCTAGAAAGCACTAGTCAATTTCATCACACACAAGTGGTATTGCATCAGATCATGTTTTTCTACAGTCATACCACCAGAGGGTGCCAAATGATCACCAAAATAAACAAATCGCTGACCAGTCATAATGGGCATTTAAATAGTGTCTAACAAATCTCCATTTACAAATGATATACAGTGCTGTACACAAAATACTCATGCATAACAAAAGCCTTTGCAATTTGATGTTGTGGAACATTGTTTTTAAAGTATTCCACAATTTTTTTCGCAAGCCTTCACAGGATGGGGAGCTTCTGGCCATCTTTACTTCTGAGAGACTCAGCCTCTCTAATACCAATAATATAGCCAATCATGTTACACACCTGATGCCAGTTAACTTAACTACTTGCTGAATGTTCTTTCAGCTGATTCTCTTTTATATTAATTGCTTTTCAGGCCTTTTTTGCCTGTGTCCCAACTTTTTTGAGATCAGTTGCAGCCAGAAAATTTGAAATAAGCTCATTTTGTGGATAAAAATGTAAAATGTCTCAGAAATGTTATCTATGTTCTATTGTAAATAACATATTGGCTCATGTGATCTGAAAGTCATTGCATTTTGATTTTATCCACAATGTGCACTTCGTCCCAACTATTTTGGAATTGGGGTTGTATTTCAAATTATGTTTCTATGGTGCAGAAAGCATAATAATCAACCGAGATGAACAGCAACAGCAATGTGTGAGCAGGCTACAATTCATGAACATAACTTTCCAAACCTGCCAATCATTTTTAACATTCTCCAGCTAGGCTAGATAAAAATAATCTGTTCAGAGCTTTCATATTTTTGAGAATAAGCTGATGCAATCTTGTTTATTTTTACTTGACATTCATCGGTTCTGTTTGATGACACTAAGTAGTTTATTAATATGCGATTAGTGCAGTTAAAAAGCGCGAGCTGCGGGACCTTACAGTATTGCTAGACTACATTGATTATAACTTGCTGATTTTACCAGCTTAAAATATATGGACAATTACATTCATAACTGTTACGGGCTTGTGTGTTTCCTTATCATCTACTTCGACGGAGATTGATGGCTTTAAGACCTGATGGCGCTAGAAGAGAAGATGACATCATTCGGGGGTTTCCTTCCCGCCTCTGGGGATCTCCTCCTGACATGCCTTCCCTCCAACCAATCGCCGACTGCCAGCTGCGCTTCCTCCATAGATATATATAAAAAAAACTAGATGATGCACCGCCTATTTGCAAAGGCAAGTTGATACGTCAGCCGTTGCTGGGATGGCGGCCATATTGGGGAGGTCGAAAAACGTAAACAAACAAAGCGGACAACGTGGACATAGATTTACACCTTATGCGTTCGGCCTGTTTATGGATCGTTATCAGAACATACCCTGGCCTATATATTTTAATTAGATAATGGCTTAGTGGATTCTGTAATAAATTATAAGAACATGTTTTTAAACTATATATTGCTGGATAGAGTGCCACGTAATACCAATTTTTCCAGGACTCATCTTTCTGTAGTTTGCAATTGGCTTAGATGCAGGGACTAGGCTAGGCAAATACGTCTTTCCATTGACTTTGAATGTAACATAACATAACATAACATGAATGGCGAGAACAGGCTGTTCAGCCCAACTAGTCTCGCCAGTTTCTTTATACTATTGTGAATATATCACTTCAGATACTCAATGACTCAATGGTATCTAGCTTTAAGTCAAGCCTACTCTTGAAAACTCCCAAGGTCTCTGCCTCAACAATATGGTCAGGCAAGCTATTCCACATCGAAATTACTCTTTGGGTGAAGAAATATTTCCGAATATCAGTGCTAAATTTACCTTTGGTCAACTTCCATTTGTGACCCCGAGTTCTACTAACAACACTTGGTCGAAGGAATCCTACATAATTCACTTTGTTAATCCCTTTAACATATTTAAAGACCTCAATCAAATCACCCCTTAGTCTCCTTTTCCTAAGACTAAAGAGATTAAGGATCTTCAGCCTCTTCTCATAGCTTTCATCTTTTATACCCGGAATTCGCTTAGTGGCTCTTCTCTGAACTTTCTCTAGAGCCTCTAAATCTTTCTTAAAGTATGGTCCCCAGAACTGTACACAATACTCCAGATGTGGTCTGATGAATGTGTTGTACAAAAGAAGCATCACCTCCTTGGATTTTAACTCAATACTTTTGGCAATGTATCCCAGCATCCGATTGGCTTTTTTTAACTGCTACGGCACAATGGCTAGAGCCTGTGAGGATTTGGTCAACAACGACTCCCAGATCTTTCTCGTGTGGAGCACATTCCAGTTTTAAACCTCCCATGAAGTAATCCCGTCTAATGTTTTTATTACCTACATGTACAACTTTACATTTCGCTATATTAAATTTCATTTGCCACATTTCTGCCCAATTCTGGATTCTATCCAAATCATCCTGAATCACTTTAATGGCCTCTAAACTATTTGCCAAACCTCCCAATTTAGTATCATCTGCAAATTTAACTAATCTGCTCTCAATATTCCTATCAAGGTCATTAATGTAGATGACGAACAGCAGGGGTCCCAACACCGATCCCTGGGGGACGCCACTCCCCACCATACCTAGCTCAGATGAGATACCACTGACCACCACTCTTTGCGTTCTGTCCTGTAACCAGTTTTGAATCCACTTCAGAATACCTCCCGTCCAATGAAGCTCATTTTAAAAATTAGTCTCTTATGCGGTACTGTGTCAAATGCTTTCTGAAAATCCAAGTATATGATGTCATAAGCCCTGCTCTGGTCATAAGTCTTGGTGGCCTCTTCAAAAAATTCCAGAAGGTTTGTCAGGCATGACCTTCCTTTACGGAAACCATGTTGGCTATCCCTCAAGATATTGTTACGTTCAAGAAATAAGTCCAGCTCATCTTTTATGATAGATTCCAATATGTTGCACGCAATGCAAGTTAAACTGACTGACCTGTAATTTCCTGGCTCAGTACGGTCCCCTTTCTTATATATTGGTATTATGTTGCCCTGTTTCCAATCAATTGGTATTTCTCCAGTTTCTAAAGACCGTCTGAAGATGGCGGATAGCGGCTTAAAGATGATCTTGCTAACTTCCCTGAGCACTCTAGGATATAAGCCATCAGGACCCGTCGCCTTATCTGCCTTTAGTTTATGCAACTCGTCTAATACTTCGTTATCCCTAACCTCAATTTCCGCTAAATAATCTTGAGCATTGGACATGCCCTCTGGCGAATAAAGACCCGCTCTAGGTAAAATTCTCAACAAAGTAACTGTTTAAGGTATCCGCAATATCCTTGTTATCATATAGCAGCGATCCATTTTTATTCTTTATGCACTTAACCTGCTCTTTGACTTTCCTTTTTCTGCTACAGTACTGAAAAAGCGCTTAGGGTTAGTTTTTGCCCCTCTGCAATTTGTCTTTCATACAGCCTTCCAGCATTCCTCAGCTTTTTTTTGACCACAGCCCGCATTTTACAGTATTCAGCCTTAGTGTTCTCATTGTTATCCTTCATGTACATCTTATAAAGATTCGCTTTTCCTCAAAATCCTACAAATACTTGTGGTCATCCACTGAGGATTCTGCTTTTTCAGCTTACTTTTGGACACCTTTGGAATGAATTTGCATTACAATCAAGTAAAAACCCTTAAATCTTTCCCACATCTCATTTACAGACTCACAGTCCAGGAGTGTCTCCCATTTTATTTCACTTAGATATGAGCGCATCCTGTCAAAGTTTGCTTGCCTAAAATTGAAAAGTTTTTTTTTTTGAAGACACCTTTTAAACTTCCCATGAAACATCAAAATTAACAGCAGAGTGATGACTTGTCCCAAGTGGCTCCAGTACCTCAACATTGCTCATTCTATCTGGGTCATTACAGAGCACTAAGTCTAAAATTGCCTTCTCTCTTGTAGGTTTATACTGCACCAAAAAATTATTATTTATAATGTGGTGGTTTTCATCCAGCCATATTTTCAGATTATGAGGTTCCCCCATCCCCAAGCAATTGGGAGAGAGACAGATTCTTCAGGCGATTAGGCTTTATTGAGGCATTTTGATAAATGTAAAGCCGAGTTCTTTTTTTAATAAAGAAGAACTGATTTCTTTCTTTTCACACCCAGCTTTTATACCTTTATCACAGGAAATATCTATTTTTAACACCCAGCTTTTATACCTTTATCACAGGAAATATCTTCCAAATATGGTCTTTCCGAATTCTCATTCTCGCGCTACAATTGGCCAGGCAAACCAAAACGCCACTACCTAATCCTTCAGGAATTCAAAGCAAAAATGAGCTGCACAAGACTAAAAAGGTGTGGAAAGTTCCACTCAAGAGATGAAAAGTACAGACAAAGGAATAGGATACAAGTGGATACATAAATGATTCAATTGTTCTTTTTCAGTAACAACTAATGATTTTACTGAACAAACATTGATCAAAGCTACAGAAATCAAATGCATTGCCTGATTATGTTTTTGAATCAACTAAACAGAAGCCTGCTTACTAATCAAAGCTACAAGCGCTGCTTATGTGTGAGCTGCTCATGCATGTGTGAATTGAATTGCTTGTATGTGTATGTGTGTGTGTGTGTGTGTGTGTGTGTGTGTGTGTACATGTGTACATGTGTGTTTGCACTGCTCATCCCCTCCCTATGCGTATGTGAACTACTTGTGTGTGTGTGTGTGTGTGTGTTATGTTATGTGTGTGTGTGTGTGTGTGTGTGTTACTGCTGCTTACATAATATGGATACTGATTATGATTATTGATTATGGTTATTCAACATGGCAATTAATCTACTGATGAATATGATGAGAAATATTGAAATATAATCTTCAACAATAACATCTAGAAATTCTTCCTCCCCCTTACCCTGTCCTTCCACCATTTCCCAATCGATACCAGGATAATTTAAGTCTCCCATAATAATAGTCCCTCCTCCTCCACAAGCTTGCATAATCCTCTTAAGGAGCATTTCATTGACTGTACTGTCAAAAGCTGGTGGTCGATAGCATACTCCCATGTTTAAACCAGTCTCGTGTTTGCCAGTGAGCCTGACCCAGGTATCTTCACAGGGCAAGGAATGTTCAATTTCGGGAATTTCCTGTACATTTATGTTTTCGTTCACATAGAGTGCTACGCCCCCTCCTCGCCTATTACATCTATCCTTCCTAAAGAGCTTATAACCTTCTATATTATATTCATGTCCATCCTCTTCACTAAGCCATGTCTCTGTAATCCCAACTATGTCATAGCCCTCACTAATCATAACGGCCTCAAGTTCTGGAATTTTTTTTTTTTCATGCTTCCAGCATTTAAATTAAAACATTTCAGGTTATTACTAATGCTCTTCCCCTTGATTTCCCCATGTGGCCACTGCTTCAAAGCCCCCCACTACGCTTTGTTGCTTTAAAAGTATATCATCAATAGTGCATGTAATGCTGTCAGCTTCCATCAGGGCAGTCTGCATTTCCCTCTGTATAACACCCTCTAACCCCCCCTGCCCCCAAGTCCCTATAGTTTAAATAATCCTGTGCTACCCTCAACATACGTTGACCCAGTGCAAAAAGGTACCCCTCCGGTTCAGGTGTAGCCCGTCAGGCTTGAACAGGTCACCCCTGTCCCAGAATGTAATCTGTCGTGTTTCGCGTCCGGTGTGAAAGCGGCTTTAGCTGGCAACCTTTCGATTCGGCGCGTTTTATTGACAGCTAGCGAGCCAAATGATCGCGGTGCAACTGCAGCCAAATTAGTTCGCATAATAATGGCTATAGCTGCTATACGCAGACTAAATTTAAATACATGAAATATAATGTTAGCTAGCTAGCTAGCAAGAAAGCCTTTATGCCAACTTACCTAGCTATATTTAATGTATGTATATGCGAGCTAAGTGCCTAAATAGCGAAGTTATAACTATTCACTATTGATTTCTATGAGCAAGTCCAAAAATAATACAACTGCGCAGGTGTACCGGAGGTCGCGGCCAAATAGCGGTAGAAATGTGAAAACGGTTCACGGCAAAATATACACTGCCTTTTTTTTTTTTTTTTTTTTAACAATTTTTTAGTCGAAGTTACACAGCCATAGTATCAAGATGTTTTATTGTTCTTTGAGGACTGCTAAATGCTAGGTCTAAGTAGTTTCTAGATTTTTCCTTTGAGTTTTTATTCTGTACATAATGAAAGGACATGGCAGCAAATGAAACTGCGTTTTATACAAGAACTGATAAAACAAGTATGTTGGGTGTTCCAAGAGCACGGTTTAAAAAAAAAAAAAACAAATATACTTCAGACAAGTTTCAAAGTAACTTTTATTCCGCATGTATCATGAACATTTATTTATAGTCGCGTTATAATTAATGCATATTTGTGCACGATATTAAATAAACATCGAATATACTTTATATCACGGATTTTCGTTCAAATCGGACAGTCCCATCACAATGCATTTTCATTAAAAAGCACTCGTGTATACCGGACAAGCTGGTTTGCACCATGCACATACGCATTTGCAACAGAGCAACGAAATGAAGTTCGGCTTTCCGACACGGTTATAAACTGACATGATTTAACAGTTAAATGAGCGCATTCTCCTCGTTATTCTAACTTTCAGTGGAGTCTTGAGCGCATTTAACCGCGGGTTACATGGACGGAACTCTGTTGTAAACTTATTGTTAAATAACGGTTAAAATTACTGGCAAAAAGGTGTAAGTTTATAACAGTGCATTCGCGGAAACTGGCGCAATTTTATTTACATACTTAGGTTTTTAGTCGTCTCCATTGATCCCAGTTGGAGCAACACGCAGTAGCCTATCATATCATCCTGTTATCCATTGTGTCAGGGCAATGAAGACAACAAGTAGGTACCGGTATGCGCGCTTGAGAATGAAGTTGTTCCGATCTTTATACGCAAAGCATAGGCTACATACAAATTCATACATGTGTATAGCGGATATAATCTGTTACACGCATATAGAGGATATAATCTGTCTTGTGAGTATAATGGATTTTGTGTGTTTGATGCATATAGCGGAATTCGCTCATAACGGACAAAATTAGCTGGTCCAATTCAGAGCACTGGAAAAGAGAGTAACGACACGCATTGGTCAAGTTGAAACTCCCTCTAGTGGCGGAATATGGGTATTGCAAAAGTGCCCAAGGACTGACATCTCTGTATTGTTGGTGAACGAGTAAGTGCGGTATTTTCAATAATTTAATGAAGTTTCTAGATCACCCACGTTAATAGCATCATCGTGGACCCTTTTACAGATAAATCTTAACATATTGTGGCCATTAATTGCTGTGTCACGAATGCCTGCTGTTTTAAATGATAAAGATAAGTCCACTAAAGTGATGCCATACTGTAAGTTTGCGCGCTAAATTCAACTGTTAGCTAACTGTAAGCCACTTAAGCCACTGTGTTTTCTTTAGTATTGCCCTTCATCTGAATATTAGTTCATTGTTTTGATAACATTACTCATAGTTGCATGAAGGTTATCTCTTTACCTCTTCATTCACCCATACCGGTAGACTAAGTACAGTTGAGACACTTTTTGTGTCTCCATTTTTGAACAGAAGGGTTAGGGTTAGGGGTTAAAACGAAACAAAACTATACACTGAAAATAAATGATTTTTCATATGCTGTTTAATTTGTTTGTATACGAAGTTATTATTGATGAATATCATTTGTTATTTATTTTTTCCACAATCAGGTCATAAACATGAGGTGCATTTTTACCATGGAACCGTCTCAACCATACCCCATATACATATGGGGTACTATACACATGTGTACAGTTGAGACAGTACCATGGTACAGTTGAGACACCTATTGAAACCCATAGATGATGACTGAACATTAATTGTAAATGCAATGAACTTTTTTAAAATGACAATTTGACAAGATATTACAATATAAATTAATTCCTCTTTATTGAAATTAAAAACAATGGAATATTATTGTATTATTAATATAAATATAATTATATAACATGGCATAACATTAACAGTATATTTTAATATAACACTGTTCAAGTATGACAAATATTAAATTTTATTTGTTTTTTTGGTGTTATTATGACTTATAACATGTTTAGTTAGCCTACACTGCACAACTTAACAGCATGTGATGTAATAGAACTCTGTCAGGGTACAGTTGAGACATTGTGTCTCGTACCCTGCTAACCACTTTGTATATTTCTCTAGATTGTGCAGTGACCTAACATGCTAGGATAGCATGAAATATGTGAGTTTTTAGGGCACAAAATAACATTTGCAATGATTTAAGTTATGTTTGATGGTCACAAAAGGATAATAAGCTATTCATTGTGGAAGCGACATGGTAAAGTGAAATTCTTACATTAGTAAAAAGACTTTTGCTGATATCTTTGGACTGGAGATGCTAAAACTCTTCAAATTTCCCACAACCATTGTCAAACCTGCTACATTACAACAACTTCAGTATCTAAGTTACTGAATGTTTCACTTATTTCAGCTTCATTGTTTGTGAGGCAAGTTTTTTTTTTTTTTTTCCATTGGAGAAGGCAAGTGAGATTATTAGCCTGCCTGTAAAGTAAGTAACATGTAACTGGAGAGGTTATTCTCTGTCTCTTAAACTGTAGGAATACTTCAGGACACTTAATTTAAATAAATGCAGTAATACATCAAATGAATTTGTTTTTTTTTTTTTTAATATACAGATGTGCTATACTGTGCACCACATGTCTGTGTAGCTTGATGGGCTCTATGCACAGCTCCACTACTTCCTGAACTTAAGGCAGGTCTTTTATTTCCTGTCTTACATTTTTGGACAAACTTTGGATAATCCAGGTGTGTCTGAGTAGTCACAATGGTCAGACACACCTGGATTAATCAGTTTGTCCAATAAAGTAAGACAAGAAATAAAGGAGCTGCCATAAGTTCAGGAAGTAGTGGAGCTGTGTATAGAGCCTATACATCAAATTCAATATAGCAGGGCCAATCACTTGTTAGATGAAAAAAAACAGTTGTTTACATTAATGTTACAATCTACATTTTGAAATAAACAAATTATAAGCATAACTTAATATGACCAAGACACCTAAAAGCAAAAACACAGCAGTTTTCATCAATCTACAAGCAAGTGGGCAACACACATAATTGTAGTGAATGGGTTTTTGGGCACTTTTGCAATACCCATATCCCGCCTCTAGGGGGCGAATAAGGTTTACCACGTAGCTCAATGGGAGTGTCGTTACTCTCTTTTCCAGTGCTCAAGTCCAATTGAACCCGTCGGCCTAATATGCTCGTTTTACTGTATACTTTAGTATGCATCAATCCTGGCATCAGTTTAACGGGAAAGACTCTCCACAAGACAGCTAGCTATATAAAATGTGAAAATTGCTAAAGTGGAGCCAGGGTAACGTTAGGGACTTGGCTTTCTGTTTTTAAATAGGCTTACTGTGACAGGCGCTGCACATGCATACAAGTGCCTATAACGTGATGTTCCTTAACATATTGTTCTTCGTTAGAGAGGCAATGTATATGGGCCAGGCTCACAAAAGGTGCACCCCCCTGGGTACTGAAAAATAATGAAAGTACCCATAGAGCTTAGCTGTAAGTGGTTTTTCAATCTATAGGTGTTGTGGGAACATATTCCAAAGCCGTGCAACGGCGACGTTTTTCATTTTTTCATGGTACCTGGTCAAAGTTGGGTCCCTCAACTCATTTTTTGGGCCGGTTTTCTGCCTTAGTTTCAAGACATGCATATCTTCTAAAGCCTCATACATGCATAGATACGGCTATATCTTCTCAAAATGCCCTGATATGTATAGAAGGATAGTATAGCTGATGGAAAAATGGTAGATGGGTAATATGCTGTTGGGATTGTCAACCCTGCCATGGCCCTGAAGTCGGGGTACGTTTTGCGTGCGGCTGCAAAATTGCTACACGAGTGCAAACTGCTCTCTAACACAATGTGTAAAATTAATTCAGGCAAGCCTATGCGCTCAGTGGAAATGGATGTGATAAAGGTATATGTCTACTCTCTGAATACCAAATATCATGGTCATTGGTGGAATATTTGGTGAGTTATACGCATTTCCCTATACCCTTGCTCGTCCAAGTCAGAAACACGAAAACCTACTGTTTGCCTATAATCCATCCAGAGGCCTATAGCTAGTGATAATAGAGTTATTTAAGCCTCCAATCAGTGTTATAATTGTATATAAGTGATGTCCAGAGGTATATCACCTGAAATTAGAAACCCTACAGTGATTTTTTTCCCTCGGGATCCCGTCGCTGCTGAAAAAAAGAAATTCTGGTCTGCAAATACCTGAAAAATGTTATAAAAACCTATATCAAAACTGAAAAATCTCCTAGAAACACTCCATATGGCTTAAAAGTATGTAGCCTAGGCAATACCAAGCCAGAACAGGTGTCTATTAGCTCAAAATATCGGTATATCGGTCAGAAACCCAAATCTAAGTCAGAAACCGCGACTAAGTCAGAAACCCGTCAAAGTGTACCAAACTCAACCCGACTGACTTGCTATTGCCATAATACTAAACTGATAGATAGAATAAGAGTCTCAAGTAGGTAACTGATCACTTACCAATGGAAGATGCCACTTGTAGGTTGGTGGACAGGCTGCTTGACAGTTCTTTTTTTTTTTTTAAATTTTGGGTCCTAGGTTCCCCTAGCCTGAGCCCCGGGAGTTTTTTATGATAATTGCATGTTTCTGTCTTTTAGAAATTATTTTGTTGTAGGTGTTGTCTGGTGTCCCAGACCACCCATGCATGTTATATGAACAAGTTTATGACTGATTGGCCACGAATCGTCCACAGGCGGCACGCCACGCCCGCGTCAGTTTCTGCCTGAGATCGGTTTCTGACTGAGAGCGTGGGCCGATCGGTCCAATGTCGGGCCTCCGACCGACGCCATCGTTATACAACCCCAATTCCAAAATAGTCGGGACGAAGTGTAAATTGTTATTTACAATAGAACATAGATAACATTTCAAAAGTTGAAACTGAGACATTTTACATTTTTATGCACAAAATGAGCTCATTTTGTTGATAAAATTGTAAAATTTCTCAGTTTCAACATTTGCTATGTTATCTCTGTTCTATTGTGAATAAAATACACAATGGTGTGATTTGAAAGTCATTGCGTTTTGATTTTATTCACAATTTACACTTTGTCTCAACTATTTTGGAATTGGGGTAGTATTTTCGATCAAATCAGCTAAAATACATGTTAACATGTCAAACCAACATGGAATATCATGTCCCTGACCACCTGTGTAACGACTGGGGTCACATTTGGCCGAATACGCCCGGCTTCTGCCTGAGATGCCCGGGTTTCTGACTTAGAAATCTAAGGCAGAAACCCTAAGTCAGAAACCGACCAAAATGCTTTGTGCGCTGTAGCTATGTCGTTATTCAATAAATAATTGATCTAAACAGTGATTTCCACTTTGATTTAGGCCAACAACAATACCTGAATTGGATTTGGCAATATCTTTTACAGTTTTTTAAAAATACATCTAAGTCAGAAACTTTTCTTAAAAAGGTCATTTTTTGGGGACACAAAAATCCCACTCAATCCCTGTAGGTTGAGTTGTTTTTTTTTTTTTTTTTTCCCCTAATGCACCATATATTTGCTATATCCTGAAGGATTGTTTGGGTGTAGGGACCTTTTTTTATTTTTCTAGAGTGCTACATGTAAAATCTAAGTCAGAAACCAGTATCTTGTGGACAATATATTAAATGTCACTGCAATGCACAAAAACGACGTATGCTGACTGTCAGACATGCTAAAATGACGGTCAGACATAGCCTACACATGTCTAAAATGCACAGAAAAATGCCATTTTTTGGCCACTTTTCCAAATTTAAGGGCAAAAAGACAGGGAAATATTTATCGCAGACCAACAAAAAGTGGGGTGTTCCTAGTTTCTCTTGGTGAGCTTTATCCATTCATGGTGGTTCTGGAATGATCTAAGCAAAATTTAAGATTTGCTAGCCTGTGGACACACTTGCGGGGGGGGGTTGCACACATTTCGTGAGCCTGGCCCATATATCTGGGGGTTGAAACAAATAGAAAATGACAGAATTGTGAGGCTGCTCTGTGGAATGTCAAATATTACCAGCAATAATGAAACAGTGTTTTGCCCTCAAGGCGCAGAAACCAAACATGTCAATAAAGGAAAATGATTGAGAACTCGCAGGACTAATTCTTGTCATAAAGGGACGTTTGTGGGGTGTACTCTGACCGGCGCAACACTACCTGAGGTAAATTTATTGATCAACGACGCAGCATCAGAGCAATTTCGCAGCACCGCTATGCGGATTCGCCAGTGCCTAGCTAGGGGCAGTGCAAGGGCTAGCCTCACTTGCACCGAACGCTGCATCATCACGCTATATAGCCACCTTATTTTTCACAAACAAGGCAACTTATTTGTGAAATGTGATTCATTGTTGTCTGGACTCAACCGTTCGCCAGTTTTTACAATCATAGGCAGCACAATGTTGAGGCATTTTCGGCGACCGGTTGTTCCACAGCCTTCATCGCATCATGTTGTTTTGACCGCCCCAATATGGTGGCGGTAAAGACGTATGCGGGATGAGCCAATGAGTGATCTAGTTTTTTTTATATATCTATGCGCTTCCTCCTGCAACCTAGCCAGCTCCAACCACCAATCATCGGAGACCGGAAGCGTATTTAAAGGCCACGTCATCGACTGCTCAAAGCGGCTGTGTTTGGTGCTGACAGTCCAAAAAAAAAATAAAAATTTGGTGCTGACAGTCCGCCTTGATACTCTTTGCCACTTCTGTGTTTTCGCTGATATTTGTATTGTGTGTTGTAGATTATTTTTGGTTTACTCGGAAGAGCTGATGTTTAGAATGAACGCGGTACTCGTTTGTTAGGAGCTGGGTAGTTTTGAATTTGCGTTTTGGCCAATTGTTTGTTTTTCTTTTGTGTTATCGTTTACTGTATGTTTAGAGATTTTGCTGTCATCTGCAGGCCACTTTTTGTACATGCATTGATTTGTGTGTTCTGATGTTTTTTTACAAATACATTTAACAAATATCGGCTAACGGCAAATTTTTACCAACGCCGTTGTGTTGCTTCCCTTTGTCCCTGGCGGATGAAAAGGGGTTTGTAATAATAACAATTTATTTATCAAAATGGAAGGCTAGATAAATGATTCGGCCCGCAGTTATGCTGAGGGTAAGGCAGGCATTCACGATGTGATGGCAGTATTCCGAGTATGCGGTTCCGAGACTGTATCTCTGCGCAAGGCCAGTAAAGACAACAAAATTTCACTGTCTCGAGACACTGCCTCAGTGGCCCGGTACAGTCCCCTAGTGGAGCAGGACAGTTACTGCAAGTGGCTCCTGCCACGGGACAGTACAGAACACAAAATATTACAGCCCCCCCTCACGAAAATGAACTAAAGAGTTACTATAGTATACTATAAGAATTGTATAGTGTTCTAAAGTGTGGTTGTAGTGTTCTATAGTACGTTTCACCAGCTATAGTATTATAATAGTTTTTTTACAATATTTCAATAGTAACGTTAAAATCTCTATAGTGCGTTCCAAAAAAACCATACAATTACTACAGTAATACTATAGTTTTTGATGATAAATTTATGGTAAATTTATGGTATTCCAATAGTGGCCTTTTGTAAGGGGCCTGCAGCTCTTCCCTCTGCTCTCCCCCTTCGACTCTCTCATCTCATTGTAAATTTTCAATTCAACTGTATAGTTTTGGTTGGTTGAATAAATCTTAAAATAAACATAAATAAATAAATAAAAATAAATACATTTATTGTTGAACAGGGACACCATTACAATACAACACACAGGCACGGAAAACACACACACACACACACACAACACAGATGAACACAAACACAGAAAGGAGCACAAACACACACAGAGGGAAACACAAACACACACCTGTTTATTTCCGGCCGGTTTCTCTGCGTGGTCATATCCTACACGTTCTGCCTGGGTGAATTACAGAACATACAGAAGTGGATTAAATGTGGGAACATGTTTGTGCTTATCTGCATTTCAGCGAATAGGGTGATCAATCGGATCTACAGTGTCTGAAATCTGCAAAGGGATCAACTGTTAGTGAGATCTGACAGCAGTGAGCTGTGTTGATATCTGAATGAGATCTGACCAAGATTATCAGTAAAATCTACTCTGAGTGAGATCTAAAGTGAGCAAATAATTCAAATAGGTTTATCCTTGGGATCTACAGCAAGAAAAACTTGGACGTTTATATGTGGGACATACTGTCAGTGAGATCACATCAAGCTGACTTGAGATCTGTGACTGAGATTAATCAGTTTATTTGTGGGATTTACTGTGAGTGGGATCTGAAGGGGATGATCTGTGGGATCTATTGTGAGTGAGATCCTGACAGAATTATTGGTGGGATATACTGTACAATATACTGTATATTAACAGGTTTATGTGTGGGATCTACTTGAACTGGGTGATCTGGGGGAGTCTAAAGTGGTTGAATCTGAGCAGGTTTATCTGTGGGATCTGCCAAGAGATCTGAATATGGTAATCACAGGGATATACTGAGGGATCTGATAAAGTTAAATTTCTGGGATCAGCTGCAAGTGGGATCTGAACAGATGGATTATGGGAAATACAGTGAGTGAGGAGAATTACCTCAGTATTGTTGTTATCGGAGAGACAGTCACTGCTCACAGTCTGAGAGATTAAATACAGACACACAAACATAAGCACCAGCTCTGCAGGCCGTATGTGAATCTAATGAAGAGTGTGAGTTTGTACCTGTGCTGTAGATCTGAATGGATTTACTTTCTGCATCACTCCTCTGAACCCACCAGCACTCTGAAAGAGAGTATTAATTCCGTCGCACAGTCAGATTACCATCACACATTTTAAACAGAAAAGCGCATCATCACTGTCACAGAGTCAGATTAATACCACACATTACAATATATACAAGCAGCACACAATCACACAAACAGGAAAACCAGAAAATACCCCTTAAAAAACATGAATTAAAATAGAATTAGCCCTCACCTGTTTACTGTCTGACACAGGCCTCTCCACTGGGTCCTCAGGTGCAACTTTAGCAGGCTGTACACAAGAGATGGAGCGAACCGAGAGAGAGGGAGAGATGGAGAGAATAAAAACAGATGGAGTGAACAGAGAGAGGGGGAGAGATGGAGTGAATAAAGAGAGATGGAGTGAACGGAGAGAGAGGGAGAGATGGAGTGAACTGACAGAGAGGGAGAGATGGGGAGAATAAAGAGAGATGGAGTGAAAGGAGAGAGGGAGAGATGGGGAGAATAAAGAGAGATGGAGTGAACGGACAGAGGGAGAGATGGAGAGAATAAAGAGAGATGGGGAAAATGAACGGAGAGGGAGAGATGGAGTGAACGGACAGAGAGGGAGAGATGGGGAGAATAAAGAGAGATGGAGTGAAAGGAGAGAGGGAGAGATGGAGAGAATAAAGAGAGATGGGGAAAATAAAGATGGCGATCATATGAGATGGATGGATGAGAGGATGTATGGGAAAAGCAGGAGATGGGGTGATGGACTCTGTGGGTGTGGTGAAAGGAAAGAGGACAATAAGACAAATAGAAAACTCTGTGATGGATGAAGGAAAGAGGTCAAAACATGACAAACTTCACTCTGTGGGTGTGGTAAGACATGAGGTCACTCTGTGGGTGTGGTAAGACACGAGATCACTCTGTGGGTGTGGTAAGACAGTGAGGTCACTCTGTGGGTGTGGTAAGACAGAGAGGAGTCACTCTGTGGGTGTGGTAAGACAGCGAGGTCACTCTGTGTGTGTGGTAAGACAGCGAGGTCACTCTGTGGGTGTGGTAAGACAGCGAGGTCACTCTGTGGGTGTGGTAAGACAGCGAGGTCACTCTGTGGGTGTGGTAAGACAGCGAGGTCACTCTGTGGGTGTGGTCTGACAGCGAGGTCACTCTGTGGGTGTGGTAAGACAGCGAGGTCACTCTGTGGGTGTGGTAAGACAGCGAGGTCACTCTGTGGGTGTGGTAAGACAGCGAGGTCACTCTGTGGGTGTGGTAAGACAGCGAGGTCACTCTGTGGGTGTGGTAAGACAGCGAGGTCACTCTGTGGGTGTGGTAAGACAGCGAGGTCACTCTGTGGTGTGGACAGAGAGGTCACTCTGTGGGGTGTGGTAAGACAAGTGTGGTAAGACAGAGGTCACTCTGTGGGTGGGTGTGGTAAGACAGCGAGGTCACTCTGTGGGTGTGGTAAGACAGCGAGGTCACTCTGTGGGTGTGGTAAGACAGCGAGGTCACTCTGTGGGTGTGGTAAGACAGCGAGGTCACTCTGTGTGGTCTGACAGCGAGGTCACTCTGTGGGTGTGGTAAGACAGCGAGGTCACTCTGTGGGTGTGGTAAGACAGCAGGTCACTCTGTGGGGTGTGGTAAGACATGAGGTCACTCTGTGGGTGTGGTCTAAGACAGAGAGGCCACTCTGTGGGTGTGGTAAGACAGCGAGGTCACTCTGTGGGTGTGGTAAGACAGCGAGGTCACTCTGTGGGTGTGGTAAGACAGGAGGTCACTCTGTGGGTGTGGCTGACAGCGAGGTCACTCTGTGGGTGTGGTAAGACAGCGAGGTCACTCTGTGGGTGTGGTCTGACAGCGAGGTCACTCTGTGGGTGTGGTCTGACAGCGAGGTCACTCTGTGGGTGTGGTCTGACAGCGAGGTCACTCTGTGGTGTGGTGTGGTCTGTGGGTGTGGTAAGACAGCGAGGTCACTCTGTGGGTGTGGTCTGCGAAGACAGGTCACTCTGTGGGTGTGGTCTGACTGTGGGTGTGGGGGACAAGCAGGAGGTCACTCTGTGGGTGTGGTAAGACAGCGAGGTCACTCTGTGGGTGTGGTAAGACACAGGTCACTCTGTGGGTGTGGTAGGTCAGACAGGTCAGGTCACTCTGTGGGTGTGGTAAGACAGAGGTCACTCTGTGGGTGTGGTCACTCTGTGGGTGTGGTAAGACAGCGAGGTCACTCTGGGTGTGTGGTAAGACAGCGAGGTCACTCTGTGTGGTAAGACAAGGACAGACAGCGAGGTCACTCTGTGGGTGTGGTCTGACAGCGAGGTCACTCTGTGGGTGTGGTAAGACAGCGAGGTCACTCTGTGGGTGTGGTAAGACACGAGGTCACCTGGGTGTGTGGTGAGGTCACTCTGTGGGTGTGGTAAGACAGCGAGGTCACTCTGTGGGTGTGGTAAAGGCCACTCTGTGGGGTGTGGTCTGACAGGAGGTCACTCTGTGGGTGTGGTAAGACGAGGTCTACCTGTGGGTGTGGCGAGGTCACTCTGTGGGTGTGGTAAGACAGCGAGGTCACTCTGTGGGTGTGGGTGGGTGTGGTAAGACAGCTGAGGTCACTGTGGGTGTGGTAAGACAGCGAGGTCACTCTGTGGGTAAGACAGCGAGGTCACTCTGTGGGTGTGGGACACTCTGTGGTGTGTGGTAAGACAGGCTGTGGGTGTGGTCACTCTGTGGGTGTGGACAGCGAGGGACTCTGTGGGTGAGGTCACTCTGTGTGGTGTGGTCTGACAGCGAGGTCACTCTGTGGGTGTGGTCTGACAGCAAGGTCACTCAGACAGGTCACTCTGTGGGTGTGGTAAGAGGTCACTCTGTGGGTGTGGTAAGACAGCGAGGTCCTCTGTGGGTGTGGTAAGACAGCCCGAGGTCACTCTGTGGGTGTGGTAAGACAGCGAGGTCACTCTGGGGGTGTAAGACAGAGGTCAAGAGGTCACTCTGTGGGTGTGGTAAGACAGCGAGGTCACTCTGTGGGTGTGGTAAGACAGCGAGGTCACTCTGTGGGTGTGTGGTAAGACAGCGAGGTCACTCTGTGGGTGTGGTAAGACAGCGAGGTCACTCTGTGGGTGTGTGGTAAGACAGCGAGGTCACTCTGTGGGTGTGGTAAGACACAGGTCACTCTGTGGGTGTGGTCACTCTGTGGGTGTGGTCTGACAGCGAGGTCACTCTGTGGGTGTGGTAAGACAGCGAGGTCACTCTGTGGGTGTGGTCTGACAGACTGTGGGTGTGGTAAGACAGCGAGGTCACTCTGTGGGTGTGGTCACTAAGACACAGGCTGTGGGTGTGGTAAGACAGCGAGGTCACTCTGTGGGGTGTGGTAAGACAGCGAGGTCACTCTGTGGGTGTGGTCTGACAGCGAGGCCACTCTGTGGGTGTGGTAAGACAGAGGTCACTCTGTGGGTGTGGTCTGACAGCAGAGGTCACTCTGTGGGTGTGGTCTGGAAGACGAGGTCACTCTGGGTGTGGTAAGGAGGTCACTCTGTGGGTGGTAACCTGTGGGAGGTCACTCTGTGGGTGTGGTAAGACAGCGAGGTCACTCTGTGGGTGTGGTAAGACAGCGAGGTCACTCTGTGGGTGTGGTAAGACAGCGAGGTCACTCTGTGGGTGTGGTAAGAGGTCACTCTGTGGGTGTGGTCTGACAGAGGTCACTCTGTGGGTGTGTTAAGACAGCGAGGTCACTCTGTGGGTGTGGTCTGACAGCCGAGGCCACTCTGTGGGTGTGGTAAGACAGACGAGGTCACTCTGTGGGTGTGGTAAGAGGCGAGGTCACTCTGTGGGTGTGTGGTAAGACAGCGAGGTCACTCTGTGGGTGTGGTAAGAGAGGTCACTCTGTGGGTGTGGTAAGACAGCGAGGTCACTCTGTGGGGTCAGAGGTCACTCTGTGGGTCTGGTGGTCACTCTGTGGGTGTGGTCTGACAGCGAGGTCACTCTGTGGGTGTGGCGAGGTGAGGTCACTCTGTGGGTGTGGTGAGGTCACTCTGTGGGTGTGGTAAGACAGTGAGGTCACTCTGTGGTGTGTGGTAAGACAGCGAGGTCACTCTGTGGGTGTGGTAAGACAGCGAGGTCACTCCGAGGTCACTCTGTGGGTGTGGTCACTCTGTGGGTGTGGTAAGACAGGTCACTCTGTGGGGTGTGGGTCGAGGTCACTCTGTGGGTGTGGTAAGACAGCGAGGTCACTCTGTGGGTGTGGTAAGACAGGTCACTCTGTGGGAGGTCACTCTGTGGGTGTGGTCTGTAAGACAGGTGTGGTCACTCTGTGGGTGTGGTAAGACAGCGAGGTCAATCTGTGTGTGTGGTAAGACAGCGAGGTCACTCTGTGGGTGTGGTAAGACAGCGAGGTCACTCTGTGGGTCTGACAGTGGTCTGTGGGTGTGGTCTGACAGCGAGGTCACTCTGTGGGTGTGGTAAGACAGCGAGGTCACTCTGTGGGTGTGGTAAGACAGCGAGGTCACTCTGTGGGTGTGGTAAGGGTGTGGTGGTAAGACAGCGAGGTCACTCTGTGGGTGTGGTAAGACAGCGAGGTCACTCTGTGGGTGTGGTCACTCTGTGGGTGTGGTAAGAGGTCACTCTGGAGGTCACTCTGTGGGTGTGGTAAGACACTCTGTGGGTGTGGTCACTCTGTGGGTGTGGTAAGACAGCGAGGTCACTCTGTGGGTGTGGTAAGACAGCGAGGTCACTCTGTGGGTGTGGTAAGACAGCGAGGTCACTCTGTGGGTGTGGTATGACAGCGAGGTCACTCTGTGGGTGTGGTCTGACAGCGAGGTCACTCTGACAGCGAGGTCACTCTGTGGGTGTGGTAAGACAGGGTCACTCTGTGGGTGTGGTCTGTGTGGTAAGACAGAGGTCACTCTGTGGGTGTGGTAAGTCACTCTGTGGGTGTGGTCTGACTCTGTGGGTGTGGTAAGACAGCGAGGTCACTCTGTGGGGTGGTAAGACAGCGAGGAGGTCTGTGTGTGTGGTGTGGTAAGACAGCGAGGTCCTCTGTGGGTGTGGTCGAGGTCACTCTGTGGGTGTGGTAAGACAGACTGAGGTCACTCTGTGGGTGTGGTCTCACGAGGTCACTCTGTGGGTGTGGTCTGACAGCGAGGTCACTCTGTGGGTGTGGTAAGACAGCGAGGTCTGTGGGTGTGTGTGACAGTGAGGTCACTCTGTGGGTGTGGTCTGACAGCGAGGTCACTCTGTGGGTGTGGTAAGACAGCGAGGTCACTGTGGGTCTGTGGTCACTCTGTGGGTGTGGGTGGTCACTCTGTGGGTGTGGTAAGACAGCGAGGTCACTCTGTGGGTGTGGTCTGACAGCGAGGTCACTCTGTGGGTGTGGTCTGACAGCGAGGTCACTCTGTGGGTGTGGTCTGACAGCGAGGTCACTCTGTGGGTGTGGTAAGACAGCGAGGTCACTCTGTGGGTGTGGTAAGACAGCGAGGTCACTCTGTGGGTGTGGTAAGACAGAGAGGTCACTCTGTGGGTGTGGTAAGACAGCGAGGTCACTCTGTGGGTGTGGTAAGACAGCGAGGTCACTCTGTGGGTGTGGTAAGACAGCGAGGTCACTCTGTGGGTGTGGTAAGACAGCGAGGCCACTCTGTGGGTGTGGTAAGACAGCGAGGCCACTCTGTGGGTGTGGTAAGACAGCGAGGTCACTCTGTGGGTGTGGTCTGACAGCGAGGTCACTCTGTGGGTGTGGTAAGACAGTGAGGTCACTCTGTGGGTGTGGTAAGACAGCGAGGTCACTCTGTGGGTGTGGTAGGACTGTGGGCAGGTCACTCTGTGGGTGTGGTAAGACAGCGAGGTCACTCTGTGGGTGTGGTAAGACAGCGAGGCCACTCTGTGGGTGTGGTAAGACAGCGAGGTCACTCTGTGGGTGTGGTAAGACAGCGAGGTCACTCTGTGGGTGTGGTCTGACAGCGAGGTCACTCTGTGGGTGTGGTAAGACAGCGAGGTCACTCTGTGGGTGTGGTAAGACAGCGAGGTCACTCTGTGGGTGTGGTCTGACAGCGAGGCCACTCTGTGGGTGTGGTCTGACAGCGAGGTCACTCTGTGGGTGTGGTAAGACAGCGAGGTCACTCTGTGGGTGTGGTAAGACAGCGAGGTCACTCTGTGGGTGTGGTAAGACAAGCGTGGGTCACTCTGTGGGTGTGGTAAGACAGACAGAGGTCACTCTGTGGGTGTGGTAAGACAGCGAGGTCACTCTGTGGGTGTGGTAAGACAGCTGTGGAGGCCACTCTGTGGGGTGTGGTCTGACAGCGAGGAGGTCACTCTGTGGGTGTGGTCTGACAGCGAGGTCACTGTGTGTGTGGTAAGACAGCGAGGTCACTCTGTGGGTGTGGTAAAACAGCGAGGTCACTCTGTGGGAGTGGTCTGACAGCGAGGCCACTCTGTGGGTGTGGTCTGACAGCGAGGTCACTCTGTGGGTGTGGTAAGACAGCGAGGTCACTCTGTGGGTGTGGTAAGACAGCGAGGTCACTCTGTGGGTGTGGTAAGACAGCGAGGTCACTCTGTGGGTGTGGTAAGACAGCGAGGTCACTCTGTGGGTGTGGTAAGACAGCGAGGTCACTCTGTGGGTGTGGTAAGACACAGCGACAGGTCACTCTGTGGGTGTGGTAAGACAGCGAGGTCACTCTGTGGGTGTGGTAAGACAGCGAGATCACTCTGTGGGTGTGGTAAGACAGCGAGGTCACTCTGTGGGTGTGGTCTGACAGCGAGGTCACTGTGTGTGTGGTAAGACAGCAAGGTCACTCTGTGTGTGTGGTAAGACAGCAAGGTCACTCTGTGGGTGTGGTAAGACAGCAAGGTCACTCTGTGGGTGTGGTAAGACAGCTGTGGGTGTGGGTAAGACAGAGGTCACTCTGTGGGTGTGGTAAGACAGCGAGGTCACTCTGTGGGTGTGGTAAGACAGCGAGGTCACTCTGTGGGTGTGGTAAGACAGCGAGGTCACTCTGTGGGTGTGGTAAGACAGCGAGGTCACTCTGTGGGTGTGGTAAGACAGCGAGGAGGTCACTCTGTGGGTGTGGTAAGACTGCACGATGGTGAACACAGCACTCGTGTCATACAGGCCACACGTCACACTGCCCTCCAAAGAACCACAGAAAACTTCAGAGCCCGTCAGTTACCTGAGCACTGGAGCGGCTGAAGGGATTCACCCTCTGCATCACCCCCCTCACTCCAGACTTCTGTGGACCAGTGAAAACAAAATGGCAAAGATTCAAAAAAGCGCTTCAAAAAGCCCACTCACACAGTGACACACTAACCACACCATGCTGTGTGACAGGTATAAAATGGCTGAACAAACAAACACACGAGCATCATCACTTTACCGGGGGCATGTCAGACAGCATCATTGCTGTCCTGAGGATGAATTTCAAAAATGAACCGAAACACCCATCCATCCATCCATGAGCGTGTGTGAGCATTTTTTATTTGTATGCGAGTGAGAGAGCGTGTGCATGTATGATTGTGTGTGAGTGATGGAGCGTGTGCATGTATGATTGTCTGTGAGTGATGGAGTGTGTGCGTGTATGATTCTATGCGAGTGATGGAGTGTGTGCGTGTATGATTGTATGCGAGTGATGGAGTGTGTGCATGTATGATTGTATGCGAGTGACGGAGTGTGTGCCTGTATGATTGTATGCGAGTGACGGAGTGTGTGCGTGTATGATTGTATGCGAGTGATGGAGTGTGTGCGTGTATGATTGTCTGTGAGTGATGGAGTGTGTGCATGTATGATTGTGTGCGAGTGATGGAGTGTGTGCGTGTATGATTGTATGCGAGTGATGGAGTGTGTGCGTGTATGATTGTGTGTGAGTGATGGAGTGTGTGCATGTATGATTGTGTGTGAGTGATGGAGTGTGTGCGTGTATGATTGTCTGTGAGTGATGGAGTGTGTGCATGTATGATTGTGTGCGAGTGATGGAGTGTGTGCGTGTATGATTGTGTGCGAGTGATGGAGTGTGTGCGTGTATGATTGTATGCGAGTGATGGAGTGTGTGCGTGTATGATTGTGTGCAGTGATGGAGTGTGTGCGTGTATGATTGTATGTGAGTGATGGAGTGTGTGCGTGTATGATTGTATGCGAGTGATGGAGTGTGTGCGTGTATGATTGTGTGAGTGATGGAGTGTGCGTGTATGATTGTATGCGAGTGATGGAGTGTGTGCATGTATGATTGTATGCGAGATTACGGCGTGTGTGCCTGTATGATTGTATGTGAGTGATGGAGTGTGTGCCTGTATGATTGTGAGTGATGGAGTGTGTGCGTGTATAATTGTGGGTGAGTGATGGAGTGTGTGTGTGTATGATTGTATGCGAGTGATGGAGTGTGTGCGTGTATGATTGTGTGCGAGTGATGGAGTGTGTGCGTGTATGATTGTGAGTGATGGAGTGTGTGCGTGTATGATTGTGTGAGTGATGGAGTGTGTGCATGTATGATTGTGTGTGAGTGATGGAGTGTGTGCATGTATGGTTGTATGCGAGTAATTGAGTGTGTGCGTGTATGATTGTATGTGATGGAGAGTGTGCGTGTATGATTGTCTGTGAGTGATGGAGTATGTGCGTGTATGTTTGTATGCGAGTGACGGAGTGTGTGCGTGTATGATTGTATGCGAGTGATGGAGTGTGTGCGTGTATGATTGTATGCGAGTGAGAGAGTGTGTGCGTGTATGATTGTATGCGAGTGAGAGAGTGTGTGCGTGTATGATTGTATGCGAGTGATGGAGTGTGTGCGTGTATGATTGTATGCGAGTGATGGAGTGTGTGCGTGTATGATTGTATGTGAGTGATGGAGTGTGTGCGTGTATGATTGTATGCGAGTGATGGAGTGTGTGCGTGTATGATTGTATGCGAGTGATGGAGTGTGTGTCGTGTATGATTGTATATGCGTGTATGAGTGAGAGTGAGAGTGTGTGCGTGTATGATTGTATGCGAGTGAGAGAGTGTGTGCGTGTATGATTGTATGCGAGTGATGGAGTGTGTGCGTGCATGATTTTGTGTGAGTGATGGAGTGTGTGCGTGCATGATTTTGTGTGAGTGATGGAGTGTGTGCATGTATGATTGTATGCGAGTGACGGAGTGTGTGCATGTATGATTGTGTGTGAGTGATGGAGTGTGTGCATGTATGGATGTATGCGAGTAATTGAGTGTGTGCGTGTATGATTGAACGCGAGTGATGGAGTGTGTGCGTGCATGATTGTATGCGAGTGATGGAGTGTGTGCGTGTATGATTGTATGCGAGTGATGGAGTGTGTGCGTGCATGATTTTGTGTGAGTGATGGAGTGTGCTGCGTGATTGTAAACGAGGGGATTTGTGTGGCACCTGGGCGACATCTGGCTCCGCCTGTTTGCTCTGGCTGTAGCGAATCGGATTTTTCAGCTCCTTTCAAGCAGTAAATAGGAAACAGTATTGTCAGACCCAAACGCCACCCTTGTCCCATACCCAGAATCCTTCACAGCACTGTAACACTGTAACACACACACAGCCCAACAGAGAGAGGCTCCACACAGGAGCAGAGCTGAGCTCAGCTGAAGCCGCACCTCCCCCTGGGCGGAGGCCTACCTCTGCACAGGCAGTGTCTCAGCACTCAGACATTGGAGAGGTGAAACAACTACTCCAGCTCATATGCAATATTCTCAGCTAAACAGACCTTTTTAGTTAATAAAAAGAATACTAAATATAAACATGTTATACTTATCATTGTTTAGAAATCTATCAAAAATTTATGAAATCGTTCACAATCAGTTAAATTGGAACATTCAGGGTTTGTACTCCTCGGCTTTTGGGCCAAAGAGTACAAACTCAGAGTTCTTATCAAATATTATTGGTAAAGACATCATTATACTGCTAGAGACATGGTGTCGAGAAGATGCAGATACTCACTGTCCCCCCAGGCTATGAGGAAATCTTAATATCATCCCCTCAAACAGAAAAAAAAAAAAAATAAGACACGGCAGAGATTCGGCTGGGATTATTATATGGTACAGAGAGAACCTATCAACTAAATTAGAAATACTTAAAAAAGGAATAACACACATCTGGCTCAAACTACACAAAAATATAATCAAGTGTGATAATGATTTATACATATCGCAGCCTACCCCCCCTCTAAAGTAAGCCATATTACAATGAAACTTTCTTTGAAAATCTCCAGAAAAGAGATCTTACATTACCAGGCCCAGGGTAATGTCCTGCTGATCGGAGATTTAAATGCAAGAACAGGATCTGAACCTGACACTGTAGAGTCAGATGGAAACAGACACATTTTCAAGCAATATTCTCCACAATTAAACCCAACCATGAGACCAAGAAATAATCGATCAATTGTAAATAAAACAGGGGGAAGGAGTTAGTGCATCTGTGTGGCTCCCTAGGCCTGTACATGCTTAATGGTAGGATGAAAAGGGGACTCTTTAGGGAGGTTCACGTATTGTTCAGCTCTTGGGTCTAGTGTAGTTGACTATGCAATCACTGACATGGACCCCTCCAATATAAGTGCATTTACTGTCAGACCACAGACACCACTAACAGACCACTGTCAGATAAATGTATATTTGAACAGAATTACAGAACCCAAAAACAACTGAGTCTGAGCCCTGCAAACTGTTCAATTTAAACAGAACATACAAATGGGCTCCTGATAGTGGTGTCAAAATTAAAACTATAATCGGTTCACCTGAAATTACTAATCTGATTAATTCCTTTCTTTCAACAGAGTTTCAATCAAATCAATATGGCATTCATTTGGCTGTGACAAAAATTAATAATTTATATCACAAAGTGGCCAATAAAAGCAGGGCTCACTAAAACAATTCAGCATCAAACAGCGACTGCAAAAAAAGAAGAGTGGTTTGACGGAGATTGCAAAAACATCAGAAAAACATTAAGACAGCTATCTAATCAGAAACACCGTCAACCGCTTAATGCAGACCTGCGACAAAAATATGCAGCAACTCTAAAAGAGTACAAAAAGTTACTAAAAGAAAAAAAACAAAAACATTACAATGAAAAATTAAAAGAAATTGAGAATTCAATCGATCAAAATCAGTTCTGGGAGAGATGGAAAAATTTGAGCACCAAAAAAACCGAAAATTTGGCATTGACAAACTGTAGCATTTGGAAAAAATCATTTTGAAAAAACTTTATGAGAAATTTCCCCAAATTGTCTAAATTATGAACAAAAACAAATCCAAGAAAAGTTGCAAATTTTTGAAGCAACTTTCAAAAACTATCAGAACCCTCTTGATTACCAAATTACAATGAAAGAATTAGAAGACAATATTAAAAAACTAAAACCTGGAAAGGCCTGCGGACCTGACAGCATCAGGACAGAGATGCTAAAACTCAGCGCCCCTGAGCTGCGACAGGCCCTGCTCAAATTGTTCAATCTTGTTCTCCAAACTGGCTGCTTTCCTGATATCTGGAGTCAGGGACTTATTTCCCCCAATTTACAAAGTGGAGACAAATTTGACCCCAATAACTACCGAGGCATTTGTGTGAACAGTAATCTGGGGAAGGTTTTCTGTAGCATTATCAATACCCAATGCTGGCCTTTCTTATCAAACACAATGTCTTGAGTAAAGGACAAATTGGCTTCCTACCAAAAACACCGCACAACCGATCATGTTTACACCCTACACACCCTAATTAATCAACATGTGCACCAAAAAGTAAGGGCAAAAATTTTTTTGCATGCTTTATCGATTTTAAAAAGGCTTTTGATTCTATTTGGCAGGAAGGATTATGCTACAAAATTCTCCAATCTGGTGTAGGGGTAAAGTTTATGATATAATCAAATCAATTTTTTCTCATCAATAAATGCGGAGTCAAAATTGGCAACAAAAGAACAGATCTCTTCACTCAAGGTCGAGGGTTTTTCAAGGATGCAGCTTGTCACCAACACTCTTTAATATCTATATTAATGAGTTAGCAGTGCTGTTGGAGCAATCTGCAACCCCTGGCCTGACCCTAAACAAAACAGAGGTTAAATTCCTGCTCTATGCAGATGACCTAGTGCTGCTGTCACCCACAGAACAAGGGCTACAGCAGCATCTGGACCTACTGGAGCAGTACTGCCAGAACTGGGCCTTGGCAGTAAACTTTAAAAAGACTAAAATTATGATCTTCCAAAAAAAGCCAGATCTCAGGAAAGCAGACATGTGTTCACTCTAGGAAACACTGCACTAGAGCACTCCCTGTTCTATGATTACCTGGGGCTCAAAATCAGTGCCTCAGGAAGCTTCGGTCTGGCAGTGAACTCACTGAAAGAAAAAGCCTGCAGAGCCTTTTATGCAATTAGACGAAAATTTCACAAAATAGACATACCAATCAGAATTTGGCAAAAAATATTCAATAGCGTCATCCAGCCTATTGCCTTATATGGCAGTGAAATATGGGGTCCACTCAGTCATCACGACTACACTAGGTGGGACAAGCATCCTATAGAGTCCCTGCATGCAGAATTTTGCAGAACAATACTACATGTCCAAAGAAAAACACCAACTAATGCATGCAGGGCAGAATTAGGCCGATACCCATTGATAATAAACATTAAAAAAAGAGCACTTAAATTTTGGATGCATCTAAATTCAAGTCGAAGACTCACTACAGTTTCAAGCAATGAAAACCCAAGATCTGAACCCCAAAAAGAGTCCCCTCAGTCAGCTGGTCCTGAGACTCACTAACCAATTAATACCTAACACCCATCAAACTCAGGCCAGTACTGCTTTACAACAAGAAATTAGAATAAACCAAATTATCAAACTAACAAAAGATAACTACCTGGAACATTGGAATATTCTAACAAAAACACAAAAACAGACTTGATTGTTATTTGGCCCTAAACCAAAACTACAATTTAGCAGAGTATCTCTTCTCTGTCAGAGATACAAAGCAGAGACAAATCCTAACCAAGTACAGGCTCAGTGACCACACACTGGCAATTGAAAAAAAGGAAGACACAAAAAAAAACATGGCTACCCAAAGAAGAACGAATATCGGTCACTGTAAGACAGGAGAGGTAGAGACAGAGATGCACTTCCTTCTCCACTGTGAAAAATATACAGAAATCAGGGAAACACATTTTAATAAAATATCTAAAACCCTAAATATATTCCCAATCCTCAGTAATGAAGAGAAGCTGCGAGTTCTCTTGGAGAAGGCCCAACAGCCTCACTCGCAGCTCAATACGTACTGGCCTGTCATGGCCTGAGGGACAGTGACAATGAGTAGATGTGATCGCACTCTCTGTTATTCAATAGCGAAAGGTGAAAATCTTTTTCACAGCGTTTTTTTTTTTTTTTTTCTTCCCTAAAACTACATACTTAGTTTTCATTTTATTATTGATAAATTAATAATAGATGATCAATTTCAATAGTATTACATCCACCATTATCAGAATTAATATTGTTGTTTTAATATGTTAAAATTGTTGATTGTTGCTTTGGCAATATGTATCTTGAATATGTCATGCCAATAAAGCATTTAAATTTGAAATTTGAATTTGAGAGAGAGAGAGAGAGAGAGAGCTCACACGCACATCAGCGCTCGGCCGCGGTGGCACTGCTGGGCTCTGAGACGGTCCCCCTCTCTGCATGTTAGCGCTCACCTACTGAGGAAAACAGCGTCAGAGAGCAGGGACCCACACACACACACCCCCTTCACCGCCAATATACACACTCATCGTCAGGTCACTCAACAGACAAACACTCACCACCACAAACACATACTCTTTCCATAAGTAAACAGACACTCATCACTCAAAGAGAGCTGGACTAAACATAAATGCGAAGCATGCAGAAATTCTCAGTCAAATACAACCACAACTCCGAAATAGTTGGGACAAAGTGTAAATTGCGAATAAAATCAAAATGCAATGACTTTCAGATCACATGAGCCAATGTTTTTTGACACTAGAACATAGATAACATTTAAAATGTTGAAACTGAGACATTTTAATTCACAAAATGAGCTCATTTCAAATTTTCTGGCTGCAACAGGTCTCAAAAGTTGGGACACAGGCATAAAAGGGCTGAAAAAAGCAATTAATATATAAGAGAATCAGCTGAAAGAACATTTAGCAAGTAATTAAGTTAACTAGCATCAGGTGTGTAACATGATTGGCTATAAAAGGGATGTCTTAGAGGCTGAGTCTCTCAGAAGTAAAGATGGCCCGAGGCTCTCCAACCTGTGAAGGCTTGCGTAAAAAAAATTGTGGAATACTTTAAAAACAATGTTCCTCAATGTCAAATTGCAAAAGGCTTTGAAGGTCTCATCATCGACAGTGCATAACATCATCAAAAGATTCAGAGAAACTGGAAAAATCTCTCGCATGCGTAAGGGACAAGGCCAAAGACCTTTACTGACGCCCGTGATCTTCAGGCCCTCAGGCGCCACTGCATCACTCACCGGCAAGATTCTGTCATTGACATTACTAAATGGGCCCAGGAATACTTCAAGAAACCACTGTCAGTAAACACAGTCCGCTCTGCCATCCACAGATGCCATCTAAAACTCTATCATGCAAAAAGGAAGCCATTGTTGAGCATGATCCAGAAACGCTGCCGTGTTCTGTGGGCCAAGGCTCATTTAAAATGGACTGTAGCAAAGTGGCAAAGTGTACTGTGGTCAGACGAGTCCAAATTTGACATTCTTGTTGGAAATCATGGGCATCGTGTCCTCCGGGCTAAAGAGGAGAAAGACCACCCCTCCTGTTATCAGCGTTCAGTTCAAAAGCCAGCATCTCTGATGGTATGGGGATGCATTAGTGCATATGGTGTGGGACACTTGCATGTTTTAAAAAGCACCATGAATGCTGAAAGGTATATAAAAGGTTTTAGAGCAGCATATGCTCCCATCCAGACGACATCTATTCCAGGGAAGGCCTTGTGTATTTCAGCAGAACAATGCAAAACCACATACTGCAGCTATTACAAAGATCACGGGCATCCAGTAAAGGTCTTCGGCCTTGTCCCTTACGCACAGAGATTTTTCCAGTTTCTCTGAATCTTTTGATGATGTTATGCACTGTCGATGATGAGACCTTCAAAGCCTTTGCAATTTGATAGTTTTCCACAATTTTTTTTTTTTTTTTTTTTTTTTTTTAATGCAAGCCTTCACGGGTTGGAGAGCCTCTGGCCATCTTTACTTCTGAGAGACTCAGCCTCTCTAAGACATCCCTTTTATAGCCAGTCATGTTACACACCTGATGCCAGTTACCTTAATTACTTGCTAAATGTTCTTTCAGCTATGAAATAAGCTCATTTTGTGGATAAAAATGTAAAATGTCTCAGTTTCAACATTTGAAATGTTATCTCTGCTCTATTGTAAATAACATCTAGACTCGTGATCTGTAAAGTCATTGCATTTTGATTTTATTCACAATTTACACTTCGTCCCCGCTATTTCGGAATTGGGGTTGTATGCACCCCCCCCCCCCTCCGATACAGCCGCTCATTCTCACGAACAGAACATGCGGAACATGCGCACATTCACTGGCGCACTCTCACACAAGCTCACATATCAAAAATCATTCGCCACTGTTTCTTCCACCATTTCTAAACGTTTTTTTAAATAATAGTTAAGCGGTTGCACCAAACCCGCAGCAGTTAAAATGTACTAAAACAGTGGCGGCCGTTGTTACAGGGGTTAAATCCTTACTTTCTTTTTGCTTACATTTCAGTGCACATCAGATATGTTCCAACCGGTCATGTTTTGTAATTGGTTTCAGTCGAGCTAGAACGTGACAGGCTTCTATGGCACCATTTCGCAATCACTGAGAAATATGTAAAATCAAAAACAGGCACTACCTTTCCGGATCTGTAGTTTCCGCGTCCGTTGAGTGTACACAGCTAATACAATACGGACAATTTTAGATACCTTTCTTTACTGTGAGCCAAAAAGGGACGCAAAATAAACAGAGAGGATTTGGTGGCTAAAATACAATGATCTATGATCGAGTTAAAGAGCACAGAGAAATAAATTGTATCGGAATTTAAAACCCGAAAGAAGTCATCCTGCTCTCTGCAAGCTGTGGAACTGGTCCGGCAAGTTGTGTCTGATTCCTGACTCCCTGTAGACAAACACAAGTCTATGCGAGTGACACTTTTCCTTGGACGTCTCCGTTTTCATGCATGTGGTGAACTTTCCCTCTCAAAGAGGAATCAGGATTGAAACCCGAAGCGTTTCTTTCAGTACCCAAATCAGAGAGATGCCCTTCACCGGCGAAGGAGGCGTGGACATCTGCGCTTACCTGGGTGTGGATGGAAAATCCCACCCGGTGGGAGTAGCCAATCATAAGTGCCGTGATAGAACTGTTCTAAATAACAGAAGCATCCGCGAATTGTGAACAGCCTCCAAGTTCCAGTGATTGATTTAGGCCCCGTTTACACCTGGTATTGAAATGAGTTTTTTGTGGTCGGATTGCAGTCGGATTGCTCTTGACTACATGAAAGTACAGGTGTAAATGATCCGATCTTTCGAACCATATCTGAAGATGGTCAGGGTCGGATTTTGAGATGTCCATGTTCATTAAATGTACTGGTGCCCTGCAGTGATGGCCAAACTAGGCTTTATGAAGCTTTCAACCCTTTTGGACAATTGTATTGAAAATTGGTTCACTACTCAAAGCTTCATTCATTGAGCACGTGGGTGACATCTGCTGGCACAGAGATTGTTGTACAGCCTTGCAAAGGTGACGCTGACGCACCTTGCGTGTGCACTTTGAGTTTTGTTGTATAGTGAAAAATACTAAATACTAATATAGCAGATATCTAACTTCGTTTTACATGTGTCTGTTGTTTTTATTCTTTACCTTAATAATCCATATTATATTATAATAACATTAATTACATCCAAAGCCTCGTTGAATCCTGTAAATATTTGCTCTGTCCAAAAAACGTTATATTTTATTATGTTTTTTTTTTGTGCTTGGTGTATACTGGGTATGCTTGTGCGACTTGGGCATTTTTATTCAAAAATAATAACGACAGAGCGCTGTTTCAACCATCAATTCATTTGAATCGCGCCAATGTTTCAAAGCTCCGTCTATCGAACCAAACCGGTCAGCTGATTCAGCCTGAATGAAGCAGTGAAGTGGATCGAATGTCAGTTGTCACTGTAATGGAATTGTAGTGGCAAAAAACTTGCCAGTCACGTGGTTTTTCCCGAAATGAAGCAAGCTCCGGCACAGTGCTTGCGAGAAATACTCTCTCGAGTTTGAAGCGTGCTTCGGAGCCTCGGTATCAGCGGTAACATCGCTAGTACCATATATTTTGTGCTTTTGTTGGAATTTTGTCTGTTAAAAAAAAAAAAAACTTGTTAAAAAACCACTAAAAGCCATGCGTCTCCAATCCGCATACAACAACACCGTGGGCAGAAACACCTACAGTAAAACTCAGCACATCAGTCGCACTGGTATGTAAGATTTAATACATTTTGTCAGGTGTCGCGTCGGTAAGAAGGGTTTCATCAAAGACTGTGTCATAGTAGCCATTCATTTCTAAAAATGCGTAAACAACTTGTTCCAAACTACTTCAGTTTACTTAAACAAAATGGCAATTTCCATTTTGTTCAGCACAGTCCACAACGTGAAGTTTTTTGTGCAACTATCGCTCGCCAAATTGCGGTAGGCTAGGCTGCTTCTAGCTCTTAAGGGGTGATCTGGGGTTAAATGAAAAATGACACCAGGAAACCACTCAGAATTAATCTAAAGAGGTATATGTAATAACCACCAAAAAAGATACAAGCTGGCATTTTTCTGTTTATGCGGTTACCATGGTAACCGAGCAAGCTCATTAAATATGCAGAAAACTTCTGGCACCAATTCCTCTTTAACTCTATGATAGAATTCAGTTTTTCTTTCATCATTTAAAAGCCATTGCTTATCCAAATGCAATGACATAGCCATTCTTTGCCCAATTCAGTTTTGTGATTTTGGGGCATTTTACTCAAATTTTGAAATTATTTTGCGCAGAATTTGACGAATACTCAAAATATTCAAAGTATGTGACAGATAGGCAAACTTTCCCTGTGTCATTGCATTTCTAATGAAGTATAGTACCTGCAGCCCAAATTTCATTGATTTTCAATGATAAATAAAAAAGTTGTGGCTGCCACAAACATGAGAAACATGGAAAAAGTATTACCTGAGGAAATCAATGGAAAATGCATTAGACCGCATTGAAATGTTGAGTTCAGTCTTAGTCTGTGGCTTACACCCATTTTTCAGACTGTATTATCTGATTATTCAAATGTTTATCACTTTCCTGGAGTGAAAAGCATAAATTTCATCATCACAGTTGCTTTTAAAGCATGAATCCTTGTAGCAATTAGTGATTATTAAAGGTGGGTTATTATAGAATATTTTTATTCAAAAAAAATTTTTGGAAAAATAATAAAATTTTGCCCATTTAACCCCAGATCACACCTTAAGAGACCCGAGAACTGAATACCAAGCTCTTGGACACATGAGCAAGGTCTAGCTCACAGCGCCCTCTCCTGGGTACACATTGGAACATCCTCCTTTACCTCTCACAGCATTTTACTGGTATATAGGACGCATCGGTTTATAAGACGCAGTGCATTTTAAGGGAAAAATATTGAATTAAAGGTGCATCTTATTCACCAGTTTTTTTCCAGTAAGCAAGGCGCGCCACTTTAAGGTTGCATTCGATTTGGTAACACTTAGGTAGGACTGAGGGAGTAGGTCACGGAGCACGTGCAGTGCCAAAAGGAATAGAACAACCTGGGGCGCGTTTCCCAAAAGCGTAGCTGCTAACTACGTTAGCAACTTACATAGTTCGTCCATTCACGTTCAGTGGGTCCAACTATGTAAGTCAGCATCTGTGATTTCGGGAAACGCACCCCAGGGTAACACTCGGATCGAGAAAGTAGGTCTCTGTGCTATATCATCTCTCTCGACATCTGTCAACACCATCCATCCGTCCTGTTTCTTGACTACCGGCCGCCCACCGATGAAAGTTGTATAAAAGGCCTAGTAAGAAGAGAAGCGTCCATCATCATTACGAATTTCCAAGTTGAAATAGGATTTGACTTATTTATTTTTACCTATGCATAGCAGAAACGCGAAATGAATCAATCATTTTGTTACTATACCGAGAAAACCTTTTGCAAACTTAGCCAACTTGACTTTTCTGCGCCATCTTAAACACCCGCAAGGTGACCCGCGAGGATCTGGGTGTTGTGAATTAAGGATTTTATGTTTGTTGTATGTTTTTGCTTAGATTTATTAGTTTCATTGTGTTTAGTTAATGTTTTCTAGTGTGACTGTTCATGTTTTTTGAATGCTTGTCTCTTGTCTTACTTGTACTGAGCTCCCTTTTGTGTTTCCCAAGTGTGGTGTCTTGTCTTGTTTCCATTCACAATCTTTTCCCCTGTTTTTTCTGGTTGGGTACTTCCTGCTTCCTTCTTCCTGTGCTTGTTAACTGTCTGCACCTGAGAATAGTTTAGCTGAGGCACGGGTGATTAGAAATGGGTAGGACTACACATTAGAGCAGAGTAGTTAGGCACGGTGATTAGTTAGTTTGAAGAAGCAGGGCACACCTACTTCCCCAATCTGTTCTATCACCATCCTTTGCTGTTCTAGATTCGCCTCCTCTCCAGCTGTCCTTTATTACTTGGGCTAAACACTCTGATTAGTTTGTTTATAAAAACCCCACTTTTCCTCTTGTCACTGTCGATTCATTTCGTTCCATTGCTCAGTCTTGGTCGTCTCGTCTCTGCCTTTCTTTCTAGTGAGCTTCTGCGATTGTTGTAAGATTTGTCTGCGTGTTTCATTGTTTCTAGTTGATATTTTGTATTTGCGTCGAGTGATTGTGAATTTTGATTGCTAGTCTGTCGTTTTCCCATATTCCCTTGCATTCCCTTCGTTTAGTTAATTTCTTTGTCTCCCTTTCCCCTATCCAATTACCCTTTCCCCCCTTTCCCCTATTTCCCTTAGTTTAGATACCCCTTTGTTTCTGTATTTTTGTGCTGACGGATTTTCTGGTTAATAGATCCCTTGCCTGTCCCTGGTTCACGATTCTCATTACCTGTGATATTCCTGATTCTGGCTTCTGACTTGTTTCTGTTTTTTCTGACCATGAGCATTGAACATTCCCAGTCAAATAAAAGACGCTCTTCTGAGCTTGATCCGCGATTGGAGTCCTCGTATGTTCATTACACTGGGGTGTTTCCTCCTGATCTAATTACGTGGCCCGAGGTTCTCAAACTGGCTGTTCTATTCATGCTCAGGCGCAGCCCGTGTCACTCAAGTGGCCCAATCAAATACAACCTACGGCCGTATTTGACTCCCTGTTCGCGAACAGAGAAGAATGTTCTTGGGTGAGTCGAACATGCGAGAACACGTTTGTGGCGCTGTTCTTGCACCCAAATCCCACACTGCCTCCGCTGGTGGTGTGGCGAGAATGGACGAGGAACAAAGATGGCGGACAAAGAGAAAGTTTCGGAGCCGTGTCCATCGTAAGTGTAATTTTTGGTGGGATAATGCAAACGTCTCAGCAAAATAACGCATTCTACATCTCAACAACAATGGTCTGTCCCAACTTTTGCAAAATCAGCGGGTGGATGTAAGAAATTGTAACTGTCAAGTATCATTTCCAAAATCTCAGTCAGAATTAAAACCCCCGCCATGATCAGCTGTGTTTATTTACGGAAAACCGGAATGGTAACTGCACTTACCAGTTCGACTCTTCCGAACTCGCTCCCACGTTCTCAACCTGTTCGCGAAAGGTGGAGAACAGGGACTCAAATACGGCCTAAGAGAGGGGAGACGAAGGATGTGACGTCAGCGGCATGGATTGTAATGTAGACGCTGGAGATACACGTTAATAGCGATGTTCACTATTTACAATGACTTCAAAGTTGTACATGCGCAGTTTGGTGGTTGGCAGAAAGCGTGATCAGGACATAAATAGCATGGCAAGAAGCCTCTTTGTTTCTTCGCTTTAACTCCTAAAAAATGTGACTCCTAAACCCCTAGCGAACCTGTTGGTGCAACCTATAACACAACAACTCACTGGCATCGCTATTTTAGATCTTTTATTAAAGCCGCGTGTGTGAGAATTACTCCCAGCTAGTGGTGCGCTAATAGAATGCAAACAACCGAGTAGTACTCTACGGGCGTATTCGAATCCCTGTTCTTGGCGACACTTGGGTTGACTCGACACGAGAACGACGTTCCGAACAGCCGAGAACCAACACGAGAATGCGTTCTTGCCACTCCCCACTTTTTGGAGAGTGTGACGAGTGTCATCAAGAACAAAGATGGAGGACGCAGGAGATACGTATGTGAAATTTTCATCAATTTCACCGATTAATCTTGTTAATAGCCCTCTATTCATGAGAATGAGTAGTTTCAGTGGCAATTAACTATGTATAGAAGCATGAAGTGACTTTCAGGCCCAGTTACTAGGGTTGATCTTGCTGATATTTTGTAAAAACCGTCAGTATCGCAATAATTCAATTCATTTCAATTTTATTCTGCATATCGCAGCCCCCTGGGCTAGCCTCAGTTTGGAGACGGACATCCTTCACGGCCGCCATTTTGCCGCTGACCAAGAACACCCAAACTCGCACTTCTGTGCTCAGAACGAAAAACCCACACCTCGCTTTTCGTGTTGACTCGTGTTGGGGATTCAAATACACCCTCTGGAACCTCCCCTCTAAGCGCGTCATTACAACTACGGAAGCCGCGAGGAGTCAAGAATGTATCAATATTTCTATTACTACACTGGTCACTGAAGAGTCCACGCTTCTTACTGATGTCCACGTTTACATTTAATCTTCCAAGTCAGTTACATGGAGCACTGTGAAAACTATAAGACAAACAAAACGGTTTCAATCGCACAGCTCAAAATCGGCAATTAAAATACTCTGCATGTTTCTTTACGCTATACAACCAAGTACAACATTACACGAAACAGGAAATTTATGCAATCATTACCCTGTTCGCCTGGAAGAACAGCTGTAGAATAATTGACGGGAGCATATTATTCCAATGTTTACATTTGCCGTTTCTCTTACTTTCTGTTTAAAGTTTTCTGGGGGGGGCAGACGTGGCAATTCTAAGTAATTTTTACCTGGAGATACTTTTAGCGTTAGAATGCTTGCGCTTCTAGTGATTAATTCACTTGGTCGCTAAGATGATAAACTGGTATCACTTTGGTCTATTCTGTCTGACCAGAGGGAGGACATCAAACACCCCCCCACCCCACCCCTCTCGGCAAATCAGCTGAAATAAATTAGCATGAAACACGAGAAAAACTCTGAAAATTCGGTTGAAAGAGTTACATCACGCACGGTCGCTATGACTTATGTGCAGAGTAACAGCAACTGAAAACTGTGCAACAGAGCTTTTCCAATGTAAGCGAACTAACAAACCAGCCGTCTCTGCCGTTTTATATTGCAAGTAACAGCAAATTATCCGACCTAAACCGGAGGATAAAGTAGTTGCTGGACTACACTGCCCTGGTTCTAACATTATGCCAAAATAAACTTCACTGTTAGATTTATTTACCTGTCTAGCAGAAAGGTTGCAACCTCCGCGTCCGTTTTCAAGTCCTTCTCGCTCATGAGTTGTCTCCGCCTGGGAAAAGCTACGCCGATGTAGACTCTCGTTTGATCCCGGTCATGTTTTTTTTTCCTTTTCTTGGGTGGTTTTCCTTCCCTCTCATGGGGCAAAGAGTACCCATGGTCCTCCATTTCAAGGGAAGGGGCAAGTATATGAACCGCAGGGCGCTTTCAACAACACAGTCTTCTTTGCTTGCTTCTTCTCCCCGCCCCCGACAACACACGGGGATTCAAAGGTAAAACGCGAAAGGCGAACCAAGTTTGTCCCCTTTTGGCTACTGCATTCAAAGATGGCGATGCAACATGGCAGCCAGAGTTGCCAAGTCCGCTTATAATACGCGACTTTGGGCTTCTTTTTTCCTGAAGTCGCTTGAAAAAATTACAGGTTGCGGGTAGCGGTTTTTTTGGGCTTGTTTTTAAAAATATGTTGTCTTGTTAGACAAGTGTAACAAGCGACCTAATTGTCATACATTTGTGGTTGCTATTTCCCCCCGATTCATTGATTGACACTGTCTGCTCACAACCTCAGGAGTAATGTGAGAGAACCCACCCTCCCTCCCAGCCCCTCGAGCAACCAAATGAAAGATAATCTCCCTTCCCCCCCCCAACTCAACAAAATGAAAGAGATTCCACCCCAGGTCTACACCGTCTTAGTATTGTCTAATTTATATTGGGCTTGTTTTGGGCTTTTTACCCCTCGGCCAAATTTAAACATAACATAACATAACATAACATGAGTGGCGAGAACAGGCCATTCAGCCCAACTAGGTTCGCCAGTTTTTGGCCAGAGGGGTATTGTCGTCACCTGCGTGTCTGTCTGTCTGTTCTCTGTCGTCTGTCCATGACTTTGTCCGGGTCAGTACTCAGCAACTAATGATCGCAGCTTCACCAAATTTGGTATGGTAACTCACTATGACCCATAGATGTGCACCGTCAGGTTTTTTGCTGGATTTGACCTTTGACCTTAGCACTGCGGCCTTGTTGCAGGAAATCTTGTCCAGACCAGCACTCCGTAACTGTTGATCATAGCTTCATCAATTTCGGTATGGTAACTCTCTGTGACCCATAGATGTGCACAGGCCGAGGGGTACTCAGCAACGCGTAATGTTTTTTGAAGCTGCGGTCGCTTATCAGAGTTGGCAACCCCGATGGCAGCCTCCGGTGGGTGCACCGCCGCCTGTGTATTTGTAAACAACTCATTCTAAGCTACGAGAACGCTTTCATTTGTGTGCGATTGTGATTAGACTACAGTAAAGTAAATACGTATTTATGAAAGCAATATTTGATTTTTGCTAATAAAAAGCCAAATAAGTTACACACTGTACCTTTAAGTACATATAAAGACGGAAATCTATATACAATTAATGTACAATTTAGACAGAAAACAAATATTGCTTTCATTTCTAAGTTTCGTTTGGACAGGGATTCAACAATGATATAAAAAAAGGCCGCGTCTATTCGCAAGGCAGCCTTATGGCTAAAATTCAATATGCTATTCGCAAGGCAATGCAATTTTTTTGTTGTTTTATTTGTAAACGATATTCTTTATCATGAAAAATGACCTGCAAATACAGATTATAAGGTCTATTGTATCATTACATAAGCTGTCAGCTGTGACCAACACAGTAAAACCCTACATATTCAAAGTTGCTCTCAATGATTTTATTTGTGTCTTTAAGGTAAAAATGTCCATAAGCGAACCACAATAATGGGTAGTGCAATACTTGAATTCAAGTCTTTTAAATCAACCAGCTGTGTTTGAAGCTGTTGTAATAATTGATCATGAGTTCTCATACATGTATATACTTGCAGGTTTAGTGCAAAGAATAATGTACAGAAAGTAGAGGAGCATTTATTCACATTATTGTTAATTAATGAGAAACATTTTATGTTAATAATTGCACATAACTGATTAATGGGGAATTTGATTCTTCTTAATTTACTTGTATGCCCATGCAGTTGTTCATGAAGTCATCTGTTTAACATTCATTCATTCGTTCCTGTTTGTTCATCTTTGGCTTGCTTGCATGCCAGTTTACTTGTACATGTTGTTGTTCTGTTTATAACATGATAACCAGCCAGATTTCTGAGTTAAGCAGCTTTATTAACATTATATATAAGCCCAGTCTTTGGTCATGGAAAACCAAGCGCACTGTTTGCAAGGTCCCTGGAAAGGGGTCAAAGGTCAAATGAGAGAAAAAAACACGCCCATGCACAACTACTCCATATGTCAACTAGCATGGTAAAATTTGAGAAGCCCGCCATGTACAGTTTCAGAAAAACAGCCCGGACAAGATTTGTAACGGACAGACGCACGGACGAAAAAGTCAATCACTAGATGCCCCGTCTCCAAGGAGGAGGGGGCATAATTAGCCCTGTTTAAATCCAGATGTACAACTGGGCTTGTGTACATAGCATACACAATGTAATAGTTTTATGGAATTGCTTAAAACTGATTTTACAACACCTAAATACAATACTGATATCAACCAAACACACAGTAACTACTATAAACAAACAAATCTGAAAAGTTTTCATTATACAAATTACAATTATACAAAAAGGCCTTTTTCAGGGCACAAGCATTTCTGGAGCAATGGAGGTTGATCAAGCCCTGGAAGTTGGTGCTACCAATTCCTACAGGTGTCCCAACTTTTCTTGATTACTTCAACTTCCTCTGTCTGAACCAAAACGGCTCCCACGGCATTCTGCAGCGCCGTGCAGTACCCTCTGGTATGCGTCTAGTTGGTCAGGGGTTCATCCTACAGCAAGATAATGACTCAAAACATAAGTCCAAGCTCTGCCAGAACTACCACTAAAAAGAACAAGATGGTGAGCTTGAAAACATGGAGTGGCAGCACAGTCTCCAGACTTAAACCCCATTGAGACGGTTTGGGATGAACTGGACAGAAGAGTGAAAGCAAAGCAACCTACAAGTGCCACACATTTATGGGAACTTCTGCAACAGAGTTGGGAAGAACATTCTGGAGAATATTTGATTTCCATTGTAGAAAGAATGCCACGAGTGTGTTCAGCCGTTATATCTGCCAAAGGTGGCTACTTTGAGTCAAAAGTTTTTGGTTTAAAATTGATTCCATGATTTTTTAACCTCATTGTTTATTTGTTCTATGCTTTCATTTCAGAGTACAATGAGACATTATACTACATAATTTTCAATAAAAAACTGGAAAAATTGGGGTGTCCTAAAACTTTTGACTGGTAGTGTATGTACAGAATTACGACTAGATTGGTTTGGCGATATTTGTTTTGTTCCCTTTTTTCACCCAGTCTTTCATGTTTTATTCTCTCTTTAAAAAAAGAAGTGTTTACAATTTAAAGAAAATTGCTTATAGATGTACAAACAATTTTTTTTTGCTCTCACAACAGGAATATACAGGTGCATCTCAATAAATTAGAATATCATCAAAAAGTTGATTTATTTCAGTAATTTGATTGAAAATGTGAAACTCATATATTTTATATAGATTCATTACACACAGACTGATATATTTCAAGTGTTTATTTCTTCTAATTTTGATGATTATAACTGACAGCTGATGAAAACCCAAAATTCAGTATCTCAGAAAATTGGAATATTACTTAAGACCAATAAAAAGAAGGATTTTTAACACTGAAATATTGGAATACTGAAAAGTATGAACATGTACAGCACTCAATACTTGGTCGGGGCTCCTTATGCATAAATTACTGCAGCAATGGGGCGTGGCATGGAGGCGATCAGCCTGTGGCACTGCTGAGATGTCATGGAAACCCAGGTTTCCCTGATAGCGGCCGTCAGCTCTTCTACGTTGTTGGGTCTGGCGTCTCGCATCTTCCTCTTCACAGTAACTCATAGATTCTCTATGGGGTTTAGGTCAGGTGAGTTTTCCGGCTAATCAAGCAGAGGGATACCGTGGTCCTTAAACCAGGTATTGGTACCTTTGGCAGTGTGGGCAGGTGCCGAGTCCTGCTGGAAAATGAACTCAGTATCTCCATAAAGCTGGTCAGCAGAGGGAAGCATGAAGTGCTCTAAGACTTCTTGGTAGACGGCTGTGCTGACCTTGGACCTGAGAAAACACTGTGGACCAACACCAGCAGATGACATGGCTCCCCAAAGCACCACTGACTGTGGAAACTTTACACTGGACCTCCAGCAGCTAGGATTCTGTGCCTCTCTTCTCTTCCTCCAGACTCTGGGACCTTGATTTCCAAATGAAATGCAAAATTTACTTTCATCTGAGAGGAGGGCTTTGGACCACTGAGCAGCAGTCCAGTCCTTTTTGTCCTTAGCCCACGTAAGACGCCTCTGACATTGTCTCTGGTTCGAGACGCTTCACACAAGGAATGCGACAGTTGAAGCGCATGTCCTGGATACGTCTGGTGGCTCGTGAAGAACTGACTCCAGCTGCAGTCCGCTCCTTGTGAATCTCCCCCAAACTCTTAAATGGGCTTCCTTTCACAATCCTCTCAAGGCTGCGGTTATCCCTGATGCTTGTGCACCTTTTTCTACCTCGTTTTCTCCTTCCATTCAACTTTGCACTAATGTGCTGGGATACAGCACTCTGTGAACAGCCAGCTTCTTGAGCAATGACCTTTCGTGTCTTACCCTCCGTGTGCAGGGTGTCAACGATCATCTTCTGGACAAGTGTCAAGTCAGCAGTCTTCCCCATGATAGTGTGGCCTACTGAACCAGCCTGAGACCATTTAAAGGCTCAGGTGTGACACCATGAGTCTTCAATACTGAGCTTCTTCACACTATTCTAATTTTCTGAGATACTGAATTTTGGGTTTTCATTTGCTGTCAGTTGTACTCATCAAAATTAAAAGAAAAAACACTTGAAATATTTCAGTCGGTGTGTAATAAATCTATATATTAGTTTCACGTTTTCAATCAAATTACTGAAATAAATCAACTTTATGATGATATTCTAATTTATTGAGATGCACCAGTACATACTTGTAAAGGGACGTTATCATCAGCAAATCATGTCGACACCTTTTTGTTACCCAGTCATCAAACCTTTTTAACATAACGTGTTTCTCTTTCACTATTATAAGATGTACAGTGAAGAAATGTATTTTATGTACTGGGGTTTTGGTGGTTTCCAATATGTTATGCTTTACATTTAATACTGTCAAGCAATTTTTTATATCATAAAGAACCACTAAATTACATAATCTGCGGCAACTTTCTGATTCCTATACAGCACAAATATACAAACATATTAAGTGAATCATGATACTGAGTCAAAAACTATCACTGTAAAGAATGTTCATAGTACAGTTGTATTAAGATGATATTTTCACAGAATGTAAACAGTTTTGATATTTTTTCAAGGGAAGAGTTCACGACAATGTTAAAGTGTAAAGTACTGAAAAAGTATAAACATATAACCATAATAAATACAATGGCAACCTGAGGTACCAGAGAAAAGCCAATACAGTGTTGTGTGATTTATTATATCACATCAATCATGTCTTTGATTGATCAAATACTTCCAACCAGTTCATGGAACTGTATGTTTTATGTGTCATTATGTGTTAAACTCAATGTTGAAACAAACATGACACCATAATGATGGAAATTAAGAAGATACTGTCCCATAAAAATGGGTAAGAGATTAACAATGTCTTTTAGTTTTTCTATAAAAAGTAAGCAACAAGAGGCCTATTCACATTCCAAATTTTAATATGTACTATGTAATATCTATTACAATTTTTTTTTTTTAAAAAAGGGACTCTCTTACCAGGGCCATATCTAGCCATATTTGCACATCTACATTTTTAAAACTAAAAAAAACTTGACACTTATTACAACATAAACAAAGCCCCAGGGGTATCTTCTTTCAATGACTAGAATTCCGTTACCCAAGTTTGCTTGGAGCAGTCAGACAAATAATGGGTAAGTACAACCCCAATTCGAAATAGTTGGGACAAACTGTAAATTGTGAATGACATCAAAATGCAATGACTTTCAGATCACATGAGCCAATATGTTATTTACAATTGAACAAAGAAAACATTTCAAATGTTGAAACTGAGACATTTACATTTTTATCCTCAATATGAGCTTATTTCAAATTTTCTGGCTGCAACAGGTCTCAAAAAGTTGGGACACAGGCAAAAAAAGGGCTGAAAAAGCAATTAATACATCAGAGAATCAGCTGAAAGAACATTTAGCAAGTAATTCAGTTAACTGGCATCAGGTGTGTAACATGATTGGCTATAAAGGGATGTCTTAGAGAGGCTGAGTCTCTCAGAAGTAAAGATGGCCAGAGGCTCTCCAACCTGTGAATCCTTGCGTAAAAATTTGTGGAATACTTTAAAACAATGTTCCTCAACGTCAAATTGCAAAAGGCTTTGAAGGTCTCATCATCGACAGTGCATAACATCATCAAAAGATTCAGAGAAACTGGAAAAATCTCTGTGCGTAAGGGACAAGGTCAAGACCTTTACTGGATGCCCGTGATCTTCAGGCCCTCAGACGCCACTGCATCACTCACGGCAAGATTCTGTCATTGACATTACTAAATGGGCCCAGGAATACTTCAAGAAACCACTGTCTGTAAACACAGTCTGCCGTACCATTCACAGATGCTACCTAAAACTCTATCATGCAAAAAGGAAGCCATTGTCGAGCATGATCCAGAAGTGCCGCCGTATTCTGTGGGCCAAGGCTCATTTAAAATGGACTGTAGCAAAGTGGCAAAGTGTCCTGTGGTCAGACGAGTCCAAATTTTACATTCTTGTTGGAAATCATGGGCGTCGTGTCCTCCCGGCTAAAGAGGAGAAAGACCACCCCTCCTGTTATCAGCTTTCAGTTCAAAAGCCAGCATCTCTGACGGTATTGGGATGCATTAGTGCATATGGTGTGGGACACTTGCATGTTTTAAAAAAGCGCCATGAATGCTGAAAGGTATATAAAGGTTTTAGAGCAACATATGCTCCCCCTCCAGATGACATCTATTCCAGGAAAGCCTTGTGTATTTCAGCAGGACAATGCAAACCGCATACTGCAGCTATTACAACAGCATGGCTTCGTAGTAGAGGAGTCCGTGTGCTGAACTGGCCTGCCTGCAGTCCTGATCTTTCACCGATTGAGAACTTTTGGCGCATAATTAAAGGAAAAGTCTGTCAAAGGAGACCCAAAACTCTCCAGTAGCTGGAAGCCTGTATTAAACAAGAGTGGGATCAAATTCCAATGGCTAAACTCAAGAAACTTGTCTTCTCAATGCCCAGACGCCTCCACTCTGTGTTAAAAGAAGAGGGGATGCTACACCATGGTAAACAGGCCCCTGTCCCAACTTTTTTTGAGACCTGTAGCAGCCACCAAATTTGAAATGAGCTCATTTTGTGGATAAAATTGTTAAATTTCTCAGCTACAACACTTGCTATGTTATCTCTGTTCTATTGTGAATAAAATGCTGGCTGGTGTGATTTGAAAGTCATTGCATTTTGATTTTATACACAATTTACACTTTGTCCCAAATACAACCCCAAGTCCGAAATAGTTGGCAGGCCAGTTCAGCACACGGACTCTTCTACTACGAAGCCATGCTGCTGTAATAGCTGCAGTATGTGGTTTTGCATTGTCCTGCTGAAATACACAAGGCCTTCCCTGGAATAGATATCGTCTGGAGGGGAGCAAATGTTGCTCTAAAACCTTTATATACCTTTCAGCATTCATGGTGCTTTTTAAAACATACAAGTGTCCCACACCATATGCACTAATGCATCCCCATACCATCAGAGATGCTGGCTTACCTCTGTTCTATTGTGAATAAAATACTGGCAAGTGTGATTTGAAAGTCATTGCGTTTTGATTTTTTTCACAATTTACACTTCGTCCCAACTATTTCGGAATTGGCGTTGTAGTTCTCGAGAAGTAAAGACAGATTTAACATAAGTGTGGCAGACTTATGGATGAACAGATGTACATGGACAGACAGAATTTAGTCTGAAAAGCTCTCTTCAGCTCAGGTTATCTGAGAGGCTCGTTATCGATTTCATATCTCCCCGCACTTAGTGTTTGTTAAGTGCGGCGAGGGGAGACCCCAGACGCGGGATTGGGAACAAGGCAGGGGTTAATTTACAAGGAAGAAAAGAAAACAGGCTAAGAAAAACGGGCAAGACGACCAACAAAACACATCACCCAAGGGGCTGCAAAGAGGGCAATGATACATGGGAACTCTCACATGGCCAGGAAACACGACAGCTTGGAAACACAAGGAACAAGGAACCAAGGAGCGAAACAAGAAAACACCAGGAACATGACAAGATGAACATGAACATGAACCAAAAACATGAACAGAGCAGGCAGAACATAACAGTGTTTGGGGAACTAAATAATTGTTTGACTGAACACCAATGGGCACTACTGGGCACTTTAACCATCTCAATTCAGCAAAACTGCAATGTAAGTTATTTCTGTTATTTTCTTCAATACCACAGTCCGTGTTGTAGAAATGAACTTGTGACTATTATTGCTTACGCATTGCAAGAGAGTGTGCGAATATGTGTTAGTCAGATAGCATCAAAGTAATGTTTAATAATAAAAAAAAAAAATCGTAATAAAATAACTTACATGAGCGTGATCTCTGTCTTTAAGAAAAAGACTGATTCTGTCATCATGGCTCAAAAAGATGCAACAGTGGTGGCAATACATGTAATTTCAATAAAACAGGTCAATTAAAGTACTATAAATTGACTTCATGATAACCTTGGCCACTGGGGTCTTGCCTAGCGAATAGCGGATAGGAAATTATGCTGCCTTGGGAATAGCCACTTCCATAAAAAATACAATTCTTGACGCCTGTTTTCAAAATAAAATGATTCGTTCTGTCATTTTTCTTTCTGTTTTCCACGTATTCCACAGGAATTTGTCTTTTGTCTTTCTGGGGAATTCTACAGTTGTCTCTGAAGAGGAAATTAATATTGTAATTACGCTGTCATCGTTTTAATTGTACAAACGGGCGGGGACAGATAAAGCAGACTGGACATAAACTTGGTCTCCTGTCACTCAGTGGAATTGAATGTCTCAGTTATAGTACAACTTTTAGATAAACCCTACCGTGAAAAGCCCACAGCGGCCACAACTCATCTTCTGTTCGTCAGATCATATCCAAAAGATGCACGAGAATTAAATATGCAGCACCGTCGGGAATTTTCAACTCTGGAGAGTTCCGCCAGTCACGTTATACAGGATGGCCCAAAAAAATAAAATAAAAAAAAACCCCAATCGAAACATAGTGCAAAAACTCATTCATTTTAGTCACATTTATTCTTGATGAAACTCATTCTGGCAAAGGTTGTACCTTTAAAATTAGATGTTGAAAAATTAGATGTATTTGTTAAATAACTTCTGCCAAAATGAGTTTCATCAAGAGTGAATGTGACTGAAGTGAATTATTTTTTGCACTATGTTTCGGTTGGGTTTTTTTTTTTTTTGGGCCACTCTACATTTCGCAACGAAAAGCGTTATCGAACATTTCGTTACACTAAATCGTTTCAGCAATCGACTGCCGAGGAACTGGAATTTATTGCTTGTCAGCATAATGGGCGGGCTGGTTGGCTGTGCTTCGCGCGCTGCCGGGCTTGATCGCTATCTGGGACCCTGCCGGACCACATTCTGGGTACCATTCAGGCGTGACCAGCGGGGCTTATGCGCCAGTCATAGTGAACATCGCTATACCAGGTGTAAGTATGTGGTCAAATGCCATCCGATTGCAATCTGATCACAAAAAAACGCATTTTAATACCAGGTGTAACAAAGATGCCAAGTCTCACGCATTTGGCGTTAAGTCTCGCGCATTTTTAGGCTTATTCACCGTAGTCCGCAATTATTCAATTAACACTTATTAATGAGATTCTCACGCGGAATTAAAATCCTTGTGCTTTGAAGTTTCCGTTTCACTTGCGTAAAGGTGGACCTCAACCACAACTAACATGGAAAGCGATTATGACTCCGGACTCTCGTGCTTCTCTTTACTCAGGGACTGGAAACAATGCATGCGTTTCATGATCGTTTAAATTGTGTAACTGAAATAAGACCATTTGAAATGTCTCTATGCAATTCCATTGCTTTCAATCCCTCAGTAAAGACAAGCGTGAGAATTCCCGAGTCATAATCGATTTCCGTGTCACTAGTGGGGAAATCCACCGTAATGCAGGTGAAACTGATTAACTTGATGCACAATGACTTAAATTCCGCGAGTGAATTTCTTCAGTGCGCTTTGATTGAATAATTGCTGACTACGGCACAGGAAGGTGAATGCCACTATGAGGAGAGAGACGAATGCGTGAGACTTGGCATCTCTGGTGTAAAAGCAGGGCATTAGTCTGATATTAGTTAGTCTCAGACTGATAAAATATTCAAAGTTGAAACAGTTTCAGAGTTGAAATGGTAGTGTTTCGGATTTACAGATGGAGGGCAAAACAGCATGTCCTACGCTTTCACGGAGGACATAATTCCCGACGCCGATAAAACACGAATATATTTCAGCCCCAAAAGCAATCTGTCGGGCAGAGGTATGAAACACCTCTCTGGCGCCCTCATGCGGTTACTTGCGTACTCACCTGGAAACAATTTCCTTTCGTCAAGAGCATCCTGATGCGAGATGACAAACCTTCAGGGCACTTTGAGTATTTAGACCTATTTGTACACTTTGGCTGGGTCCCAGAAATGTACACTTAAGTGGCCGCTTGACTAAGTACAAAATGTTGCTTTGGGATGAAGCCTTTGGATTGAGCCGACCTATAACAACGCTGACATCATCAGTAAATCTGAAAACAATGTACTTGCATCTGTTGCCCCCTGGTTCCTCCTTACACTACCCAAAAAAAAGAGATCTGAAAATAACCTTCTGAAAATACATGAACATTTCACAAACCCAACAGCTGGGAGGGGGAAGCTGAGAGCAGCTTTACAGGGGGAAGCTGAGAGCAGCTTTGCAGGGGGAAGCTGAGAGCAGCTGGGCAGGGGGAAGCTTAGAGCAGCTGCAGGGGGAAGCTGAGAGCAGCTGGGCAGGGGGAAGCAGAGAGCAGCTGGGCAGGGGGAAGCTGAGAGAAGCTGGGAGGGGAGCTGAGAGCAGCTGGGAGGGGAAGCTGAGAGCAGCTGGGGGGGGAAGCTGAGAGCAGCTTTGCAGGGGAAGCTGAGAGCAGCTGGGAGAGGGAACTGAGAGCAGCTGGGAGGGGAGCTGAGAGCAGCTGGGAGGAGGAAGCTGAAAGCAGCTGGGAGGGGGAAGCTGAGAGCAGCTGGGAGGGGAAGCTGAGAACAGCTGGGCAGGGGGAAGCTGAGAGCTGCTGGGAGGGGGAAGCTGAGCGCAGCTGGGAGGGGAAGCAGAGAGCAGCTGGGCAGGGGGAAGGTGAGAGCAGCTGGGAGGGGAAGCTGAAAGCAGCTGGGAGGGAGAAGCTGAGAGCAGCTGGGAGGGGGAAGCTGAGAGCAGCTGGGAGGGGGAAGCTGAGAGCAGCTGGGAGGGGGAAGCTGAGAGCAGCTGGGCAGGGGGAGCTGAGAGCAGCTGGGAGGGGGAAGCTGAGAGCAGCTGGGAGGGGAAGCTGAAAGCAGCTGGGAGGGGAGCTGAGAGCAGCTGGGAGGGGAAGCTGAGCGCAGCTGGGAGGGCAAGCTGAGAGCAGCTGGGAGGGCAAGCTGAGCAGCTGGGAGGGGGGGAAGCTGAGAGCAGCTTTGCAGGGGGAAGCTGAGAGCACCTGGGCAGGGGGAAGCTGAGAACAGCTGGGAGGGGGAGCTGAGAGCAGTTGGGAGGGGGAAGCTGAGAGCAGCTGGGCAGGGGGAAGCTGGACAGCAGCTGGGCAGGGGGGAAGCTGAGAGCAGTTGGGCGGGGAGCTGAGAGCAGCTGGGCAGGGGGAAGCTGGGAGCAGCTGGGAGGGGAAGCTGAGAGCAGCTGGGCAGGGGGAAGCTGAGAGCAGCTGGGAGGGGGAAGCTGAGCGCAGCTGGGAGGGGAAGCAGGGAGCAGCTACAGGGGGGGAAGCTGAAAGCAGCTGGGAGGGGAAGCTGAGAGCAGCTGGGAGGGCAAGCTGAGAGCAGCTGGGAGGGGGAAGCTGAGAGCAGCTTTGCAGGGGAAGCTAAGAGCAGCTGGGAGGGGCAACCTGAGAGCAGCTGGGGGGAAGCTGAGAGCAGCTTTGCAGGGGGAAGCTGAGAGCAGCTGGGCAGGGGAGGCTGAGAACAGCTGGGAGGGGAGCTGAGAGCAGTTGGGGGAAGCTGAGAGCAGCTGGGCAGGGGGGAAGCTGAGAGCAGCTGGGCAGGGGGAGCTGAGAGCAGTTGGGGGGGGAAGCTGAGAGCAGCTGGGAGGGGGAGCTGAAAGCAGCTGGGAGGGGAGCTGAGAGCAGCTGGGAGGGGGAAGCTGAGCGCAGCTGGGAGGGGCAAGCTGAGAGCAGCTGGGAGGGGGAAGCTGAGAGCAGCTGGGAGGGGAAGCTGAGATCAGCTGGGCAGGGGGGAAGCTGAGAGCAGCTGGGCAGGGGGGAAGCTGAAAGCAGCTGGGGGGAAGCTGAGAGCAGCTGGGAGGGGAAGCTGAGATCAGCTGGGCAGGGGGAAGCTGAGAGCAGCTGGGCAGGGGAAGCTGAGAGCAGCTGGGAGGGGAGCTGAGAGCAGCTGGGAGGGGAAGCTGAGAGCAGCTGGGAGGGAAGCTGAAAGCAGCTGGGAGGGGGAAACTGAGAGCAGCTGGGCAGGGGAAGCTGAAAGCAGCTGGGCAGGGGAAGCTGAGAGCAGCTGGGAGGGGAAGCTGAAAGCAGCTGGGAGGGGGATACTCAGAGCAGCTGGGAGGGGGGGAAGCTGAGCGCAGAGCTGGGAGGGCAACCTGAGAGCAGCTGGGAGGGGGAAGCTGAGAGCAGCTGGGAGGGGGAAGCTGAGAGCAGCTGGGAGGGGGAGGCTGAGAGCAGCTGGCTGGGGGAAGCTGAGCAGCTGGGAGGGAAGCTGAAAGCAGCTGGGAGGGGGAAACTCAGAGCAGCTGGGAGGGGGGAAGCTGAGCGCAGCTGGGAGGGCAACCTGAGAGCAGCTGGGAGGGGGAAGCTGAGAGCAGCTGGGCAGGGGAAGCTGAGCAGCTGGGCAGGGGAAGCTGAGAACAGCTGGGAGGGGTAGCTGAGAGCAGATGGGGGGGAAGCTGAGAGCAGCTGGGCAGGGGAAGCTGAGAGCAGCTGGGCAGGGGAAGCTGTGAGCAGCTGGGAGGGGGAAGCTGAGAGCAGCTTTGCAGGAGGAAGCTGAGAGCAGCTGGGGGGAAGCTGAGAACAGCTGGGGGGGAGCTGAGAGCAGTTGGAGGGGGGAAGCTGAGAGCAGCTGGGCAGGGGGAAGCTGAGAGCAGCTGGGCAGGGGGAAGCTGAGAACAGCTGGGCAGGGGGAGCTGAGAGCAGTTGGGAGGGGGAAGCTGAGAGCAGCTGGGAGGGGGAAGCCGAGAGCAGCTGGGAGCAGCTGGGAGGGGGAAGCTGAGAGTGACTGGGCAGGGGGAAGCTGAGCGCAGCTGGGAGGAGAGCTGAGTGCAGCTTTGCAGGGGGAAGCTGAGAGCAGCTGGGAGGGGGAAGCTGAGAGCAGCTGGGCAGGGGGAAGCTGTGAGCAGCTGGGAGGGGGGAAGCTGAGAGCAGCTTTGCAGGGGAAGCTGAGAGCAGCTGGGAGGGGGGAAGCTGAGAGCAGCTGGGCAGGGGGAAGCTGAGAGCAGCTGGGAGGGAGCTGAAAGCAGCTGAGAGGGGGAAGCTGAGAGCAGCTGGGAGTAAAAAGCTGAAAGCAGCTGGGGGGGAAGCTGAGAGCAGCTGGGGGGAAGTTGAGAGCAGCTGGGAGGGGGAAGTTGAGAGCAGCTGGGAGGGGGAAGCTGAGAGCAGCTGGGGGGGAAGCTGAGAGCAGCTGGGAGGGAAGCTGAAAGCAGCTGGGAGGGGAAGCTGAGAGCAGCTGGGAGAAATTGAGAGCAGCTGGGAGGGGGAAGTTGAGAGCAGCTGGGAGGGGGAAGCTGAGAGCAGCTGGGAGGGGGGAAGCTGAGAGCAGCTGGGAGGGGAAGCTGAGAGCAGCTGGGAGGAAGCTGAAAGCAGCTGGGGGGGGTAAGCTGAGAGCAGCTGAGAGGGGAAGCTGAGAGCAGCTGGGAGGGGAAGCTGAGAGCAGCTGTGAGGGGGAAGCTGAAAGCAGCTGGGGAGCGGAAGCTGAGAGCAGCTGGGAGGGGGCTGAGCGCAGCTGGGGGGGAAGCTGAGAGCAGCTGGGAGGGGAAGCTGAGAGCAGCTGGGAGGGAAGCTGAAAGCAGCTGGGAGGGGGAAGCTGAGAGCAGCTGGGAGGGGGGAAGCTGAGCAGCTGGCAGGGGAAGCTGAGAGCAGCTGGGAGGAAGCTGAGAGCAGCTGGGAGGAAGCTGAAAGCAGCTGGGAGGGGGATCTTCTGAAAGCAGCTGGGAGGGGGAAGCTGAGAGCAGCTGGGGGAGGGGGAAGCTGAGAGCAGCTGGGGAGGGGGAAGCTGAGAGCAGCTGGGGGGGGAAGCTGAGAGCAGCTGGGAGGGCAGTCAAAGCTGAAAGCAGCTGGGAGGGGAAGCTGAGAGCAGCTGGGGGGGGAAGCTGAGAGCAGCTGGGAGGAAGCTGAAAGCAGTTGGGAGGGGGAAGCTGAGAGCAGCTGGGAGAGGGAAGCCGAGAGCAGCTGGGAGCAGCTGGGAGGGGGAAGCTGAGAGCAGCTGGGCAGGGGGAAGCTGAGAGCAGCTGGGAGGGGGAAGCTGAGCGCAACTGGGATCAGGTGGTGAGTCGGAGCCTTAATGGCCAGGACTTTATTTCCCAGTGACTCAACAACATATGCAGAGATATAGGCAATAACATGCCTGCTTCACTGGACACACAAACAATAAACACACATTATGGCTTTCTCACTCACAATCACATCAGATAACACATGTAGCATCAAAAATCCTGCTAAAAGACTCAGTTTTCTCCATTCTCCAACAGTTCCGCTCAGACATCATCTTCCTACAAGCAGTGTCGGTTCGTCGGCCGTGACCAAGGGAAGCCAAACCTCACCCTTCAAAGCTTAATGACTTAAACCTTTCGCAGTTTACTTTTCTTGATCAGCAGTTGCTCACACGAATTGGTAGATGGACAGTCAAATTCATTTTCGATAGCACTGTTATACATTGCACCACAACATTATGAGGGGTTTTCTTTCACACATGAATTACAACATAAATTACCATAGGCCTGTGTCTTTATAAATTCCGCACTCAAGTAGCTCGTGAAACGGCATAGATTCGCAAATTGATTAGTGAGGCTCATTAAGCAATAAGCTGTGCAACATCGCATTCTTTACTTCTTTATTAAGATTGAAGAAAGCGAATTGTCGCGGGCTTCTTTGAAAGAAGCCTGGCAAACTAATTTATAAAGGCGTGATTGATAATTTGCGTCGTCATTTGCTATCGAAAATAAATTTGACTGTCCTTCTACCAATTCGTATGAGCAACAGCTGATCAAGAAAATAGTGCGCTGTCGCGAGCGGGACCCCTCAGCCTTGCGCTTTATTGGTGGCCATATTGATTATCCGAGCAGGACACAAATCGATAGAGAGCTTCCTGTAACCACCCCCAACATACCACCAAAAAATGAGAACATTTGGCCAAGGAGTTTTTCAGTTATCGTCCGGAAAGAAAAATGAAGATGGCTGCCGAGGCGGCCATATTGATTACCGGAGCGGGACACAAATCGATGGGCAGCTTCCTGTAACCACCCCTAACATATCACCAAACAATGAGAATATTTGGCCAAGGCATTTTTCAGTTATTGTCCGGAAACAAAAATGAAGATGGCTGCCATGGCAGCCATATTGATTATCGGAGCGGGACACAAATCAATAGGGAGCTTCCTCTAACCACCCCCAACATACCACCAAAAAATGAGAGCATTTGGCCAAGGCGTTTTTCAGCTATCGTCCATAAATGAAAAATGAAGATGGTTGCCGTGGTGGCCATATTGATGATCAGAGTAGGACACAAATCGAGAGGGAGCATCCTCTAACCACCCCCAACATACCACCAAAAAATGAGAGCATTTGGCCAAGGCGTTTTTCAGCTATCGTCCATAAATGAAAAATGAAGATGGTTGCCGTGGTGGCCATATTGATGATCAGAGTAGGACACAAATCGAGAGGGAGCTTCCTCTAACCACCCCCAACATACCACCAAAAAATGAGAACATTTGGCCAAGGCGTTTTCTAGCTATCGTCCGGAAACAAAAACTTAAAGGACAGACGGAGGGACTGACAGACAGACGGACGCCAGGCCATTTAGTAATACCCCCTCGATCGACTTTCGTCGGCTGAGGGGTAATAAAAAGTAAACTGCGAAAGGTTTAAGTCATTGAGCTTTGAAGGGCGAGGTTTTGGCTTCCCTTTGTTACGGCCTGACGAAACTGCCCCTGCCTACAAGAGTATGGTATTCCTTACCACACTATAGATGGCATTCTGGGGAGGAATGGAGAAGGGTGACACTCTCTGGCCCGGCTTCAACCGCCAGTAAATGGGGTCAGCATGTTGACCCAAAACCACATTATATAAAGGTCACGGGCAGCAAGATCATTAAAGAGGGAGAATCTCGTAATCGCATCAGTGCCAGGGATGCCACACTCAGATCTGATTCGTTGATGTGGACGACCCCACTAGTGCTGCTGACGGAGTCGCCCTTTTGGCAAACTCAGTCTGCATCTCAAAGCACATTGCTGTTAGTCTTTGGGTGGACAGATGGAGCGTGGAGCTGCGGCCCGTACAGAGGACTTCTCCTGCATCATACTGGGGGCACCTCTCCTCCCAACACACATGGGTCAGTTCCAATGGAAGCTCCTTGTCCCAAATCAACATATTTTTTGCCCTCCCCAGGCCTGAGGACGCACTTCTATTCCACCAGGGGGTGTGCTTCTCAGACCATCACAGATGCGTGACCTTGTCCCGGTCTGGGGAGAGGTTCTTAAAAAGATTAGTTCGGGGTCTCTCAATAATGACCACCAAACACCTCCAGGACCCCAAGGTACGGCTCTTTCCTTCTCAAGGCATTACCTGGAGTGGGTCAGTTTGAAACATCTATTTGGCCCCCCGATGGAGTGATGGGAAATGGTGAAGCTGCGAGTGCGGGGCTGCTTTCAGGTAGTCGGACGGCGGAAGGCGTGGGAGTGGAGGGAAGCAACTGACCGCCTTAAGGTGAGGTGTAACCCAAAATGAACATTTCCTTAATTTTGAATAAAGACTGGATTTAAGGTTTCAATGTTGATGGGTATGATGAAAGAAAGCATTTTAATAGAATTTACGTAATTATGCTAATTAGGTCACATGATCCAAGATGGTCGACACCCGATATGTAGACGTTCATAATTCCATTTTCTCAAAAACCATTCCATGTATTGATTTGAATTTTTTGTACAGGTTTTTATGGACATCATATTGAAGGTTTAAAGCCAAAGGTTTGGGAAATTTGGCATCAAATAAAAATTTTAGGGGGTCTAGAAGGGGACCTCAAAATGCGGTCAGGCCTGCGGGCCTATGCTGAGGTGTCTAAGACACCCCAACATGGATATTACTGCTTTCAGAGTGAGATCTACTCACTCACAAAATTCGTGCAGATATCTTCACTTGTTCTCAAGATCTGGATTTATGTGGCGGAAATTCCCTTACAGAGAAAATCCGTCTCAAAGTTAGATTAATGTTTTTTTGACCAAGTATCATCAATGTACCCACCAGATATTGTCAATGTTCAGTCATTATGCCTTCAAAAGCCACCAGGAATGTATTCCGAGAAGTGATAGAGGAAAAAAAGGAAAATTATGTTTTTTTTCGGGTTGACATCTGTGGATGCATTAAGAATTGAGAAATTCAAAAATTTTGTCAAGTATTACAGTAGAATTGAGTGTGTGATGGCCCATGAGACAGGACTTGTAATTTATGCCAAAAGATGGGATATAGTGAGGGAGACTGAAGGTTGGGAATAATGAGAGATGGAATAGGTGAGCTGATAACGACTAATGCAAAAGGCAGTAAAGCATTGTGAATGTAATTGTTATTGTATTGTATTTCTATTTTCATTCATTTATTTAATTTTTTGTGTGTTTTGTTTTGTCGGGGGATGGTAGGACGACTCGTACACAATTATATAACTGACTAAATTAATAAAGTTGTCCTCCAAAGTGGGGAGGTGGTGGCGGGATATTAAAAAAAAAAGATATTTTGTCAAATTTTGGTGGATTTTAGGGTTACACCTAACCTTAATGGCGTCCTACAGCGGTTGAGCCTCTGCCAGTGAATGTCAGTAAGGAAGCAGCGCAGACTGAACAGAGTCTCACCTTCCTTCACTGGGAGGAGCGGAAGAAGCAAACCTTTCACTCCAAGATCCAAGAGGATGAAAAATAACAGAGGCTGTACTTCCTTTGCAGGGTGCAGCCTAAAGCATATAACATCTGTGCTCTCGATAACAGCTCCGGCACGGTGGTGTCAGAAGCAGCTAATGTTCGGCAGGTGCCCCGTCAGTTTCACGAAGCATTCTACAGCCAAAAATCCATTGATGAGACTTTCACGGACACTTTCCTGGACTTGCTGAATAGACATCGAGGTGAAGAGTGAATGGAGGCTGAATTGAGCACTGAGACACTCACCCAGGCCCTGCGCTCACTGAACCAGCATTAAGCCCCAGGTCCTGATGGGATCTTGGCCGAATTCTGTCAGACCTCCTGGGACCTGCTTAAGAGGAATATACCTTAAAGAGTGGAGTACTGGGAGGGACGCTTGGGTGCTTCACTGAGATAGAGTTCAAAGACTCTCGTCCCAAAGAAGGGGGACCTTAAGGACCTCTGAAACTGGTGACCGATCAACCTCCTCTCAATGGACTACAAGATCATGGTGACGGCACTGATGAGGGGGTCCACAGACTTGATGACAGTGGTGGTTGGACTGGACCAGACATGTTACATCACTGGAAGGTCATTTGATGACAACTTTGTTCTAGTGAGAGTTTTAATATTTTACTCCAGGGAGCACAGGTCCCCCTGATACCTCTGCAGTCTCAACCAGGAGAAGGAATTTAACAGGGTAAGCCAGGTGTGCTTCAAGAGGATGCTACAGAAGGTTAAACTCAGGGTTCACCTGCTACGCTGGGCTAACATCTGCCTGACAGACATTGCTGGCAGAATGGTTGTCAATCAGCATCCCTCTGCCCGTGTGCAGTCAGCTACGGCATTACGCAGGGGTGGCCCCAGCATCCCTCTGCCCGTGTGCAGTCAGCCACGGCATTACGCAGGGGTGGCCCCAGCATCCCTCTGCCCGTGTGCAGTCAGCTGCAGCATTACGCAGGGGTGGCCCCAGCATCCCTCTGCCCCGTGTGCAGTCAGCTACGGCATTACGCAGGGGTGGCCCCAGCATCCCTCTGCCCCGTGTGCAGTCAGCTACGGCATTACGCAGGGGTGGCCCCAGCATCCCTCTGCCCTGCCCGCAGTCAGCTACGGCAGTCAGGGGTGGCCCCAGCATCCCTCTGCCCCGTGTGCAGTCAGCCACGGCATTACGCAGGGGTGGCCCCAGCATCCCTCTGCCCGTGTGCAGTCAGCTACGGCATTACGCAGGGGTGGCCCCAGCATCCCTCTGCCCTGTGCAGTCACGGCATTACGCAGGGGTGGCCCCAGCATCCCTCTGCCCCGTGTGCAGTCAGCTAACGGCGCGGGGGTGGCCCCAGCATCCCTCTGCCCGTGTGCAGTCAGCTACGGCATTACGCAGGGGTGGCCCCAGCATCCCTCTGCCCCGTGTGCAGTCAGCTACGGCATTACGCAGGGGTGGCCCCAGCATCCCTCTGCCCGTGAGCAGTCAGCTACGGCATTACGCAGGGGTGGCCCCAGCATCCCTCTGCCCTCTGCCCAGCAGCCCCTCTGTGCAGTCAGTCAGCCACGGCATTACGCAGGGGTGGCCCCAGCAGCCCTCTGCCCCTGTGTGCAGTCAGCTACGGCATTACAGAGGGGTGGCCCCAGCATCCCTCTGCCCGTGTGCAGTCAGCACGGCATTACGCAGGGGTGGCCCCAGGGGTGCCCCAGCATCCCTCTGCCCGCAGGGGTGGCCCCAGTCAGCTGCAGTCAGCTACGCATTACGCAGGGGTGGCCCCAGCATCCCTCTGCCCCGTGTGCAGTCAGCTACGGCATTACGCAGGGGTGGCCCCAGCATCCCTCTGCCCCGTGTGCAGTCCCTCTGCATTGCAGAGGATTGGCCCCAGCATCCCTCTGCCCTGTGTGCAGTCAGCTACGGCATTACGCAGGGGGTGGCCCCAGCATCCCTCTGCCCGTGTGCAGTCAGCTACGGCATTACGCAGGGGTGGCCCCAGCATCCCTCTGCCCCGTGTGCAGTCAGCTACGGCATTACGCAGGGGTGGCCCCAGCATCCCTCTGCCCGTGTGCAGTCAGCAGCGGCATTACGCAGGGGTGGCCCCAGCATCCCTCTGCCCCGTGTGCAGTCAGCTACGGCATTACGCAGGGGTGGCCCCAGCAGCCCTCTGCCCCGTGTGCAGTCAGCTACGGCATTACGCAGGGGTGGCCCCAGCAGCCCTCTGCCCCGTGTGCAGTCAGCTACGGCATTACAGAGGGGTGGCCCCAGCATCCCTCTGCCCGTGTGCAGTCAGCTCACGGCATTACGCAGGGGTGGCCCCAGCATCCCTCTGCCCGTGTGCAGTCAGCTACGGCATTACGCAGGGGTGGCCCCAGCATCCCTCTGCCCCGTGTGCAGTCAGCTACGGCATTACGCAGGGGTGGCCCCAGCATCCCTCTGCCCGTGTGCAGTCAGCCACGGCATTACGCAGGGGTGGCCCCAGCATCCCTCTGCCCGTGTGCAGTCAGCCGGCATTACGCAGGGGTGGCCCCAGCATCCCTCTGCCCGTGTGCAGTCAGCTACGCACACGCAGGGGTGGCCCCAGCATCCCTCTGCCCCGTGTGCAGTCAGCTGCGGCATTACGCAGGGGTGGCCCCAGCATCCCTCTGCCCAGCATCCCTCTGTGCAGTCAGCTGCGGCATTACGCAGGGGTGGCCCCAGCATCCCTCTGCCCGTGTGCAGTCAGCTACGGCATTACGCAGGGGTGGCCCCAGCATCCCTCTGCCCGTGTGCAGTCAGCTACGGCATTACGCGCAGGGGTGGCCCCAGCATCCTCTGCCCGTGTGCAGTCAGCTGCGGCATTACGCAGGGGTGGCCCCAGCATCCCTCTGCCCGTGTGCATTCAGCTGCGGCATTACGCAGGGGTGGCCCCAGCATCCCTCTGCCCGTGTGCAGTCAGCTACGGCATTACGCAGGGGTGGCCCCAGCAGCCCTCTGCCCCGTGTGCAGTCAGCTACGGCATTACAGGGGTGGCCCCAGCATCCCTCTGCCCGTGTGCAGTCAGCTACGGCATTACGCAGGGGTGGCCCCAGCATCCCCTGCCCCTGTGCAGTCAGCTACGGCATAACGCAGGGGTGGCCCCAGCATCCCTCTGCCCGTGTGCAGTCAGCTACGGCATTACGCAGGGGTGGCCCCAGCATCCCTCTGCCCTGTGTGCATTCAGCTACGGCATTACGCAGGGGTGGCCCCAGCATCCCTCTGCCCGTGTGCAGTCAGCTACGGCATTACGCAGGGGTGGCCCCAGCATCCCTCTGCCCTGTGTGCAGTCAGCGCAGGGGTGGGCATCTGCCCCTGTGTAGTCAGGGGTGGCCCCAGCATCCCTCTGCCCGTGTGCAGTCAGCTACGGCATTACGCAGGGGTGGCCCCAGCATCCCTCTGCCCGTGTGCAGTCAGCTATGGCATTACGCAGGGGTGGCCCCAGCATCCCTCTGCCCGTGTGCAGTCAGCTATGGCATTACGCAGGGGTGGCCCCAGCATCCCTCTGCCCCGTGTGCAGTCAGCTACGCATTACGCAGGGGTGGCCCCAGCATCCCTCTGCCCGTGTGCAGTCAGCTACGGCATGCGGGGGTGGCCCCAGCATCCCTCTGCCCGTGTGCAGTCAGCTACGGCATTACGCAGGGGTGGCCCCAGCATCCTCTCGTGTGCATTCCTCACGGCATTACGCAGGGGTGGCCCCAGCATCCCTCTGCCCCGTGTGCAGTCAGCCACGGCATTACGCAGGGGTGGCCCCAGCATCCCTCTGCCCGTGTGCAGTCAGCTACGGCATTACGCAGGGGTGGCCCCAGCATCCCTCTGCCCGTGTGCATTCAGCTACGGCATTACGCAGGGGGTGGCCCCAGCATCCCTCTGCCCGTGTGCAGTCAGCTACGGCATTACGCAGGGGTGGCCCCAGCATCCCTCTGCCCGTGTGCAGTCAGCTACGGCATTACGCAGGGGTGGCCCCAGCATCCCTCTGCCCGTGTGCAGTCAGCTACGGCATTACGCAGGGGTGGCCCCAGCATCCCTCTGCCCGTGTGCAGTCAGCTACGGCATTACGCAGGGGTGGCCCCAGCATCCCTCTGCCCGTGTGCAGTCAGCTACGGCATTCACGCGGGGTGGCCCCAGCATCCCTCTGCCCGTGTGCAGTCAGCTACGGCATTACGCAGGGGTGGCCCCAGCATCCCTCTGCCCGTGTGCAGTCAGCTACGGCATTACGCAGGGGTGGCCCCAGCATCCCTCTGCCCGTGTGCATTCAGCTACGGCATTACGCAGGGGTGGCCCCAGCATCCCTCTGCCCGTGTGCAGTCAGCTACGGCATTACGCAGGGGTGGCCCCAGCATCCCTCTGCCCGTGTGCATTCAGCTACGGCATTACGCAGGGGTGGCCCCAGCATCCCTCTGCCCCGTGTGCAGTCAGCTACGGCATTACGCAGGGGTGGCCCCAGCATCCCTCTGCCCGTGTGCAGTCAGCTACGGCATTACGCAGGGGTGGCCCCAGCATCCCTCTGCTGCCCCGTGTGCAGTCAGCTACGGCATTACGCAGGGGTGGCCCCAGCATCCCTCTGCCCGTGTGCAGTCAGCTACGGCATTACGCAGGGGTGGCCCCAGCATCCCTCTGCCCCGTGTGCAGTCAGCTACGGCATTACGCAGGGGTGGCCCCAGCATCCCTCTGCCCGTGTGCAGTCAGCCACGGCATTACGCAGGGGTGGCCCCAGCATCCCTCTGCCCGTGTGCAGTCAGCTACGGCATTACGCAGGGGTGGCCCCAGCATCCCTCTGCCCGTGTGCAGTCAGCTACGGCACGCAGGGGTGGCCCCAGCATCCCTCTGCCCCGTGTGCAGTCAGCTACGGCATTACGCAGGGGTGGCCCCAGCATCCCTCTGCCCCGTGTGCAGTCAGCTACGGCATTACGCAGGGGTGGCCCCAGCATCCCTCTGCCCGTGTGCAGTCAGCTGGGGTGGCCCCAGCATCATGCAGTCACGCATTAGAGGGGGGTGGCCCCAGCATCCCTCTGCCCCGTGTGCAGTCAGCTACGGCATTACGCAGGGTGGCCCCAGCATCCCTCTGCCCGTGTGCAGTCAGCTACGGCATTACGCAGGGGTGGCCCCAGCATCCCTCTGCCCGTGTGCAGTCAGCTACGGCATTACGCAGGGGTGGCCCCAGCATCCCTCTGCCCGTGTGCAGTCAGCTGCGGCATTACGCAGGGGTGGCCCCAGCATCCCTCTGCCCCGTGTGCAGTCAGCTACGGCATTACGCAGGGGTGGCCCCAGCATCCCTCTGCCCCGTGTGCAGTCAGCTACGGCATTACGCAGGGGTGGCCCCAGCATCCCTCTGCCCGTGTGCAGTCAGCCACGCATTACGCAGGGGTGGCCCCAGCATCCCTCTGCCCCGTGTGTGCAGTCAGCTACGGCATTACGCAGGGGTGGCCCCAGCATCCCTCTGCCCGTGTGCAGTCAGCTACGGCATTACGCAGGGGTGGCCCCAGCATCCCTCTGCCCCGTGTGCAGTCAGCTACGGCATTACGCGGGGTGGCCCCAGCATCCCTCTGCCCGTGTGCATTCAGCTACGGCATTACGCGGGGGTGGCCCCAGCATCCCTCTGCCCGTGTGTGCAGTCAGCACTGACACGCGGGGGTGGCCCCAGCATCCCTCTGCCCGTGTGCAGTCAGCTACGGCATTACGCAGGGGTGGCCCCAGCATCCCTCTGCCCGTGTGCAGTCAGCTACGGCATTACGCAGGGGTGGCCCCAGCATCCCTCTGCCCGTGTGCAGTCAGCTACGGCATTACGCAGGGGTGGCCCCAGCATCCCTCTGCCCCGTGTGCAGTCAGCTATGGCATTACGCAGGGGTGGCCCCAGCATCCCTCTGCCCGTGTGCAGTCAGCTACGGCATTACGCAGGGGTGGCCCCAGCATCCCTCTGCCCGTGTGCAGTCCACGGCATTACGCAGGGGTGGCCCCAGCATCCCTCTGCCCGTGTGCAGTCAGCTACGGCATTACGCGGGGGTGGCCCCAGCATCCCTCTGCCCGTGTGCATTCAGCTCACGGCATTGCAGGGGTGGCCCCAGCATCCCTCTGCCCCGTGTGCAGTCAGCTACGGCATTACGCAGGGGTGGCCCCAGCATCCCTCTGCCCGTGTGCAGTCAGCTCGCAGGGGTGGCCCCAGCATTACGCCCAGGGGTGGCCCCAGCATGGCCCCTGCCCTGTGTGCAGTCAGCTGCGGCATTACGCAGGGGTGGCCCCAGCATCCCTCTGCCCGTGTGCAGTCAGCTACGGCATTACGCAGGGGTGGCCCCAGCATCCCTCTGCCCGTGTGCAGTCAGCTGCGGCATTACGCAGGGGTGGCCCCAGCATCCCTCTGCCCCGTGTGCAGTCAGCCACGGCATTACGCAGGGGTGGCCCCAGCATCCCTCTGCCCGTGTGCAGTCAGCTACGGCATTACGCAGGGTGGCCCCAGCATCCCTCTGCCCGTGTGCAGTCAGCTACGGCATTACGCAGGGGTGGCCCCAGCATCCCTCTGCCCCGTGTGCAGTCAGCTACGGCATTACGCAGGGGTGGCCCCAGCATCCCTCTGCCCGGTGCAGTCAGCTCTGGCATGTGCACGCAGGGTGGCCCCAGCATCCCTCTGCCCGTGTGCAGTCAGCTACGGCATTACGCAGGGGTGGCCCCAGCATCCCTCTGCCCCGTGTGCAGTCAGCTACTGCATTACGCAGGGGTGGCCCCAGCATCCCTCTGCCCGTGTGCATTCAGCTACGGCATTACGCAGGGGTGGCCCCAGCATCCCTCTGCCCCGTGTGCAGTCAGCTTCAGCATTACGCAGGGGTGGCCCCAGCATCCCTCTGCCCCGTGTGCAGTCAGCTACGGCATTACGCAGGGGTGGCCCCAGCATCCCTCTGCCCCGTGTGTGCAGTGGCCCCAGCATCCCTCTGCCCCGTGTGCAGTCAGCCACGGCATTACGCAGGGGTGGCCCCAGCATCCCTCTGCCCGTGTGCAGTCAGCTACGGCATTACGCAGGGGTGGCCCCAGCATCCCTCTGCCCCGTGTGCAGTCAGCTACGGCATTACGCAGGGGTGGCCCCAGCATCCCTCTGCCCCGTGTGCAGTCAGCTACGGCATTACGCAGGGGTGGCCCCAGCATCCCTCTGCCCCGTGTGCATTCAGCTACGGCATTACGCAGGGGTGGCCCCAGCATCCCTCTGCCCCGTGTGCAGTCAGCTACGGCGCAGGGTGGCCCCAGCATCCCTCTGGGGTGGCAGTCAGCAGCCAGGGGTGGCCCCAGCATCCCTCTGCCCGTGTGCAGTCAGCTACGGCATTACGCAGGGGTGGCCCCAGCATCCCCTCTGCCCGTGTGCAGTCAGCACGGCATTACGCAGGGGTGGCCCCAGCATCCCTCTGCCCCGTGTGCAGTCAGCTACGGCATTACGCAGGGGTGGCCCCAGCATCCCTCTGCCCGTGTGCAGTCAGCTACGGCATTACGCAGGGGTGGCCCCAGCATCCCTCCCTCTGCCGCAGGGTGTGGCAGCATCCCTCTGCCCGTGTGCATTCAGCTACGGCATTACGCAGGGGTGGCCCCAGCATCCCTCTGCCCGTGTGCAGTCAGCCACGGCACACGCAGGGGTGGCCCCAGCATCCCTCTGCCCGTGTGCAGTCAGCTACGGCATTCACGCAGGGGGGTGGCCCCAGCATCCCTCCCCGTGTGCAGTCAGCTCACGGCACACGCAGGGGTGGCCCCAGCATCCCTCTGCCCCGTGTGCAGTCAGCCTCGGCATTACGCAGGGGTGGCCCCCCTCTGCCCCGTGTGCAGTCAGCTACGGCATTACGCAGGGGTGGCCCCAGCATCCCTCTGCCCGTGTGTGCAGTCAGCTACGGCATTACGCAGGGGTGGCCCCAGCATCCCTCTGCCCCGTGTGCAGTCAGCTACGGCATTACGCAGGGGTGGCCCCAGCATCCCTCTGCCCGTGTGCAGTCAGCTACGGCATTACGCAGGGGTGGCCCCAGCATCCCTCTGCCCCGTGTGCAGTCAGCTACGGCATTACGCAGGGGTGGCCCCAGCATCCCTCTGCCCCGTGTGCAGTCAGCTACGGCAGCAGGGGTGGCCCCAGCATCCCTCTGCCCGTGTGCAGTCAGCTACGGCATTACGCAGGGGTGGCCCCAGCATCCCTCTGCCCCAGTGTGCAGTCAGCATTCACGGCATTACGCAGGGGTGGCCCCAGCATCCCTCTGCCCGTGTGCAGTCAGCTCACGGCATTACGCAGGGGTGGCCCCAGCATCCCTCTGCCCGTGTGCAGTCAGCTACGGCATTACGCAGGGGTGGCCCCAGCATCCCTCTGCCCCGTGTGCATTCAGCTACGGCATTACGCAGGGGTGGCCCCAGCATCCCTCTGCCCCGTGTGCAGTCAGCTACGGCATTACGCAGGGGTGGCCCCAGCATCCCTCTGCCCCGTGTGCATTCAGCTGCGGCATTACGCAGGGGTGGCCCCAGCATCCCTCTGCCCCGTGTGCAGTCAGCTACGGCACACGCAGGGGTGGCCCCAGCATCCCCCTGCCCCGTGTGCAGTCAGCTACGGCATAACGCAGGGGTGGCCCCAGCATCCCTCTGCCCCTGCGTGCAGTCAGCTACGACATTACGCAGGGGTGGCCCCAGCATCCCTCTGCCCCGTGTGCATTCAGCTCGGCATTACGCGGGGTGGCCCCAGCATCCCTCTGCCCGTGTGCAGTCAGCTGCGGCATTACGCAGGGGTGGCCCCAGCATCCCTCTGCCCCCGTGTGCATTCAGCTACGGCATTACGCGGGGGGTGGCCCCAGCATCCCTCTGCCCGTGTGCAGTCAGCTACGGCCGCAGGGGTGGCCCCAGCATCCTCTGCCCGTGTGCATTCAGCTACGGCATTACGCAGGGGTGGCCCCAGCATCCCTCTGCCCCGTGTGCAGTCAGCTACGGCATTACGCAGGGGTGGCCCCAGCATCCCTCTTGTACATCATCTATCTAGAGCCGCTACTCTAGTCCATCAGGGTTGACACTGGCATCATGGGGGTGCAGTACAGTCTTATTTTGCGTGTGTTGGCTTCGAATACACATTGTTTGAAATTTACAATGGCTCCATTGAGTCACCTGCTTAATTGTGATTGGTTGAAGGACACTCAACTGGTGTGCATGTTCTACTTTTAATTGCGTACCAAAGTAGTTCCAAACATACTGGCCTTTTGCCATTTTGCATCAATTAACCACATTTGAATTCTATGTTAAAAGTAATTTTCAGTTTGTTACCAGTTTCAAAACATACTAAGTAAAGGCTAAAACTGAGACAAACAAATGCAGCTTTTCATTCCCAACCAAATAACATAACGACTGCAAAAGATATAGCAGTATCTTTGAGTGCATCTTTACAACATGCCAATAGTGGCAGATTTCGGACGAAAACACAAAAACGTTGTCTTTAGCGAAGCACATGGATGTGCTGACTGCGGTATTAACGCAAGTATACAACTCCAGACTGGTCATTATCCGAAATAATTACACACTTACTGTCATTGATTAATGCATTAGGCTGAACCATATAGGATTGCAGTCATTTCTGTGCAATAACCAGCTTGTCTTTGTACAGCATCTGCCTCATTATCCATCACCTGGTATGAGTAGCCATACATCCACAGCAGACGATACCCCAATGACTCCATTGTGAGATGCATCATGAGAAGGCAAAATGTTTATTGTTTCACATGTACTTCCAAACCGGGAAGATATTTCAACTGTTAATTATCCTTCATGTCTCATGGAAAACTGTACCCAGAAATCTCTTTATTTCTTCTGCTCAGTCCTAATGCATAACATTTGCATCCTCTAGGCATGGCTTTTAAAATAAATTAATTGGTCAAAGGCACTTATTTAGCCATTTCACCAAATTCCTTTTCCGTTACCTTGCGCAAATGAAACGGGCGTGTTAAGAACAGTTCACAAGGCAACGAGCGTGAGGTGACTATAGATTTCATTCTCTTATGTAGCCCGAACGAAAACTCTGAAAAGCTTACATTCTTCAGTTTAATGATAAACTAGTCATGAATTTACAAACAAAAAAAGATTACAATTAAATCAATAAAATCAATTAAAAAACTCATGGATTATGCCAACATTTCATATTCATGAACTCAATTGGACGGGCCAGCTGTAATGCTTGTGACTCAGAGGCCGTTTCTCATAGGCTGGAGGGTAGAATACATTTCTTGGACGTCCGCACAGACTCTTCCATTGTAAAGGCGCCTTTGAATGTAGCTGAGAAATGCAGCTTTCATCTTGCCTCATTTCAGACAGAATTGTCAGCTTGTTTACACTTTGTTCCCGTGTTGACAATTCCGTCTGATATCAGGCAAGAGGAAGGCTACATTTATAAGCAATATTCGAAGGCGCCTTCACAGTGGAATTGTCTGAGACAACACGGCAGCCTGTGCTTTGAGAAACAGCCTGGGTCACAGGTCCATCCCAAAACCTCCCTCCAAATCATCCATCGCACAGATAGCTTTGTACACCAGGTTATATGATGAAAAACCCTGATTTCAATGGTCAGTATTACACTGTGGCGATTAGCAGCAGAGGATACATCCTGTATCATATCTCTTCACAGCAGAACGAGCCACGCGCAGCAGAATAACAGAGAATTCAAAGCAGCACATTGTGTACTTTCTGCCACTTCGCTGAACAGAGCTGAAAGGGTGATTTGGGTTAATTGATTTTATACACAATGAAGCTGTATACGAGCATTATATTCCTGAAAATGTATTGCACATATTTGTGTCTTGCAACATCTAAGGACTCCAATGATCGAGAAACAGCTGCCAAGGAATAGAAGGAATCGTGGGAAAGTGAGTTTAGAGGGGATGTGGGAGAGTGAGTTTAGAGGGATGGTGGGAGAGGGAGTTTTGCAGGGACTGTGGGAGAGTGAGTTTAGAGGGACTGTGGGAGAGTGAGTTTAGAGGGGATGTGGGAGAGTGAGTTTAGAGGGACTGTGGGAGAGTGAGTTTAGAGGGACTGTGGAGAGAGTGAGGGTTTAGAGTTTAGAGGGACTGTGGGGAGAGTTTAGAGGGTGGGAGAGTGAGTTTAGAGGGACTGTGGGAGAGTGAGTTTAGAGGGACTGTGGGAGAGTGGGGGGTTTAGGGATGTGGGGGTGTGGGAGAGTGAGTTTAGAGGGGATGTGGGAGGGAGTTTAGAGGGACTGTGGGAGAGTGAGTTTAGAGGGACTGTGGGAGAGTGAGTTTAGAGGGACTGTGGGAGAGTGAGTTTGGGAGAGTGGGATGAGGGGATGGTGGGAGTGAGTTTGGAGGGATGTGGGAGAGTGAGTTTAGAGGGACTGTGGGAGGGAGTTTAGACTGTGGGGGACTGTGGGAGAGTGAGTTTAGAGGGGACTGTGGGAGAGTGAGTTTAGAGGGACTGTGGGAGAGTGAGTTTAGGGGGACTGTGGGAGAGTGAGTTTAGAGGGGACTGTGGGGAGGGAGTGGGAGTTGAGTTTAGGGGACTGTGGGAGAGTGAGTTTAGAGGGGACTGTGGGAGAGTGAGTTTAGAGGGATGTGGGAGAGTGAGTTTAGAGGGGACTGTGGGAGAGTGAGTTTAGAGGGACTGTGGGAGAGTGAGTTTAGAGGGACTGTGGGAGAGTGAGTTTAGAGGGACTGTGGGAGAGTGAGTTTAGAGGGATGTGGGAGTGAGTTTGAGGGTTGGGGGGGAGGGGTGTGGGAGAGTGAGTTAGAGGGACTGTGGGGACTGGTTTGGGGGATGTGGGAGAGTGAGTTTGGGGGGGATGTGGGAGAGTGAGTTTAGGGGGATGTGGGAGAGTGAGTTTAGAGGGACTGTGGGAGAGTGAGTTTAGAGGGACTGTGGGAGAGTGAGTTTAGAGGGGATGTGGGAGAGTGAGTTTAGAGGGGATGTGGGAGAGTGAGTTTAGAGGGACTGTGGGAGAGTGAGTTTAGAGGGACTGTGGGAGAGTGAGTTTAGAGGGGATGTGGGAGAGTGAGTTTAGAGGGACTGTGGGAGAGTGAGTTTAGAGGGACTGTGGGAGAGTGAGTTTAGAGGGACTGTTTGGGGGATGTGGGAGAGTGAGTTTAGAGGGGATGTGGGAGAGTGAGTTTAGGGGATGTGGGACTGAGGGACTGTGGGAGAGTGAGTTTAGAGGGGATGTGGGAGAGTGAGTTTAGAGGGGACTGTGGGAGAGTGAGTTTAGAGGGACTGTGGGAGAGTGAGTTTAGAGGGACTGTGGGAGAGTGAGTTTAGAGGGGACTGGGAGAGTGAGTTTTGCAGGGACTGTGGGAGAGTGAGTTTTGCAGGGACCGTGGGAAAAGCCGTTTGGGGGGGTAACTGTCAGAAAGTGAGTTTAGAAACCATTAAGGAGCAGTGAGTTAAAAATGGGTTGTAGGAAATCGAATTTAAAAGGGGAAGTGCTCAAGTGAGTTCAGACGAGACTGTGGGAGAGTGAGTTCATAAGGAATGGTGGCAAAGAGAATTCAAAACTGATTGAGAAACTGTAATTTCATAAGGGATCATGGGAAAGTGTGTTGATGAGAGATTAAGGAGCAACAACTTCACACAGGATTGTGGGAAAATGAGTTCAGAACTCATTGAGGGACAGTGATTTCATAAGAGATCATGGGAAAATCAGTTCAGAAGGGATTAAGCAACACTGAATTCAGAAGGGATTGTGGGAAAGAGGTCAAAAGAGATTGTGGGAAAGTGTGTTCAGAAGGGATGGAGGGGCAATGACTTCATGAAGGATTGTGGGAAAGAGAGTTCAGATGTTGTAGACGGTGTCCTGCAGTTCCTCGCGGATGCTGTTGAGTTCCACTAGAGCCTCATGCAGTCGTTCTGCCACATGCCGGATCTGAGCCCCAAACTCGGTCTTGCAGCTTTTCTTCAGTTCGCGGGAGTCTTGCTCCATGTAGTACTTGTCCATGCCCTGATGGAGCCCTGTTAGCATGGTGTTAACCTGGCTACTGATCTGCACGGCGCGCTCACTCCTACTACTCGCCTCGCTGGCCATCTGCACGGAACGGCTCAGCCCTGCGTCCTGCCGGCCTGCCACGTCCATCTTCTGCAGGTTACGCGCCAGCAGCCGCTCCAGCCCCTGCTGCACGTAGAGCACGCACTTATTAATGTCGGCCATCTTGGCCTGGTAGTCCTGCACGATGCGCTCCACCTTCTTGCGATCGTGGGAGCTGTTGACGGAGTCAGAGATGGTGGCTGAGGCAGTGGTGATTCCCCCCGCGGTAGCGATGCCAATCCCCACTGCTGTGATGGCCAGAGTTGCGCCCAATGTGAAAGGCGCCAGCACCAGCCCTGTGATGGCGGTAACTCCGCCAACTGCGCTGGTGGTGCCCCCGGTGATAGAGGCGATCTTGGCCTTCTTGTGGAACTCGCTGAGATTTTCTGCGATGGCACACAGGGCAGAGATGTGCATCCACAACCCCTCTGCTTGCTCCATGAAGAGCTTGTTAAACACATGAATGCCCTTCTGCACCTTCCCCGAGAGCGCCTCCTGCTGCCTGAGGAAGAGCACATCTTCAGCCCACAGCATGGCAGCTCATCCGCCCCTTTAGCACATATCCTGTCGCAAAAATCTGCCATTTTAGCATAGCCTAGAGCAGGGCTCCTCAAATCACGGCCCTCGAGGGCCGAGAACCGCTGGTTTTCCGGCCTCCCTTTACCTGGGAGTCAGGTGAGCTGACAGTCTGGCCAATCAGCAGCATTAATGGTTCACTTAATTGCCTGGAAGGAAGGAAAACCAGGACTAGATTTGGATTCGAGGGCTGGATTTGGAGAGCCCTGGCCTATAGCCTATCAAACATCTGCCAATTTTGCACATATTCTGTTGGAAAAGCTGCCATTTTAGCACACAGCATGCCAGAAAAGCTGCCATTTTAGCCCACAGCATGTCAGAAAAGCTGCCATTTTAGCCCACAGCATGTCAGAAAAGCTGCCATTTTAGCCCACAGCATGTCAGAAAAGCTGTCATATTAGCTCACAGCATGTCAGAAAAGCTGCCATTTTGGCACACAGCATGTCAGAAAAGCTGCCATTTTAGCCCACAGCATGTCAGAAAAGCTGCCATTTTAGCCCACAGCATGTCAGAAAAGCTGCCATTTTAGCCCGCAGCATGTCAGAAAAGCTGCCATTTTAGCACACAGCATGTCAGAAAAGCTGCCATTTTAGCACACAGCATGTCAGAAAAGCTGCCATTTTAGCCCGCAGCATGTCAGAAAAGCTGCCATTTTAGCCCACAGCATGTCAGAAAAGCTGCCATTTTAGCACGCAGCATGTCAGAAAAGCTGCCATTTTGGCACACAGCATGTCAGAAAAGCTGCCATTTTAGCACAAAGCATGTCAGAAAAGCAGCCATTTTAGCACACAGCATGTCAGAAAAGCTGCCATTTTAGCACACAGCATGTCAGAAAAGCTGCCATTTTAGCCCGCAGCATGTCGAAAAGCTGCCATTTTAGCCCGCAGTTTGTTTGATTTGCGCTGGCAGTGTGTACTCACTTCACATCCCCCTCTGCAGGCAGATCTTCCTCATCTGATGGCAACTCGTCCCATTCTGAGGGTAAAGAAGCATCGTGTGAGGGCTCGTGTGCAAACGAGTGAGTACAGCCCTGCACTAAAGCTTTAGGCAAACTACACTTTTTAGAAGTCTTGAAGTTTATTTTTATTTTCCACATCAGTGTAGCGGTAGATAAAATAGTCCCATGGGCACTGTAGCTCACTGGTTTATTTCAGGCTTTAGCGTTATGTAAGCTCACAAGTGGTAGTATTTTTTTTATGCCTATTGGTTTAACACCAGGACAATGACGACACCTTTTGTAATTTGTGTCGGGAAAAAAAACCAAAATTTCAAGCAAAATTCAGCATCATGGCTCGATGTTTCCTCATGTCATTCTTTTTTGCGGCTCAGTGCTCTTTTCATGGTGCAGCTCCATTGCAGTATCGAGCCCCAGACGCCAGATCGTTGTGCCAGCATTACGGTAAACCAGCTGGCTATTGGGCTAAAGTGTGTTGCTCAGGGAGCAGTATGGTAGAAAATGAAGAGCTAAGCTTTCATGTTTATGTCCTCAGCAGTATGTGTGTACAAAGTTTCAGCGTTTTAGCTGCTTTCAAACGCTCTCCAGCACGATATAGCGCAATTTTAAATATGGCCGACTGGCAGCCATGTTCAATGTCGAGTTTAGGGACCTTGTTGATTTGCCCTTGAATAGAAATGTGTTACCTGCCACTGCCGTGGTGTCTGGGAAGAGCGTTGGCGCTGCTGTTGGTGAGGATGACGATGGCCTCATACTGAGAGACGCACCACAGCAGTGTGCCAGGTTGCCAAATTCTAACGCCCAATCAAGGTTGCCTTCCAATCTTAAACATTTGTTGGAAGAACAGCGTAATGATATTTTACAGTTAACGATAAACTTCCCCACTCTCTTTGGTGACACTCCCGCTCAAACCATCATTTTAATGCATAACATTGACCTTAAAGGGGACTTATTATGCTACATTTCCAAATTTATATTTTGATCTCTGACTCCCCTAGAGTACTCCTGATCGTTTAAAGTCCAAAAAAGGGTCCTTATTTAGCTCATACTGCCATCCTCAAAAAACCCATTTGTAGTCCACTGTAGTCTCTGCCTGAAACGCCTCATTGAGGTGGCTCTTCCGCTATGGCCCCCACTCCCCGTGTGCCCACTTTCTTCTGACTGGCCAGCTCTGTGGAGGGTGGAGTTGGGCGGGACGAGGCAGCAGAACGCAGTTTTCCTGGTCCGGCTCCCCACCCAAGAGTGAAACTGAGACGCATCTGCCATCTGAGAAGGAATCAACGGGCAAATTCCGCAATCTAACGCAGTACATGTGTATAGATCTAATGAAATTAACTTGTTCTAATAAACGCAACAGCGAAAGTGGAGGACGCAGTGTGAAAGTCTGGCAGCTCAAGCTCGAATTTGTTATTTACCTACGGCTACTATGGTGAGTACAGGTGTTTCCACTCTACGGCTAGGATTGAGGGAAAGCTAGAATCCACCCCATATAGACACATTTGTAGAACGGGTCGACATGCCCAAGTGTAGACCGGAGACCGTAGAAATCCGGTGGGTCTGAGTTTAGAGGGAAACACGGACAGTGAGGAGCAGCTAAAAGTGGACTAACAGCTTATGGACTGCTTCGGTGTGTATTTAGGACCTGCTGGTTCGTGTGCATAACTGTGGTGTGTCGTTAGCGTGGGGAAACGAACAGCTTCCGCGCTGGTATATGACGAAGGGGCGAAAGCTTCAGGCTAAACGGCCTTTTCGGAAATTGCCCGTGATAATGGTTTACATATTGAGCCGGAATGACCAGCTTTTGCTTGCGGGAAATGGGCGTGATAAGCCGCTTTCACACCGGACAAAGACAATGCATTGTCTTTGAATGTAATCTGTCGCGCGAAAAATTCGTTTTGCGTCCGATGTGAAAGCGGCTTGACGCGCCCAAAAAGCCTGTTTTCACGTCTTTGCATTGTCTTTAAATGTAATCTGTCGCGCGAAAAATTCACTTCACGTCCGGTGTGAAAGCGGTTTGACGCGCCCATAACGCGTGTATTCGCGTCTTTGCATTTACTTTGAATGTAATCTGTCATTAAAAAATTTGTTTCGCGTCCGTGTGAAAGCGGCTTGACGCGCCATATAACGCGCGGTATTCGCGTCTTTGCATTGACCGAATGTAATCTGTCGCGCGAAAAAAATTATTTTTCGCGTCCAGTGTGAAAGCTGCTTAATGCGCCCATAACGCGTGTATTCGCGTCTTTGCATTGACTTTGAATGCTATCTGTCCCGCGAAAAATTTGTATCGCGTCCAATGTGAAAGCAGCTTTATGGATAGTACGCGACAGCTACAGAGAGCTCGATTATGTTTTGAACATAATGCAGGTTTTGCAGACCGCAAGTTCCGTTAGCACGGACAAGTTGCTAATGTGGAGCTCGCGAATCGATCACTTCTACAAGAAAGAATTTCCTATTTAATCTCCGCCTTTTTCTGCTTTTTATTACCCAAAACAATTTCTAAAGGGGGATAAAATTATGTCACGGTAGTGCAGAGAAATCGTTTGTTATACCAGACACGTTAGAGCTTCTGCGTTTCGCGATTGCTTTCACGGTAGCACCAGAGAGCTAGACCAGATATTTGTGATAGGGATCCGGCTGATCCCGGTCATGGATAAGTGAAGCGATCGCAAGCAGCGGCTTCAACTGTAGTGGCTACAATTGAGCAGCGTTATGATGAAACTGCCACATTGATGCTTACCGAAGTAACACAAGCATACCGATCAGAATTATTGCATATAAGTTAACCAGGAGCATTTTTTTAATTTGCACGACGCACGCCAAACTAACATGCAGTAGCTGGTAACGAGCGGTCATAACAACCACAGAGACAAACCCTTGCAATACAGGTTTTACAGACAGCAAGTTCCGTTACCGTGGACAGTTGTACCAAGCATCCAAATTACAAACAAGTATAAAAAGTTAGCTTCAAATGAGGTTTATGTTCACACACCCTCTGTAGAATTTCCCCTGATATTACTCTTGCATATTTCGGACACAAACATTAGCAACAGTAACTTGACTATGGTAGCTGCAGTGCTACAGCCACAATCAACTGGCTATCACGCCAGGTTGGCTTATGCAGTAAAAGCAACTTACAGCTTCTGTGTCTGTGAGTCACGGACAGTCGCGACCGATACAGGCTTTGTCTTCAGATATTTTACAAAGCCTGCGTTTGAGGTCAGCTGTTAGTGCAAACTATCGCTAGCGGTCCGGCAAGCCACCCGTAACATGTTAGCTTCACTTACATTATTTGCTGTTATATCGTTACTTACAGCTTGTGGCTCCGAGCGCTTGATCGATGCAGCTGCTTCAGGTTTGAGAAGCAGCTGAAACGCTTATCCTGTGTCGAATTATAATTTATTGACAAAGCTGTCTTTGGTGAAATGCTGAGCACAAACAGCTAATGTTCCCTTTGGCCGTGGCTGTTTGCTGCCAGCAAACAAAAAAAAGCTACCCACTGATTTCTGGTGGCATCGTCTTTTGGAAGAGAAAAGGGTGCTTTTCTTCGCGTCCAAAAGTAAACGGACAAGCAGCTTTGGGAGCGATACTGACAAAACTGCACCTCAAATGACCTGCAGTTCTTCTTTTGTATTTCCAAAAGTGAAGACGCTACTAAGGGATCTGCAGTTGTTGGTGCCAGCTAGAATAGTTTCTGGTGTGGGCAGGTCCAGCGCCTAATTGGCTCTGGCTAGGTCTGTATTAATTGGACGGCACAACGTGACATCAGGTTTTGCCCAGATCTCGTGAAGATCTCGGGAGGAGCCGTTCAGAGAGGAAATCACGTTCATGAAATCACGTTCTTGGATTACAGCAAAACCCCTGTATCTTGGTTGGGTATGGACATCCAACATCATAACATTACTAATATGTATTAAAAGAAGGGTCAGCATAATAGGTCCCCTTTAATGGTTCAGCGCCCATGAAGCAGCATCCATTGAAAATTCAGACTTCACCAGGAATGACCTAGAAACGGCTGCCATGCTTCTACTCACACCAGAAACATCTTTTTTTTTTGCGCCGGTCATATGACTCATGCTATGAAACGTCAAAAACGGCAAAAATAAAAATCCATCGGTCATATTGTTTGGCATTAGCTTGTTCGCAATAAACAGACCTTTATTTGAAGTTCGAAAACAGTGGTTTTAATGAGGAACTTGTGGAATTATTGTCTGTTAAAGGCCAAGTGATACGCAACTCATTATGATCCATTACCCCTTGGAAAAAGGCCACATAGAACAGTTCCCAGTCAAGAGTCCAACAGCAGTTCTTACCAGCTTCGTCTTTCCAGATCAAGTCAAGATCCCACAACCTAATGGAGGCTTGAACCAGCCAATGCTCAGACACCAGCCAAGACAATTACTTCAAGGCTACCCTGCTGCGCCCGTTGTGCTGGCCTGCGAGTGTGTGCATGAGTGAGTGTGCTTGTGTGTGCATGTATGTGTGTGACAGCGGGTGTGAGAGATTGTGTGTGTAAAAAGAGCATGTAGATAAAACAGTGTGAGTGATGAGTTTGGGTGTTAGTGAACCAGTGTATTGGACTTACGTTCCACCGTGTTCCACCACTCCATTAAGCTGTCAGTGTCCTGCAAAAGAAACAGTGATAGGATCTCTCTGCCTCTCTCACTCTCTACACAACAGATGTGTTTCTCTCCCAGTCTCTCTCAGTCTCTACACAACAGATGTGTTTCTCTCCCAGTCTCTACAAAAAAGATGTGTTTCTCTCCCAGTCTCTCTCAGTCTCTACACAACAGATGTGTTTTTCCCAGTCTCTCTCAGTCTCAACACAACAGATGTGTTTCTCTCCCAGTCTCTCTCAGTCTCTACAAAACAGATGTGTTTCTCTCCCAGTCTCTCTCAGTCTCAACACAACAGATGTGTTTCTCTCCCAGTCTCTCTCAGTCTCTACAAAACAGATGTGTTTCTCTCCCAGTCTCTCTCAGTCACTACACAACAGATGTGTTTCTCTCCCAGTCTCTCTCAGTCTCTACAAAACAGATGTGTTTCTCTCCCAGTCTCTCTCAGTCTCTACACAACAGATGTGTTTCTCTTCCAGTCTCTCTCAGTCTCAACACAACAGATGTGTTTCTCTCCCAGTCTCTCTCAGTCTCTACACAACAGATGTGTTTCTCTCCCAGTCTCTCTCATTCTCTACACAACAGATGTGTTTCTCTCCCAGTCTCTCTCAGTCTCTACACAACAGATGTGTTTCTCTCCCAGTCTCTCTCAGTCTCTACACAAGAGATGTGTTTCTATCCCAGTCTCTCTCAGTCACTACACAACAGATGTGTTTCTCTCCCAGTCTCTCTGTCTCTACAAAACAGATGTGTTTCTCTCCCAGTCTCTCTCAGTCACTACACAACAGATGTGTTTCTCTCTCCAGTCTCTCTCAGTCTCTACAAAACAGATGTGTTTCTCTCCCAGTCTCTCTCAGTCTCTACACAACAGATGTGTTTCTCTCCCAGTCTCTCTCAGTCTCTACAAAACAGATGTGTTTCTCTCCCAGTCTCTCTCAGTCTCTACAAAACAGATGTGTTTCTCTCCCAGTCTCTCTCAGTCACTACACAACAGATGTGTTTCTCTTCCAGTCTCTCTCAGTCTCAACACAACAGATGTGTTTCTATCCCAGTCTCTCTCAGTCTCTACACAACAGATGTGTTTCTCTCCCAGTCTCTCTCAGTCTCAACACAACAGATGTTTCTCTCCCAGTCTCTCTCAGTCTCTACACAACAGATGTGTTTCTCTCCCAGCCTCTCTCAGTCTCTACACAACAGATGTGTTTCTCTTCCAGTCTCTCTCAGTCTCAACACAACAGATGTGTTTCTATCCCAGTCTCTCTCAGTCTCTACACAACAGGTGTGTTTCTCTCCCAGTCTCTCTCAGTCTCAACACAACAGATGTTTCTCTCCCAGTCTCTCTCAGTCTCAACACAACAGATGTTTCTCTCCCAGTCTCTCTCAGTCTCTACACAACAGATGTGTTTCTCTCCCAGTCTCTCTCAGTCACTACACAACAGATGTGTTTCTCTCCCAGTCTCTCTCAGTCTCAACACAACAGATGTGTTTCTATCCCAGTCTCTCTCAGTCTCTACACAACAGATGTGTTTCTCTCCCAGTCTCTCTCATTCTCTACACAACAGATGTGTTTCTCTCCCAGTCTCTCTCAGTCTCTACACAACAGATGTGTTTCTCTCTCCAGTCTCTCTCAGTCTCTACAGTCTCTACAACAGATGTGTTTTCTATCCCAGTCTCTCTCAGTCTCGACACAACAGATGTGTTTCTTCTCCCAGTCTCTCTGTCTCTACAAAACAGATGTGTTTCTCTCCCAGTTTCTCTCTCTCTCCCAGTCTCTCACTCTAAACAGATGTGTTTCTCTCCCCAGTCTCTCTCAGTCTCTACAAAACAGATGTGTTTCAGTCTCCAACAGATGTGTTTCTCTCCCAGTCTCTCAGTCTCTACACAACAGATGTGTTTCTCTCCCAGTCTCTCTCAGTCTCTACAAAACAGATGTGTTTCTCTCCCAGTCTCTCTCAGTCTCTACAAAACAGATGTGTTTCTCTCAGTCTCTACCCATGTCTCTCTCAGTCTCTACACAACAGATGTGTTTCTCTCCCAGTCTCTCTCAGTCTCTACACAACAGATGTGTTTCTCTCCCAGTCTCTCTCAGTTTCTCAGTCTCTCTCAGTCTCTACAACAGATGTGTGTTTCTCTCCAGTCTCTCTCAGTCTCAACACAACAGATGTGTTTCTCTCCCAGTCTCTCTCAGTCTCAACACAACAGATGTGTTTCTCCCAGTCTCTCTCAGTCTCTACACAACAGATGTGTTTCTCTCCCAGTCTCTCTCAGTCTCTACAAAACAGATGTGTTTCTCTCCCAGTTTCTCTCCCAGTCTCTACACAACAGATGTTTTTCTCTCCCAGTCTCTCTCTCCCAGTCTCTCTCTCTACACAACAGTTTCTCTCACTACACAACAGACAAACAGAGATGTGTTTCTCTCCCAGTCTCTCTCAGTCTCTACACAACAGATGTGTTTCTCTCCCAGTCTCTCTCAGTCTCAACACAACAGATGTGTTTCTCTCCCAGTCTCTCTCAGTCTCAACACAACAGATGTGTTTCTCTCCCAGTCTCTCTCAGTCTCTACACAACAGATGTGTTTCTATCCCTCTCCAGTCTCTACATAAACAGATGTGTTTCTCTCCCAGTCTCAACACACAACAGATGTGTTTCTCTCCCAGTCTCTCTCAGTCTCTACACACAACAGATGTGTTTCTCTCCCAGTCTCTCTCAGTCTCTCTCACACAACAGATGTGTTTCTCTCCCAGTCTCTCTCAGTCTCTACACAACAGATGTGTTTCTCTCCCAGTCTCTCTCTCTCAGTCTCTACACACAACAGATGTGTTTCTCTTCCAGTCTCTCTCAGATGTGTTTCTCTCTCTCACACAACAGATGTGTTTCTCTCCCAGCTCTCTCAGTCTCAACACAACAGATGTGTTTCTCTCCCAGTCTCTCTCTCAACACAACAGATGTGTTTCTCTCCCAGTCTCTCTCAGTCTCTACACAACAGATGTGTTTCTCTCCCAGTCTCTCTCAGTCTCTACACAACAGATGTGTTTCTCTCCCAGTCTCTCTCAGTCTCTACACAACAGATGTGTTTCTCTCCCAGTCTCTCTCAGTCTCAACACAACAGATGTGTTTCTCTCCCAGTCTCTCTCTGTCACTACACAACAGATGTGTTTCTCTCCCAGTCTCTCTCAGTCTCTACACAACAGGTCCCAGTGTTTCAGTCTCCCATGTGTCCCTCTCTCAGTCTCTACACAACAGATGTGTTTCTCTCCCAGTCTCTCTCAGTCTCTACACAACAGATGTGTTTCTCTCCCAGTCTCTCTCTCTCTACAAAACAGATGTGTTTCTCTCCCAGTCTCTCTCAGTCTCTCTACAACAGATGTGTTTCTCTCCCAGGTCTTTCAGTCTCTACACAACAGATGTGTCTCTCTCCCAGTCTCTCTCAGTCTCTACACAACAGATGTTTTCTCTCCCAGTCTCTCTCAGTCTCTACACAACAGATGTGTTTCTCTCCCAGTCTCTCTCCCAGTCTCTACACAACAGATGTGTTTTCTTCCAGTCTCTCTCTCCCCAGTCTCTCTCAGTCTCAACACAACAGATGTGTTTCTCTCCCAGTCTCTCTCAGTCTCACACACAACAGATGTGTTTCTCTCCCAGTCTCTCTCAGTCTCTACACAACAGATGTGTTTCTCTCCCAGTCTCTCTCAGTCTCAACACAACAGATGTGTTTCTCTCCCAGTCTCTCTCAGTCTCTACACAACAGATGTGTTTCTCTCCCAGTCTCTCTCAGTCTCTACACAACAGATGTGTTTCTCTCCCAGTCTCTCTCAGTCTCTACACAACAGATGTGTTTCTCTCCCAGTCTCTCTCAGTCTCTACACAACAGATGTGTTTCTCTCCCAGTCTCTCTCAGTCTCTACTCTCAGTCTACACAACAGATGTGTTTTCTCCCAGTCTCTCTCAGTCTCAACACAACAGATGTGTTTCTCTCCCAGTCTCTCTCAGTCTCTACACAACAGATGTGTTTCTCTCCCAGTCTCTCTCAGTCTCTACACAACAGATGTGTTTCTCTCCCAGTCTCTCTCAGTCTCTACACAACAGATGTGTTTCTCTCTCAGTCCAACAGATGTGTTTCTATCCCAGCCTCTCTCAGTCTCTACACAACAGATGTGTTTCTCTCCCAGTCTCTCAGTCTCTACACAACAGATGTGTTTCTCTCCCAGTCTCTCTACAAAACAGATGTGTTTCTCTCCCAGTCTCTCTCTCTCTACACAACAGATGTGTTTCTCTAGTCTCTACACAACAGATGTGTTTCTCTCCCAGTCTCTCTCAGTCTCTACACAACAGATGTGTTTCTCTCCCAGTCTCTCTCAGTCTCTACAAAACAGATGTGTTTCTCTCCCAGTCTCTCTCTCTCAGATGTGTGTCTCCCAGTCTCTCAGTCTCAACACAACAGATGTGTTTCTCTCCCAGTCTCAACTCTGTTTCTCTCCCAGTCTCTCTCAGTCTCAGTCTATCCCAGTCTCCTCTCAGCTAGTCACACAACAGATGTGTTTTTCTCCCAGTCTCTCTATCCCAGTCTCTCTACACAACAGATGTGTTTCTCTCCCAGTCTCTCTCAGTCTCTACAAAACAGATGTGTTTCTCTCCCTCTCTCTCTCTACACAACAGATGTGTTTCTCTCCAGTCTCTCTCAGTCTCAACACAACAGATGTGTTTTCTCTCTCTCTCAGTCTCTACAAAACAGATGTGTTTCTCCCAGTCTCTCTCCAGTCTCTACAACAGATGTGTTTCTCTCCCAGTCTCAGTCTCTCTCAGTCTACACAACAGATGTGTTTCTCTCCCACACAACAGATGTCCCAGTTTCTCTCCCAGTCTCTCTCTCCCAGTCTCAACAGATGTGTTTCTCTCCCACAACAGATGTGTTTCTCTCCCAGATGTGTCTCTCTCAGTCTCTACACAACAGATGTGTTTCTCTCCCAGTCTCTCTCAGTCTCTACACAACAGATGTGTTTCTCTCCCAGCCTCTCTCAGTCTCTACAAAACAGATGTGTTCCTCTCTCAGTCTCAACACAACAGATGTGTTTCTCCCAGTCTCTCTCAGTCTCTACACAACAGATGTGTTTCTCTCCCAGTCTCTCTCAGTCTCTACACAACAGATGTGTTTCTCTCCCAGTCTCTCTCAGTCTCTACACAACAGATGTGTTTCTCTCCCAGTCTCTCTCAGTCTCTACACAACAGATGTGTTTTCTCTCTCCAGTCTCTCTCTCTCTCTCAAAAACAGATGTGTTTCTCTACCCAGATGTGTTTCTCTCCCAGTCTCTCAACACAACAGATGTGTTTCTCTCCCAGTCTCTCTCAGTCTCTACAACATGTGTTTCTCTCCCCAGATGTGTTTACACAACAGATGTGTTTCTCCCAGGTCTCTCTCAGTCTCTACACAACAGATGTGTTTTCTCCCTCTCCCATGTGTTTCTCTCTCTCAGTCTCTACACAACAGATGTCCCAGTCTTTTCTCTCTCCAGTCTCTACAAAACAGATGTGTTTCTCCCTCTCAGTTTCTCTCCACTCAGTCTCAACACAACAGATCAGTACAAAACAGATGTTTCTCTCCAGCAGTCTCTCCAGTCTCACAACAACAGATGTGTTTCTTCCCTCTCCTCAGTCTCTACACAACAGATGTGTTTCTCTCCCAGTCTCTCTCAGTCTCACACAACAGATGTGTTTCTCTCTCCCAGTCTCTCTCAGTCTCTACACAACAGATGTGTTTCTCAGTCTCTACCAACAGATGTGTCTCTCCCAGTCTCTCTCCAACAACAGATGTGTTTCTCTCCCAGTCTCTCAGAGTTTCTCTCCCAGTCTCTCTCAGTCAACACAACAGATGTGTTTCTCTCCCAGTCTCTCTCAGTCTCAACAAAACAGATGTGTTTTCTCCCAGTCTCTCAGTCTCAACACAACAGATGTGTTTCTCTCCCAGTCTCTCTCAGTCTCTACACAACAGATGTGTTTCTCTCCCAGTCTCTCTCAGTCTCTACACAACAGATGTGTTTCTCTCCCAGTCTCTCTCAGTCTCTACACAACAGATGTGTTTCTCTCCCAGTCTCTCTCAGTCTCTACACAACAGATGTGTTTCTCTCCCAGTCTCTCTCAGTCTCTACACAACAGATGTGTTTCTCTCCCAGTCTCTCTCAGTCTCTACACAACAGATGTGTTTCTCTCCCAGTCTCTCTCTCTCTACACAACAGATGTGTTTCTCTCCCAGTCAGTCTCTACAAAACAGATGTGTGTTTCTTCTCTCTCTACAAAACAGATGTGTTCTCTCTCAGTCTCAACACAACAGATGTGTTTCTCTCCCCAGTCTCTCAGTCTCTACACAACAGATGTGTTTCTCCCAGTCTCTCTCAGTCTCTACACAACAGATGTGTTTCTCTCTCAGTCTCAGTCTCTACACAACAGATGTGTTTCTCTCCCAGTCTCTCTCAGTCTCTACACAACAGATGTGTTTCTCTCCCAGTCTCTCTCAGTCTCTACACAACAGATGTGTTTCTCTCCCAGTCTCTCTCAGTCTCTACACAACAGATGTGTTTCTCTTCTCTCAGTCTCTACACAACAGATGTGTTTCTCTCCCAGTCTCTCTCTCTCTACACAACAGATGTGTTTCTCTCCCAAACAAAACAGATGTGTTTCTCTCCCAGTCTCTCTCAGTCTCAACACAACAGATGTGTTTCTCTCCCAGTCTCTCAGTCTCTACAAAACAGATGTGTTTCTCTCCCAGTCTCTCTCAGTCTCAACACAACAGATGTGTTTCTCTTCCAGTCTCTCTCAGTCTCTACAAAACAGATGTGTTTCTCTCCCAGTCTCTCTCAGTCTCTACACAACAGATGTGTTTCTCTCCCAGTCTCTCTCTCTCCAAAAGAGATGTGTTTCTCTCCCAGTCTCTCTCAGTCTCTACACAACAGTGTGTTTCTCTCCCAGTCTCTCTCAGTCTCTACACAACAGATGTGTTTTTCTCCCAGTCTCTCTCAGTCTCTACACAACAGATGTGTTTCTCTCCCAGTCTCTCTCAATCTCTACACAACAGATGTGTTTCTCTTCCAGTCTCTCTCAGTCTCAACACAACAGATGTGTTTCTCTCCCAGCCTCTCTCAGTCTCAACACAACAGATGTGTTTCTATCCCAGTCTCTCTCAGTCTCTACACAACAGGTGTGTTTCTCTCCCAGTCTCTCTCAGTCTCTACACAACAGATGTGTTTCTCTCCCAGTCTCTCTCAGTCACTACACAACAGATGTGTTTCTCTCCCAGTCTCTCTCAGTCTCTACACAACAGGTGTGTTTCTCTCCCAGTCTCTCTCAGTCTCTACACAACAGATGTGTTTCTCTCCCAGTCTCTCTCAGTCTCTACACAACAAATGTGTTTCTCTCCCAGTCTCTCTCTCTACAAAAGAGATGTGTTTCTCTCCCAGTCTCAACACAACAGATGTGTTTTTCTCCCAGTCTCTCTCAGTCTCTACACAACAGATGTGTTTCTCTCCCAGTCTCTCTCAGTCTCTACACAACAGATGTGTTTCTCTCCCAGCCTCTCTCAGTCTCTACACAACAGATGTGTTTCTCTCCCAGTCTCTCTCAGTCTCTACACAACAGATGTGTTTCTCTCCCAGTCTCTCTCAGTCTCTACAAAACAGATGTGTTTCTCTCCCAGTCTCCCAGTCTCAACACAACAGATGTGTTTCTCTCCCAGTCTCTCTCAGTCTCTACACAACAGATGTGTTTCTCTCCCAGTCTCTCTCAGTCTCTACACAACAGATGTGTTTCTCTCCCAGTCTCTCTCAGTCTCTACACAACAGATGTGTTTCTCTCCCAGTCTCTCTCTCAGTCTCTACACAACAGATGTGTTTCTCTCCCAGTCTCTCTCAGTCTCTACAAAACAGATGTGTTTCTCTCCCAGTCTCAACACAACAGATGTGTTTCTCTCCCAGTCTCTCTCAGTCTCTACACAACAGATGTGTTTCTCTCCCAGTCTCTCTCAGTCTCTACACAAAACAGATGTGTTTCTCTCCCAGTCTCTCTCAGTCTCTACACAACAGATGTGTTTCTCTCCCAGTCTCTCTCAGTCTCAACACAACAGATGTTTCTCTCCCAGTCTCTCTCAGTCTCAACACAACAGATGTGTTTCTCTCCCAGTCTCTCTCAGTCTCTACACAACAGATGTGTTTCTCTCCCAGTCTCTCTCAGTCTCAACACAACAGATGTGTTTCTCTCCCACAACAGATGTGTTTCTCTCCCAGTCTCTCTTAATCTCAACAGAACAGATGTGTTCTCTAATCTTACAAATTATTACAAGGAGTGAAAACATCTGCAGATCATATGAAATGTAAATTGATTTTCACATGAATTAAAAGACACAAATTCATAAATATAGTAAAATAAGACAACTTCTCTTTGCGATATCTGGACGTAAGTCACATTTCTTACAATAATAATCATCATTAAAACTGGCAGGTAGAGACAGTAAACTGAGGCAGAATTTGGTTTGAGCAGATTCCCCTCAGTTTACCATACAAATGCTGTAAATACTGCACACCCAGATCCCGCGGAATCAAGCCAGTGTTATGTGCAGTGTGGCAGGTGAATTACATGAATTCGGTTTGCAGTTTAATGGGCAAATACAACTTAATTTGTTCATTCAGCATCATTCTGTCTCAATCCCTTAACACTCTTTTAACACTCACTCCCTTAACACTCTTTTAACACTCACTCCCTTAACATTCTTTAACCCTCACTCCCTTAACACTCTTTTTACACTCACTCCCTTAACACTCTTTAACCCTCACTCTCTTAACACTCTTTTAACACTCACTCTGTTCACACTCTTTTAATACTCACTCTCTTAACACTCTTTTAAAACTCACTCTCTTAACACTCTAAACACTCACTCTCAACACTCTTTTAACACTCACTCCATTAACACTCTTAACACTCACTCTCTTAACAATCTTAACACTCACTCCCTTAACACTTTAACGCTCACTCTCTTAACACTCTTTTAACACTCACTCCCTTAACACTCTTTTAACTCTTTTAACACTCTCCCTTAACACTCTTTAACACTCACTTTTAACACTCACTCCTCTCTTAACACTCTTTTAACATTCACTCTCTTAACACACTCTGTTAACACTCTTTTCATACTCACTCTCTTAACACTCTTTTAACACTCCCTCTCTTAACACTCTTTTAACACTCACTCCCTTAACACTCTTTAACCCCCACTCTCTTAACACTCTTTTAACACTCACTCTCTTAACACTCTTTTAACACTCACTCTCTTAACACTCTTAACACTCACTCTCTTAACACTCTTTTAACAGTCTCTCTTAACACTCTTTTAACACGCACTCCCTTAACACTCTTTAACCCTCACTCTCTTAACACTCTTTTAACACTCACTCCCTCAACACTCTTTAACCCCCACTCCCTTAACACTCTTTTAACACTCACTCTCTTAACACTCTTTTAACACTCACTCTCTTAACACATTTAACACTCACTCCCTTAACACTCTCAACGCTCACTCTCTTAACACTCTTTTAACATTCACTCTCTTAACATTCTTTTAACACTCACTCTGTTAACACTCTTTTAATACTCACTCTCTTAACACTCTTTTAACAGTCACTCTCTTAACACTCTTTTAACACTCACTCCCTTAACACTCTCAACGCTCACTCTCTTAACACTCTTTTATCACTCACTCTGTTAACACTCTTTTAATTCTCACTCTCTTAACACTCTTTTAACAGTCGCTCTCTTAACACTCTCAACGCTCACTCTCTTAACACTCTTAACACTTACTCCCTTAACATTCTTTTAACACTCACTCTGTTAACACTCTTTTAATACTCACTCTCTTAACACTCTTAACACTCACTCTGTGAACACTCTTTTCATACTCACTCTCTTAACACTGTTTTAACAATCACTCTCTTAACACTCTTTTAATGCTCGCTCTCTTAACACTCTAAACACTCACTCTCAACACTCTTAACACTCACTCTCTTAACTCTCTTTTAACACTCACTCCCTTAACATTCTTAACACTCACTCTCTTAACGCTCTTTTAACACTCAATTTCTTGACACTCTCTTAACACTCACTCTCTTAACACTCTTTTAACACACCCTCTTAACACTCTTTGAAAACTCTCTCTTAGCATTCTTTTAACGCTCAATAACTTAACACTCTTTTAACACTTACTCCCTGAACAATCTTTTAATGCTCACTCTCTTAACACTCTTTTAACGCTCACTCCCTTAACACTCACTCTCTTAACACTGTCCCTCCTCAGCCTCGCACACCTGACACAGAGCAGCAGGAGGAATGTGTGTATGCTGTAACTACAACAGTGCAGATAAACTGGCTTTCAGAGGAATGTGTGACAGGCTGTGGTGTGTGTGTGTGTGTGTGTGTGTGTGTGTGTGCAAGTTTCTCTGAGAATGGGCAGGTACGATGCGTGTCTGCAGAACTCACAGGTAGGGTGTGTGTGTGTGTGTGTGTGTGTGTGTGTGTGTCTGCAGAACTCTGAGAATGGGCAGGTGTGTGTCTGCAGTGTGTGTGTGTGTGTGTGTGTGTGTGTGTGTGTGTGTGTGTGCTCGCGCATGGGTCTGGGGTTAGGTTTGTGCATCCCAGCATGCATTACGGTTGACCTCTCACCCCATCCTCCACTCCTGACTCCTCCCCCTTCCCTTCAAACATCCAACTCTCATCCTTCTGAGCAGCCAGCCACTCTGCCTGTGTGTGAGAGAGAGAGAGGAAGAGAGAAATAGAGGGAGAGAGAGAGAGAAATGCAATACAAAAGGACATTATTAATGTAAAATGAACGTTTCAAAAATCAAGGAAGATTAGAACTGAACTGATTAGTGCTAGAACTGAACACAGCTCCCCCCACGTTTGCCTGAGCGTGAAACTCTCCAAATTTCCAACCCGCCCAAAACAAACAAGGTTTTCACGCCAAGCCCTCCATTCATTAGACCTTTAAACATTTAACTGCGTCCGTCCATCTCAATCCTTAAAAATCCTACTTTTTTGGCTCTTCCAAACTGAAAATTTTGCCATCCCTGAAATATAATTAATCCATGTCAGCTAAGTTTTTTCCTTTGCGACATATTTTGGACCTGAGCTAAAAACCTCACGGGAAAAACGCACCAGGTGTTCCTAAAAGGCTGAACAGCAGCAGGAGGCAAGAGCGCCCGCTAACTCATGAAATACAGACTGTAAATCTGAGCGAAAAGGACAGCCCTCCCGAGCACTATGGTCCAGGTGCGCCAAACGCCAATTGGCAAAACACCAACCAGGTGTTTCGCAGTGATATAGTAGCCTGTTTGCAGACACTAACACGCCAGACAATGTCGACAAGGCCCTGCCCACCCTCATGAGTCTAATCCAGTGCTGCCCACCCTCATGAGTCTAATCCAGTGCTGCCCACCCTCATGTGTCGAATCCAGTGCTGCCCACCCTCATGAGTCTAATCCAGTGCTGCCCACCCTCATGTGTCTAATCCAGTGCTGCCCACCCTCATGAGTCTAATCCAGTGCTGCCCACCCTCATGAGTCTAATCCAGTGCTGCCCACCCTCATGTGTCTAATCCAGAGTGCCCACCCTCAATCCAGTGCTGCCCCCACCCTAACCCAGTGCTGCCCACCCTCATGAGTCTAACCCAGTGCTGCCCACCCTCATGAGTCTAACCCAGTGCTGCCCACCCTCATGAGTCTAACCCAGTGCTGCCCACCCTCATGAGTCTAACCCAGTGCTGCCCACCCTCATGTGTCTAATCCAGTGCTGCCCACCCTCATGTGTCTAATCCAGTGCTGCCCACCCTCATGAGTCTAATCCAGTGCTGCCCACCCTCATGTGTCGAATCCAGTGCTGCCCACCCTCATGAGTCTAATCCAGTGCTGCTCACCTTCATGAGTCTAATCCAGTGCTGCCCACCCTCCTGAGTCTGATCCAGTGCTGCCCACCCTCATGAGTCTAATCCAGTGCTGCCCCCTCAGGTGTCAAATCCAGTGCTGCCCACCCTCATGAGTCTAATCCAGTGCTGCCCACCCTCATGTGTCTAATCCAGTGCTGCCCACCCCCATGAGTCTAATCCAGTGCTGCCCACCCTCATGTGTCTAATCCAGTGCTGCCCACCCTCATGTGTCTAATCCAGTGCTGCCCACCCTCATGAGTCTAATCCAGTGCTGCCCACCCTCATGAGTCTAATCCAGTGCTGCCCACCCTCATGTGTCTAATCCAGTGCTGCCCACCCCCTCATGAGTCTAATCCAGTGCTGTGTCTAACCCAGTGCTGCCCACCCTCATGTGTCTAATCAATCCAGTGCTGCCCCCCCATGAGTCTAATCCAGTGCTGCCCACCCTCATGAGTCTAATCCAGTGCTGCCCACCCTCATGTGTCTAATCCAGTGCCCACCCAGTCTAATCATGTGTCAAATCCAGTGCTGCCCACCCTCATGTGTCTAATCCAGTGCTGCCCACCCATGTGTCTAATGAGTCTGAATCCAGTGCTGCCCACCCTCATGAGTCTAATCCAGTGCTGCCCACCCTCATGAGTCTAATCCAGTGCTGCCCACCCCCTAATCCATGCTGTGTCTAATCCAGTGCTGCCCACCTTCAGTGTCTAATCCAGTGCCCACCCCCCTCATGTGTGCCTAATCCAGTGTCTAATCAGTGCTGCCCACCCTCATGTGTCTAATCCAGTGCTGCCCACCCTCATGTGTCTAATCCAGTGCTGCCCACCCTCATGAGTCTAATCCAGTGCTGCCCACCCTCATGAGTCTAATCCAGTGCTGCCCACCCTCATGAGTCTGATCCAGTGCTGCCCACCCTCATGAGTCTAATCCAGTGCTGCCCACCCTCATGAGTCTAATCCAGTGCTGCCCACCCTCATGAGTCTAATCCAGTGCTGCCCACCCTCATGAGTCTAATCCAGTGCTGCCCACCCTCATGTGTCTAATCCAGTGCTGCCCACCCTCATGTGTCGAATCCAGTGCTGCCCACCCTCATGTGAGTCTAATCCAGTGCTGCCCACCCTCATGAGTCTAATCCAGTGCTGCCCACCCTCATGAGTCTAATCCAGTGCTGCCCACCCTCATGAGTCTGATCCAGTGCTGCCCACCCTCATGAGTCTAATCCAGTGCTGCCCACCCTCATGAGAATAATCCAGTGCTGCCCACCCTCATGTGTCGAATCCAGTGCTGCCCACCCTCATGTGTCTAATCCAGTGCTGCCCACCCTCATGAGTCTAATCCAGTGCTGCCCACCCTCATGAGTCTAATCCAGTGCTGCCCACCCTCATGGGCATAATCCAGTGCTGTCCACTCTCATGTGTCTAATCCAGTGCTGCCCACCATCATGTGTCTAATCCAGTGCTGCCCGCCCTCATGAGCATAATCCAGTGCCCTCATGTGTCTAATCCAGTGCTGCCCACCCTCATTTGTCTAATCCATGCCCAGTCTAATCTGCCCACCCTCATGCTAATGCCTGCCCCCTCATGAGTCTAATCCAGTGCTGCCCACCCCTCATCTAATCAGTGCTGCCCTAATCCAGTGCTGTCCACCCTCATGTGGTCTAATCCAGTGCTGCCCACCCTCATGTGTCTAATTTCATTGCTGCCCACATCTGAGACCCACTGGTAGACTCAGTGACTAACCTGCAAAGACTTTCCCCTCTCCCAGTTAACCCTCACAGATCCAGTGCTGCCCACCCTCATGAGTCCTACATCAGGAGACTACCAATCCAGTGCTGTCCACCCTCAGAACATCCTCCCAGAACTTTAATTTCATTAACATCTGAAAATCTTGACTAACCTCAAAGACTTTCCCTCTCCCAGTTAACCCTATAAGGGTCCATCAAGACTGAACATCCTCCCACACTTTAATACATTAACCCCATAAATTCAAACTTGGGAAACGTCAGGCCTATTTTAAATGGTAGTGAATCCCAAGGTTTCCAACGATCCCAAGCATGTCCTGCTGAATTGGAGGGAAATATGTATAAAGTAGTATAAAAGATATAGATATTTTTTATTTAATGTAATGCTGTGGCCATACAAACATGGCGTCTGGGTTTGAATATTTCTCTCAATGTAAGTGTGATCTAGCATCAGCAAAGCGCTGCAACCTACCGATACGGAGAAACAGAATATGCATGAGTCACTGTCCTGCCATACGAAAGAAGACTTTTCTGACTTTGAACCTCCTTAACGGAAAACTGAAGCGAAAGTTTAAGGCGTAAATATCATCTGCATGTGCAGACACCACCACATTATGCCTTTGATGCAATTAAATGCTGTGTCCCCACAAAAATACCATTTTTTCAAAAATTTATTTTGAGAAAATTAAGCAGAACCCCATCACAAATTTTGGATATGTTAATAACAGGCATCTAATCTTCCAAAAACAGTCAACTTGATGTTGGTGGATGGTGTCATTTTTTTGGTATAAAATGTTAAAAATAGCACAAATATTTTTTTTTCATTTTCAAGCCTTAATAGTTTCTAGATTATTCATAAGAGAGGGGCAGAATTAGAAAACAAAATACACAACATATATGGGAAGCTGTATGTGCAATACCAAATCCCTGTCTTTGACATTAGCCTTTTTACAGTCCTTCAAATATGCTACCGCAGAGCGCAGAATAAAATTTTCAAGCTACTTTAAGCACCCAGAAATATATGATGAACTAAAAGGATGCCTTTTTAAGTCCATATTCCTCAAATTAGATTAGTGGATTTTCACCCCCGAAAATTTGAAGGACCTAGCTGAAATATCTTTTAACAACCCCTATTCCGAAATAGTTGGGACGAAGTGCAAATTGTGAATAAAATCAAAATGCGATGACTTTCACATCACATGAGCCAATATATTATTTACAATAGAACATAGATAACATTTCAAATGTTGAAACTGAGACATTTCACATTTTATCCACAAAATGAGCTTATTTCAAATTTTCTGGCTGCAACAGGTCTCAAAAAAGTTGGGACACGGGCAAAAAAAGGGCTGAAAAAGCAATTAATATATAAGAGAATCAGCTGAAAGAACATTTAGCAAGTAATGAAGTTAACTGGCATCAGGTGTGTAACATGATTGGCTATAAAAGGGATGTCTTACAGAGGCTGAGTCTCTCAGAAGTAAAGATGGCCAGAGGCTCTCCAACCTGTGAAGGCTTGCATGAAAAAATTGTGGAATACTTTAAAAACAATGTTCCTCAACGTCAAATTGCAAAAGCTTTGAAGGTCTCATCATCGACATTGCATAACATCATCAAAAGATTCAGAGAAACTGGAAAATCTCTGTGCGTAAGGGACAAGGTCAAGACCTTTACTGGATGCCCGTGATCTTCGGGCCCTCAGACGCCACTGCATCACTCACCGCATGATTCTGTCATTGACATTACTAAATGGGCCCAGGAATACTTCAAGAAACCACTGTCTGTAAACACAGTCTGCCGTGCCATCCACAGATGCCACCTAAAACTCTATCATGCAAAAAGAAGGCCATTGTTGAGCATGATCCAGAAGCGCTGCCGTGTTCTGTGGGCCAAGGCTCATTTAAAATGGACTGTAGCAAAGTGGCAAAGTGTCCTGTGGTCAGACGAGTCTAAATTTGACATTCATGTTGGAAATCATGGACATCGTGTCCTCCGGGCTAAAGAGGAGAAAGACCACCCCTCCTGTTATCAGCATTCAGTTCAAAAGCCAGCATCTCTGATGGTATGGGGATGCATTAGTGCATATAGTGTGGGAAACTTGCATGTTTTAAAAAGCACCATGAATGCTGAAAGGTATATAAAGGTTTGAGAGCAACATATGTTCCCCTCCAGATGACATCTATTCCAGGGAAGGCCTTGTGTATTTCAGCAGGACAATGCAAAACCACATACTGCAGCTATTACAACAGCATTGCTTCGTAGTAGAAGAGTCCATGTGCTGAACGGGCTGCCTGCAGTCCTGATCTTTCACCGATTGAGAACATTTGGCGCATAATTAAACGAAAAGTCTGTCAAAGGAGACCCAAAACTCTCCAGCAGCTGGAAGCCTGTATTAAACAAGAGTGGGATCAAATTCCAATGGCTAAATTCAAGAAACTTGTCTCCTCAATGCCCAGACGCCTCCACTCTGTGTTAAAAAGAAGAGGGGATGCTACACCATGGTACCCAGGCGCCTGTCCCAACTTTTTTGAGACCTGTAGCAGCCATCAAATTTGAAATGAGCTCATTTTGTGGATAAAATTGTAAAATTTCTCAGTTTCAACATTTGCTATGTTATCTCTGTTCTATTGTGAATAAAATACTGGCTGGTGTGATTTGAAAGTCATTGCGTTTTGATTTTATTCACAATTTACACTTTGTCTCAACTATTTCGGAATTGTGGTTGTAGATATAGCCATTTGAAAGTGGCTCCTCAGAAATCGTTGTTCAAAAAGGGCCGGAACTTAGTTGCAAAACTATTTTTTTTAATGACGAAACTATTTGGAGTTGTGAGATAAAATTTTGGTTCTCCCCCATTAGGAGGTGAATGCACTCGCTGCAATTTTTTCAGCCAAATCTGAGATGGTCAAGTGGGAGCCATATGGACATTTGACATGGAATGACCCTGTATGTAAAATTTAGAATTGAGCATAAAGTTCTACGGCTAAGTTACAAAGCTTTAAATGACTTGGCCCCAGATTATCTTCAACGTCTTCTCATTCCTTAATCCCCGCCAAGATTACTTCATTCACAAGGTGCTGAGTACTTGAAAACTCCAAATACACTGCCCTCCATAATTATTGGCACCCCTGGTTAAGATGTGTTCTTTAGCTTCTAATAAATTCAGTTTTTTTCTAAATAATATAGGACCACAATGAAAAAAGGAGGAAAATCCAACCTTTAATTCAAGTGCATTTATTCAGTGGAAAAAAAAATCCCACATTAAGAAATAATTCTTTTTCCATCAAATCGTGTGTGCCACAATTATTAGCACCCCTGATGTTAATACTTTGTACAACCCCCTTTTGCCAACAAAACAGCACCTAATCTTCTCCTATAATGTTTCACAAGATGGGAGAATACAGAAACAGGGATCTTCGACCATTCCTCTTTGCACAATCTCTCTAAATCATCCAGCGACCTGGGTCCTCTCCTCTGCACTCTCCTCTTCAGCTCACTCAACAAGTTTTCAATGGGGTTGAGGTGTGGGGACTGAGATGGCCATGGGAGGAGCTTGATTCTGTGTCTGGTGAACCATTTCTGTGTAAATTTGGCCACATGTTTAGGGTCATTATCTTGCTGAAAGACCCAGTGACGACCCATCTTCAGCTTTCGGGCAGAGGCCACCAGATTTTTATTTAAAATGTCCTGGTATTTCAAAGCGTTCATGATGCCATGCACCGTAACAAGGTTCCCAGTGCCTCTGAAAGAGAAACAGGCCCACAGCATCACCGATCCTCCCCCATACTTCACAGTGGGCATGAGGTGCTTTTCTGCATACTCATCTTTTGTGTTCCGCCAGACCCACTTAGAGTGTTTGTTGCCAAAAAGCTCTATCTTGGTCTCATCTGACCAAAGCACACGGTCCCAGTTGAAGTCCCAGTACCGCTAAGCGAACTCCAGGCGTTTGCGTTTATGATTGTGAGTGAGAAAAGGTTTTTTCCGTGCATGCCTCTCAAACAGCTTGTTGGCATGTAGATAGTGCCTGATGGTTGTTTTGGAGACTTTGTGACCCCAAGATGCTACCATTTGTTGCAATTCTTTAACAGTGAGCTTTGGAGAACTTTTTATTTCCTTACCATCCTCCTCACTGTGCGTGGTGGCAAAATAACCTTGCGTCCTCGTCCAGGCTTGTTTACCACTGTTCCAGTTGTTTTAAACTTCTTAATGATTCCTCTGACAGTAGATATGGGCAGGTGCAGGTGAGTGGCTATTTTCTTGTAGCCATTGCCTGACTTGTGAAGGTCGACACACATCTGCCTTACTTGAATGGTGTGTTCCTTTGTCTTTCCCATGTTGAAGAGTGGATAAGAGAAATGGTCTCTGTGTCACATCATATTTATACCCCAGGGAAACAGGAAGTGATGAATTACTAATTAAATGTTCCTAGATACTCTGATCAACTTTGTAAACTACTGTAGAAATGACAAAAATACTTCAATTACATTTATTTCCTAGGAATTGTTAGGGGTACCAATAATTGTGGAACAGGTGATTTTATGAAAAATAATTATTTCTTAGTCAGGGATTTTTTTTTCCCCTTAAAATTCACTTGAGTTGAAGATTACATTTTTCTACAATTTTCAGTGTGAGAGTATGCTTCTGCAATAAAAATTTAATTTATTTTAAGGCTTTTAACACATCTTAACCAGGGGCGCCAATCATTATGGAGGGCGCTGTATATCCAGAGTTACAATTGGAGGCAGATCATTCTCTTACAAAGTGCCAATTTATTGGAACAATCACCCGCGACAAATTCAGGCTTCAGACACACTCTCTGTCTTCAAGAACAGGCTGAAAACGTACCTTTTTAGTCAAGCCTATGCTTAATTAATTTATCATTAGTTATGTATTTATTTGGTTCTGTGGGACTGACTACCACCTAGTTTCATGGTGGGTTCATATGATATTGATAGTCAGTGTTCAGTAAATCCATGTGGAACCGGTGGCACTGAGCATGCATTAACGGTGCCAGTGGGGCTTGCTACAGCCTTAGTCACCGGGGAGGTCCATATGGTACTGGTGGTAGTGTTCAGTAAATCCATGTGGAACCGGTGGCACTGAGCATGCATTAACGGTGCCAGTGGGGCTGCTACAGCCTTAGTCACCGGGAGGTCCGCATGGTACTTGCAGTGGCTCATGTTAAGAAATACCAGGCTGTAAGATCACATGGATTAACTGTAGAGCCTCTGTGCCGCAGTAAGTGGACGGAGGGGTGTTGACTGTTTCTCGACTAGTTGCTCCTGAATTGTTACTGGGCACATGACACAGGGCAGAATTTTTTATTAATATGCAGTAGTTGTATCCAGTGCCTAACCCCCCTTTTTTCTGTGTCTTTTTCCAGGGATCTTTTCCCTCCACAACCCTGAGTGCTGGACCGTCCGAGCCCTGTTACCCTGTCCCTAACCATGAGCGCTGGCTCCTGCTGTCCTGCTGTCCTGATCCGGTCCTGATCCAGTTCTGCTCCGTCACTCGATATGCCACTTCCTGGAGCTACAGATGCCACCGCTTGGATGTTTTAATCAGTCTTAATGGACTTTAATGGAACTTTATTACCATTTTATTTTATTATTACTTTATTATTAATTAGCTCGCCAGCGGAGGATGGGCTTCCCCACTATAGTCAGGTTCCTCCTGAGATTTCTTCCCACTGGGGAGTTTTTTCTCACCACTGTTTGAGGATTTTTCTCCCTACTGGGAGTTTTTGCCTCATATGCTGTAGTGGGGATTAGGTGGGGCACTGCCCATTTTGTTTATTTGTCCATTTTCTCACTGTAAAGCGTCTTTGTGACAGTCTATATGTGAAAAGCGCTATACAAATAAAGTTAAATTGAATCGAATTGAATCTTTTCATGGGCAGAAAACAAAAATACAATTTTCAAGGACCCCCTGTCAGCCCGGGACGTCTTACAGAGGGTTAATGAAGCTGGATTCCATTTATTGAGGGACAGGTTTGTCTGCAATATGAATACTGACTATATTAAAGCTTAATATGGGGGTTAAGAGCCTCTGAAAAGGGTCCTTGGTGAAAAAAAAGACTTTTATGCCAATTTGTGGTCTATAAGTTCGCCGAGTAGCCAGTAACCCATAGTTATGATATTTTTTTCTACATAATTGTATCCATCTTGCCTGTTTTTGTTCAAAACATGTTTTTGCATCTCCTTCATTTACAGTTGTGTTAAAAAAAGCAGTATAACATCAATTACCTGATGAACCACTGTTATTAGTAAAAGTGATATTTCTGCATGGCAAATAGTTTACTTATAGATGTAGTCATGTAATTGAAAAACAACAGACCCAACTGTCATGACATGCAGCTGCCGGTTCTGAGAAATTGACTCATTCATTGAAAGAGTGTGTTCAAAATAAGAGCAGTGTGGAGTTTAATTACAGAATTCATTCATTCTGTGAAGAAACAGGTGTCCTTAGTTGTCCTTTTATAAGCAAGAAGGGAAGCAAATGTTTTACGCACTGTTATTAAATCTATTTCCTTCTGAGTTGCGAAGTAAAATGGGCTGTTCCCAACACTGTTTGGAGGAACAACGTAATTTGATCAAACATTGATTGGAGAGGGGAAAATGTATAAAGAAGTGCAGAAAATTATCGGATGCTCAGCTAAAACGATCTCAAACGCTTTTAAATGGCAACAAAAACCTGAAACATGCAACAAGAAACTACTGTTAGAACGGATCGAAGAATAGTAAGAAGGACAAAGATTCAGCCAATCATCACCTCCAGAAAAATCAAAGATGATATAAAATCACCTGTAAGTGCTGTTACAGTCAGAGGACCTTTGATCGATGGTAAGCTATCAGCAAAAGGGCCCTGGAAAGCACCATCAGTGAAATAACGGCATGTGCAGAATCGGTCACAGTTTGCCAAAGAACACATCAATTGGCCCAAAGAGAAATGGTGCAACATTCTGTGGACTGATGAGAGCAAAACTGTTTTTTCCGGGTCTCGTGGTCGTTGACGGTATGTCGGACGACCCCAGGATACTGAATTCAAGCCACAGTACACTGTGAAGACAGTGAAGCATGATGGTGCAAAAATCATGGAGTGAAGATATTTTTCATACTATGGTGTCGGGCCTATTTATCTTATACCAGGGATTATGGATCATTTTGAATACATCAGAATACTTGAAGAGATTATGTTACCATATTCCAAAGAGGAAATGCCCCTGAAATGGGTGTTTCAACAAGACAACGACCCCAAACACACGAGTAAGCGAGCAACATCCTGGCCCCAGACAAACAGGACTGAGGTAATGGAGCGGCCAGCTCAATCCCCTGACCTTAACCCCACTGAAAACATTAAAAATCGAGTTTCTAAAGCAAAACCCCAAAATTTACAGGAACTGTGGAATGTAGTTTGTTCATCCTGGGCTGAAATACCCATTTCTAAGTGCCAGAATTTTGCTCGATGGAACATAGATGCACAGCACTTATCAAAAACTATGGTTATGCAACTAAATATGAGTTCAGTAATTTAGTGAAGTTAAATCTTGACTTAAATTTAGTGTTTGAGTTTGAAGAGAAAATTGTTGACACAACTTTTTTTTTTAACAGATTTAATATTCCAGGTTTTGCGGGGTATAGGCGAATTTGCCCACAGCCCAATTTGAACCATCTTCTGGTTATCTGTACCTACTGGCAGGACTGTCCAGAAAATAGATTTGAAATGTGAAATTGCATACAGGAAGTGAACTGTAACCTATTTTGAGATTTCAAGATTTTTGCGGGGCAAGGCCTCAAAAAGTCCATATTTAAACCCAAAAATAATTGTTCTGAAAAACCAGATGATTTTTAATGGCTACACAACAACATGACGGACATTTTGATTCCAAACATAAGTATATATGTGAAAAACTGAAGAAGTTTCAGACAATTTTCCGTTGAAAAATGCATCTGTCTTGATGCAAAATGTAAAGTTCATCTTGAAAAACAACCAGGTTCCTATGAAAACACACCAAAGATATTTTCACAAAAGTTGCCTCATATAGTTGGCTAAATAATGCGCGAGTATTGTTAAATTGCGAGACCGGTAACATGGTGTATTCAAGCCATTTTTATTATATACTACATACTGTCATTTCCGTACTGCTTTTTTTTTTTTTTTTTAACAGATTTGTAAATGTGAACGATGGTCAGGAGGACTGGTATTAGCGGTACTGGCAGGCAGGTAAAAATTGGACAAGTATAAGAGGAACGGGTGAACAGGTGAAAGGGGACAGGCTTAAAAAAGAAAGATGGAGAGGTGAAAGTTGGACAGGTGGAGAGATATAAGGAGGACAGGAGGACAGGTGAAAATTGGACAGGTGGAGAGGTATAAGGGGGAAAGGAGGACAGGTGAAAGTTAGGCAGGTGGAGAGGTATAAGGGGGACAGGAGGACAGGTGAAAGTAAGAGAGGTGGAGAGGTATAAGGGGGAAAGGAGGACAGGTGAAAGTTGGAGAGGTGGAGAGGTATAAGGGGGACAGGAGGACAGGTGAAAATTAGACAGGTGGAGAGGTATAAGGAGGACAGGAGGAAAGGTGAAAGTTGGAGAGGTGGAGAGGTATAAGGGGGACAGGAGGACAGGTGAAAGTTAGACAGGTGGAGAGGTATAAGGGGGACAGGAGGACAGGTGAAAGTTAGACAGATGGAGAGGTATAAGGGGGACAGGAGGAAAGGTGAAAGTTGGAGAGGTGGAGAGGTATAAGGGGGACAGGAGGACAGGTGAAAGTTAGACAGGTGAAATTGGCTCAGGATTTGATACCTCGGCCGCCTCAGACAAATTCCTGCAGGCAGATGCAGCTGGAGACCCAGGTAGCTCAGCTGACTTCGAGTCTCTGCGCTGTGGGAAAATGAGTTTGAATTTCCTCCCTCGTTTAGGTTTCTGCTCAAAAAAAAAAAGAAAAGGAGGGAGAGAGAGGAGTTAAGAGCTGGAGGAGGGAGGACGAGTGAGAGATTGAGAAGATAGAAGGATGCAGTGAGAGTGGCAGAGTGGACCTGTGTGTGATATTACAGCAGAGAGATGGAGGGATGAAGTGAGTGTGGTAGTACAGCAGATAGATGGAGGGATGAAGTGAGTGTGGTAGTACAGCAAATAGATGGAGGGATGAAGTGAGTGGTAGTACAGCAGACAGATGGAGGGATGAAGTGAGTGTGGTAGTACAGCAAATAGATGGAGGGATGAAGTGAGTGGTAGTGCAGCAGACAGATGGAGGGATGAAGTGAGTGTGGTTGTACAGCAGATAGATGGAGGGATGAAGTGACTGTGGAAGTACAGAAGATAGATGGAGGGATGAAGTGAGTGTGGTACAGTACAGCAGATAGATGGAGGGATAGCTGGAGGATGAAGTGGTGTGTAGTACAGATAGATGGAGGATGAAGTGAGGTGGTAGTACAGCAGATAGCAGAAGATGGAGGATGAAGATGGAGGATGGTAGTACAGCAGGTAGATGGAGGATGAAGTGAGTGTGGTAGTACAGCAGACAGATGGAGGGATGAAGTGAGTGTGATAGTACAGCAAGTAGATGGAGGATGCAGTGAGTGTGGTAGTACAGAAGATAGATGGAGGGATGAACTGAGTGTGGTAGTACAGCAGATAGATGGAGGGATGAAGTGACTGTGGAAGTACAGAAGATAGATGGAGGGATGAACTGAGTGTGGTAGTACAGCAGATAGATGGAGGGATGAAGTGAGTGTGGTAGTACAGCAGATAGATGGAGGGATGAAGTGAGTGTGGTAGTACAGCAGATAGATGGAGGATGAAGTGAGTGTGGTAGTACAGCAGATAGATGGAGGATGAAGTGAGTGTGGTAGTACAGCAGATAGATGGAGGGATGAAGTGAGTGTGGTAGTACAGCAGATAGATGGAGGGATGAACTGCAGGTAGATGGAGGATGAAGTGAGTTTTGTAGTACAGCAGAGAGATGGAGGGATGAAGTGAGTGTGGTAGTACAGCAGATAGATGGAGGGATGAACTGAGTGTGGTAGTACAGCAGATAGATGGAGGATGAAGTGAGTGTGGTAGTACAGCAGATAGATGGGGATGAAGTGAGTGTGGTAGTACAGCAGATAGATGGAGGATGAAGTGAGTATGGTAGTACAGCAGAGAGATGGAGGGATGAAGTGAGTGTGGTAGTACAGCAGACAGATGGAGGGATGAACTGAGTGTGGTAGTACAGCAGATAGATGGAGGAATGAAGTGAGTGTGGTAGTACAGCAGGTAGATGGAGGATGAAGTGAGTGTGGTAGTACAGCAGATAGATGGAGGGATAAAGTGAGTGTGGTTGTACAGCAGATAGCTGGAGGATGAAGTGAGTGTGGTAGTACAGCAGGTAGATGGAGGATGAAGTGAGTGTGGTAGTACAGCAGATAGATGGAGGGATGAAGTGAGTGTGGTAGTACAGCAGATAGATGGAGGGATGAAGTGAGTGTGGTAGTACAGCAGATAGATGGAGGGATGAAGTGAGTGTGGTAGTACAGCAGATAGATGGAGGATGAAGTGAGTGTGGTAGTACAGCAGATAGATGGAGGGATGAAGTGAGTGTGGGTAGTACAGCAGATAGATGGAGGGATGAAGTGGGTGTGATATTACAGCAGATAGATGGAGGGATGAAGTGAGTGTGGTAGTACAGCAGATAGATGGAGGGATGAATAGAAGGAGGGATGTACAGGATAGATGGTGGGTGAAGCAGACAGATGGAGGGATGAAGTGAGTGTGATATTACAGCAGGTAGATGGAGGGATGAAGTGAGTGTGGTAGTGAAGCAGACAGATGGAGGGATGAAGTGAGTGTGGTAGTTACACATGGAGGGATGAAGATGTGGTAGGGATAGAAGTGAGTGTGGTAGTGCACCAGACATATGGAGGGATGAAGTGAGTGTGGTAGTACAGCACATCGTTGGAGGGATGAAATGAAGGTGGAAGTACAGCAGACAGATGGAGGGATGAAGTGAGTGTGGTAGTACAGCAGACAGATGGAGGGATGAAGTGAGTGTGGTAGTACAGCAGACAGATAGAGGGATGAAGTGAGTGTGGTAGCACAGCAGATAGATGGAGGGATGAAGTGAGTGTGATAGTACAGCAGATAGATGGAGGGATGAAGTGAGTGTGATAGTACAGCAGATAGATGGAGGGATGAAGTGAGTGTGATATTACAGCAGATAGAGGGATGAAGTGAGTGTGGTAGTACATCAGGTAGATGGAGGGATGAAGTGAGTGTGGTAGTACAGCAGGTAGATGGAGGGATGAAGTGAGTGTGGTAGTACAGCAGATAGATGGAGGGATGAAGTGAGTTTGATATTACAGCAGATAGAGGGATGAAGTGAGTGTGGAAGTACATCAGGTAGATGAGGGATGAAGTGAGTGTGGTAGTACATCAGGTAGATGAGGGATGAAGTGAGTGTGGTAGTGCACCAGACAGATGGAGGGATGAGGTGAGTGTGGTAGTACAGCAGATTGATGGAGAATTGAAGTGAGTGTGGTAGTACAGCACATCGTTGGAGGGATGAAATGAGTGTGGTAGTACAGCAGACAGATGGAGGGTTGAAGTGAGTGTGGCAGAACAGCAGACAGATAGAGGGATGAAGTGAGCGTGGTAGTACAGCAGATAGATGGAGGGATGAAGTGAGTGTGGTAATGCAGCAGATGAATGGAGACGTACCATCTTGCACTCCTCTGCCAGATCCTGCTCATCCCCCTCTCCCTCTCTCCCTTTGAAGAGATCTGCACCCTTTTCTGAGAGTTCAGAGTCACTCTGAGGCACAGAACAGAAACACCATTACACACACACACACACACACACACACACACACACACACACACACATTACACGTGAATTATAAAGCCAGAATTCCATTACTTCTATTAGTGAACAACAGTAACTTAGATTGGGCAGACGGCATAGGCGACCCGCAGCCAAGCATAACACATGTGCTGTATTCCAAACGCTAGGGTTGTTCACTTCAAAGTGCGCATTATCAGGGCCATGTCCACCGTAGCCATTTTGAAGGGCATTTCAATCTAAAGGGCCATTCTTAGTCACGTGTGTGACCAAAAATGTAACAAATAGTAGAAAAAATCTCCTTCAATTACAAAAGCATTGGAGGTTCATGACTGTGGACCTTATATAGGAGTACTACTTATCCAAGTCTATCAAGTAAAAATTTAATTTGTTACATTAACTTTAACTACTTAAGGTCAGAGGTCAAATACGACTGGTCACGTGTGTGACTTCACATGGAAACAGGCTTTTCATAACTCTATTTGACTTCAAAAACTCTGCGAAGTTGAAAAATCTAGAATGTTCATAGTTTTGGGGTATGGAAAATAGCAAGGAATAAATTTGACACCTTGAATTAATTTTCAAAGTGTTTCTTTATTTGCTGACATCTGGTCACGTGTGTCACATTTTGGTTCACTTGTCAAAGAATGGCCCTAAAGTGTGCAAAACTAATCCCTTCAAAGGGCCCTAATAGCTACCAAGCGCACAGAGAGCTGACGAACCTAGCTTGATGGTTTACTACAGTTGGCTGGCTATCGCTAGTTATGTCGTTATTTTATTATTATCCGTGGCTATTTGTCGCCTTATGAAAGCGATGCGGTTGCTTATAAAGCTACAGCGAAACCGATAAACGGCCAATGAAAACAGTTCTCCCGTGAACTGGCTGCGTTTGTTTACTCTTGCTTAAGCAGAAAGCAGCAGCCACGTAATATGTCGAAGGACATTCCAAACGACCGTTGATTGAAAACCCTCCTCCCTGCTGCCCTTCAGAGATTTCACTGCGAAGGTTAGTGACTTTGCAGGGTGTAGGATGTAGGGATTAACCCTACGGAATGAAATACAGCCATGATGTCTGGTCACATGATTTGCGCGGTAAAAGCCGACACTTTGTGCAGAGAAGCCCACCATTGGAGAAGTTTGTTAATTGTTGGTAATTCCCGACGGCTTCATTAACATAAAACACCCTGAATTTTGGGAAGTGAAGTTTACCCAATATTTTAATCTATTAAAGTCCACATACTTTGTCAGGTGTTATTAGTCATCATTTAGATGAAATTATTTAGTTTCGGAAAAAATTCCATGATTCCATGCGCTTTACAGCTGGACTGGTTTGTGGACAGCCTGCACTGCATTCGCAGAGAGTTGCGGCGATTTGGTTCGAACATGATCGCCTCCCCTGACAGTTTCTGCATTCACCACTAGAGGCGCCCAAACTCACCTGATATCAGAGCCGTATATCGAGAGAGTCCGGCCAACTCGGGGTTCGAACGTCTGAGCTATCCCGCTATGCTGATTGGTTCTGAGCTGGTCACGTGTTTTATGGACGCCATGTTTGCTACCATCAATCAATATTCATCCAGCGATCCCCATGGTGAAGTGTCGAATACGAGGTAATAAAATTCAATAAGTTATTTAATTATACAATTATTTGTACAAATATTTAATTATTTATTTATCCTGGTTTCTAAAATAAGGATATGATATTTACATGCGCAAACGCAAAAACGGGATTCTCCTAAAACCCGATCATACCCGGGATACTGAAGTCCATGTAACTAAACTACATTGCAAATGCTCATTTACTGTAACGCCAGCGGCAGTGAGATCTTCCTAGAGTAGGCGTGTCATATGAAAGTTAAAGCTCTCAACAAACGTAAAATTTACTCAACTCGTTTCATAAATTTCTTGTACACAATGAGTGTAAGATTCTGTTTATCACATTAGGCCTACAGAGAAGCATAATTTAATAGAAGACAAATGTAATTTCCGTCAGCGCCTTTATGGAAACGTTAGTTAATTCGCAGGCATTGTAGCATTGCGCTAACTCCATTACACTTGGTATTCAGTTTAGCAACATATTAATAGCGTGACGAAACGCAGAGCGGTTTTTTTTAATCAAGTACAACATTGGCTAAGGTGACGACTGTATTACGAAATTGCCAGACTATCAGCCACCATAAAGCCGCCACACACTGGACGCTAAACTAATTTTTTCGCAGGACAGATTACATTCAAAGTCAATGTGAAGACGCGAATAAATGCGACCTTTCGTCAATTGGCTTTCGGATGGGAGCGCTCTGGCACTGCTACGATCACATCAAAATCGCTATTTTCTAAACCACCAAGACTCGACAGAACATGGAACTTTGCTCGTAGTATCAGCAGGCTTTCTGCACATGAACTCAAGCATTGTGAACATTGTTTGTGTACAAGGAGTTTACTTAAATACCGCTTTTAACACTGGACTCACCTAAGGCAACAACCCGGAAGACAACGCGAGGTAGGTCCCGTTCTAACAAAAACGTCTTTAAAGCAAACTCTTTGCATACGAACAATGTTCTCAGTGTTCGAGTTCATGTAGGGACCCTGATAATACTACAAGCAAAGTGTCATAATTTGTCGAGCCTTCTTAGTATTTTAAAACTAGCGATTTTGATGCGACCTTAGTATCCGGCCCGTAGGGTTAAGCCGTAGAATCATCTGCCGTTGGTAGCAAACATGGCGCCCATGATTCGAGTTGGCCACACTCTCTCTATATACGGCTCTATCAGTATTATCAGGGTCCCCACATTAACTCGAACATTGAGAACATTGTTCGTATGCAAAGACTTTGCTTAAAAGACGTTTTTGTTAGAACGGGACCTACCTCGCGTTGTCTTCCGGGTTGTTGCCTTAGGTGAGTCCAGTGTTAAAAGCGGTATTTAAGTAAACTCCTTGAACACAAACAATGTTCGCAATGCTTGAGTTCATGTGTAGAGAGCCTGCTGATACTACGAGCAAAGTTTCATGTTCTGTCGAGTCTTGGTGGTTTAGAAATAGCGATTTTGATGTGATCGTAGCAGTGCCCGAGCGCTCCCATCCGAAAGCCAATTGACGAAAGGTCGCATGTATTCGCGTCTTCACATTGACTTTGAATGTAATCTGTCCTGCGAAAAATTCGTTTCGCGTCCAGTGTGAAAGCGGCTTTATGGTGGCTGATAGTCTGGCAATTTCGGTAATACAGTCGTCACCTTAGCCAATGTTGTACTTGAAAAAAAAAAAAACGCTCTGCGTTTCGTCACGCTATTAATATGTAGCTAAACTGAATACCAAGTGTAATGGAGTTAGAGCAATGCTACAATACCTGCGAATTAACTAACGTTTCCATAAAGGCGCTGACGGAAATTACATTTGTCTTCTATTAAATTATGCTTCTCTGTTATGTGATAAACAGAACCTTAGACTCTTGGTGTACAAGAAATTACAAAAAATTTATGAAACGAGTTGAGTAAATTTTACGTTTGTTGCAAGCTTTAACTTTCATATGACACGTCAGGGCTTTGTAGCAACCGCAAATGTAATAAAAAACCACAAATGTAATTAACTTGAAAATTTTGACAAAATACCAATGAATATTGACAGATCCAATAGTTTTGTACACTTTATTTATCTTCCTGAATTGATAAGTGGTCATTTGTCTAGGAAAAATGACTTTATTACATTTGTGGCTTTCTCAGATGGCTATGACAGGCTGGTGACTTTGACAACAAGTTAAATAAAGTGACTGTTGTTATAATAGCCATAGATATTGATGACATTGGCCAAATCAGTTGATTATGCAGTGTATTCATCATCCTGGAACAACAAATGGAGTGATTTTTCAAGAAAATAGGGCTTTATTACATTTGTGGTTTTTTATTACATTTGCGGCTGTACCTGTACAACCGCAAATGTAATAAAAAACCACAAATGTAATAAACTTAAAAATTTTGACAAAAAACCAACAAATATCAAAAGATTCAATAGTTTTGTCCTTTTTACTCATCATTGTAAAATAATAACTGGTTTTTTGTCTGAAAAAAATGACTTTATTACATTTGTGGTTTTTTATTACATTTGCGGTTGCTACAGGGCTTTCAAAAGTTTTTGGAGTAGGCGGCTGGCAGAGTAGAGTAGGCAGCTGTGGCTGGTGGTGGAGGTGCCGAGAATCCAAGCATTGAGGGCGTAAAGCCCTCCAGGGGGCATTTTACCAGGAGAAATTAAAAAAATTTAAGCTCTGTGATGCATTCTGGTGCCTTCTAACGTCTGATTTCCTTGTCATTTTGTGATGTAAATTCAACTTTTTTTGAGTTTTAACATATATTTTTGAGGATGCTTGTCATTATTTGCTCATGATGAATTACTGTATACATGTATTGTCACTTCCGATCATCAGTTATTAGAATTAGTTACATGCAACGAACCACTTTGTGCAGAAGCCAAATCAGAAAATGTATGCGCTCCCCTGTTTAAGACTTTATAATTCAAGATTTGAGCTTCACAGCGCAGGGGAAAATGGCTTCAGTGAAATCAGAAACTTGAAGCATTTAGAATACCATCGTATTTTTGTTTATTTTCAAAATAAAATTTTTGACATTTCATGAAATGGCTGGCGTCAAACTTAAGTCATTTCATGAAATGACTAAAAAAACTGTATCATTTCAAGAAATGACTGGTTTCATGATCTGACTGAAACATATTGCCCCAACACAATGTAACAAAATTTTAGCTTTTTCCTGTTCCTGGGCAGAAAGTGTTATTTCCCAATTGCTTATACCTAAAGTAAAAGGAGAAGACCTATCAAACTTTACTTTGGTAACTTGGCTAATGAATTTTTCAAATAGTATTCATTTTCCAGGACATTAAAGGTAGATATAGAGCTGGTTGGTTAACAGAATTTTCTTGAGCTTACAAGCATTTAAGAACTTTCTAAAATGTTGTGCAACTTCCAAGGAGTTTCAAGAATTTTTCTAGGATGTTGTAGAACTTACAAGTATTTGAAGCACCTTTTAAAATTTTCTAGATCTTTCCATAGTAATATCTATACAGCAGCTCAACACTCACCACCTCAGTTTAGTTCTAGCTGCCCAAGTAAACATGTAGATATATCAAAATTTGTCAGAGCTGGCATCAAGAAGCTGCAAAGCATTCTCTAGATGCATTCTGCAATGTATGTGTTTCAATTTATCAAAATAAGAGCAAAAAAGTACTCTGTGACAGCAACTGTTAAAATGTATGAAGCCAACAAGGTATATTTTGGCATGCCTGTCGAGGATCAACACTGACTCTGGGCACCTCATTTTACCAAAGACCACTGCAAAAAAACTCAAGAGGGTAAGACAGACAATTTTTGCTTGTTTAAATAGGAAGATTTGATATTATACAAATTAAATAAAATTTGATTTATGTTTTGTTTTATTCATACCTTATGTAAAGGAAAATGCACGAATTTCCCATTATTACACAGAAAATAGGCAAATTCCTAAATTTCATTATCTTGGTCACAAAAACAAAGTTTGAAGGAAATAATGGGCATTTTCTGTTCTTTTTACAACAAAAGCAATAAAGAAATAACACACACAAACCAGGAAAAAAATTTGTGTCACATAGTGTTATAGAAGTAACTTGTATCAACATGTTAACATAGGTGCCCTGAGTGGGACACCGTTTGATAACCATTGTAATGTGGGGAAAAAAAAAAAAAAAGCCACTAGATGGCAGTATTGACTTTTTTTTGTTAAGCAGTCTGGAGCTAGGTTTGGGGCATGTCCTGGGCATGCCTCAGAGGGGGCTGGAAAAGAGTATATAAGGAGAAAAATCGAGAGAGTCTAGGAGAGTAGGAGAAATTGTGGAAGGATACATTTGACCAGACCTGTCACTCTTTTCAAGACCTGTGAAGCTTTTTGTGGATTTTTGCCTGTGTTGGAGCATTTTCCTGTCCCAGGACATCGCAACATAACAGCCCCATCTCAATTACCAAGGGACTGTAAATATCTCTTTTTTTTATTATATCAATCTTGGTCAGTAGAGTAGATTTTAGATTAGTTCAAAGTGTTTGTTTAATTAAATCTGTTAAAGTTTGAAAATTTTGTCTGTCATCCCTTGCTGTCAGCTACGCCATAACAAATTGGGGCCAAAACAAATTGACGCCATAACAAATTGGGGCCATAACACCATTCCCTTAGTGAGACACTATCGGCCTGACCCACTTCCCAGCCTTTTTACGGGCATAGAAATGCATGATCAGGGGTACTTTTCCCTAAAGTGTAGGTTCGCAACTTACATAGTTCATTCATTGACAGTCATTGATTCCAACCATGTAAGTTAGCATCTGTGATTTCGGGTAAAGCACCCCAGAACGAAGCGTGAGTTTGAGTTATTTAAACAGGCTTAAGAGTCTATTTGTCAAATTTCAGATGTTTGTATACGAAAATGACTTGGACAGCGGCGTGAACGATTAAATCATAGTTTGGCGACGCTCTTTCACATTTAAAGAGTGTGTATTTTCACTGACTGTACTGCTTTATAGCCAGTTTTACACTGTTTTTAGCCTTTGTCCAGCCACCAAAAATACTATTGTGTGATATAATCTGTGGTCAAGGGACAAGAGAAGCTGAAATGTGGGTGTCTGGGTGGGTTACCGCCGTGGGGAAGAATCATGGAGAAAATTGTTTTTTTCTGATTTCTGAAACATGACCGTACGCATAAAGATGTAACGCTAAACCATTTCCAAATAACTATTCAAATAACTTAGCTAAGCGAAAGGCAATACAGATGCTGATTTTGCCGACTCAGGATCAACATTTATCTACATTCCGCAAAACGAGTTTGCAGTGAGGGGCTAACGTTATGAGTGTTCCACTCAGGGAATAGCTCAGAGCTAAATTACAGGTGTTGGCATACTTTTTCCAATTCGTGCAAAGACAGAGCTCCAGTAAATGATTAAAACGATATCTGGTAATATAGGTAAGAAATTACACTTTACTTTAACACCATTACATTGACTAATAACTTAACGCCATCGTTTTATTTTTTGTAGTTTAAGGGAAATTTCAATTGCATGCCTGCAATAAAGTTTCCCATGCAGGAAACAGTTCCGTATACTGTCGGTAATCAAAACGTTCCATATGAAATGATGGTTCTTTTTAGATATGTCAGCAAGACATAGTGCATCTTTACCTTTCTTGTTAAAGAAGGACAATATTGTTGAGGTTTTTAGTATTTTACTTAGGGGTTCAGCCATCTCGTATCCTCGGTCAAACGGCGATGTGAATTTTTGAACAAAGGTGATGTTGTAATTTTCTGCCTGCGCAAGCAACTCAAGTCTTTATCAAAACTGTACGTAGCATACGGAGGCTGTGCCAGGCTCGTTCATGCGCGATGAAGGAAACCATGCTGGCTGACTACAGCAAGGAAATAACACGATGACTCCTCCTTTTATTGAAAATATGGCTAAACTCTGGGTTAAAGAAACGAGGAAGGTGACAAAAAGAATTTCATGATATGGAGAATCAGAGTCGCCGAGTAGCCGGTCGTCATGTCCCGAGTAGATGGCGATTATCGCCGGTCGCCGGCTACTTTTGAAAGCCCTGCACATCCACTCTAGGAAGATCTCAATGCCGCTGGCATTACAGTAAATGAGCATTTGCAATGTATTCTCTATTGAGTGCGTTTAGTTACATGGACTTCAGTATCCCAGGTCTGATCGGGTTTTTGGTGAATCCCATTTTTGCGTTTGTGCATGTAAACATCATATCCTTATTTTAGAAACCAGGATAAATAAATAATTAAATATATGAACAAATAATTGTATAATTGAATAACTTATTGAATTTAATTACCTCATATTTGACACTTGCTATGGGGATCGCTGAATGAATATTGATTAATGGTAGCAAACATGGCATCCATAAAACACGTGACCAGCTGAGAACCAATCAGCATAGCGGGATAGCTCAGACTTTCGAACCCCGAGTTGGCCAGACTCTCTCTATATACGGCTCTGCCTAATATGATATTAATAGACAAAATGCCTTCGCCGACACTCAATGTGTCCTCGCACACTTCTAGGAGTAATAGACTTCTGGTAACGCAGAAATAGCCATATTTGGCTTCTGCGCAAAGGGGTCAAAAATTAAATTGCAAATTGTCAGGTCCACCTTTGTCGATAGGGATGCACCGATACCACTTTTTTAAAAAACCGATACGATGCAGAAGTGACTATCACGTCGCGGGTTCGAGCCCCGGTCGTACCAACCGGCAGTGGTCGGCAGCTTTTTCAGAGTAGCGCACAATTGGCCATCGCACTACAGGGTTTCAAATTGGGAAGGGACTGCCGGGACAGGGAAATAAAAAAAAAAAAAAATAGCTTTGTTCGTTGCTCAAGCGCCTCCTGTTGGCCAGACGGGCGCTCGTCAGGAAGATTTTAAGTCTGTTCATGTCCGGGTATCCTCCGCCCTCGCTCTGAACTTGCGAAGATTCAACCAATGAGTGAATAAGAAGCGGCGGCTGACAGGCACGTGCTTTGGAGAAGAGCCGTGAACTGTCTTTGCTGTCCTGAGTTGGCAGCAAGGGGTTGCATATGAGCAAGCTTTGTACACAGTTCACCAATTGGGCATTCCAGATTCGGGTGGGATTGAGATGCCAAATTAAAAAAAAAAAAAAACCGATACGAGTACCAGTATTTTATCTTGCGTTCTTGCCGATACCGATATTTCTGAAATGTTTTCCAGGAAAATACAATGACATTTCTTGGAGTGCAGGTTTTATTTTCTCTTTATAACAAGCCTAAAGGAGGCCAATAACAAACAATTCACTCATGGCTATTTCCAAAAAAAAAAAAAAAAAAAAAAAGAGGCCTAACTGCTAAACATCTTTCTGTATTTAGGACTGACAAAAAGCCTTTTAAGCACTGCAATCAAATGAGGCAAAACATTACTGAAGCTTGACAAATGAAATTAAACTTGCTGCGTAGGCAAGGTAACACACCCAACTTCATAAAAAGTAGAAACTATTAATTGGCACAGATAGTTTCCACACACATTCATGGGCACTCAATCCAACTAAAGTCAATTTCTTGTGAATATTCAATAACTGATCTGGGTGCGTCATCTAGTGATAGAATATTGTAACGCGTGCATAAATTTGCAGCTCCATGTCCGCTGTCGGTCACATCTGCACAAAGATACCCTGCCGAGCGCCGTTGTTCTTCTCGAACACGCCAAATCCAGATAATCCTTAAGTGATGAATTACATTCATATTTTAATTTGTAACGGGTAGCGAAGTGGCCAGTGTCTAAGTAACGAAGTTAAAGTATACTTTTTATCTTTTAAATGTAGTAGAGTAAAAGCCCCGGTAAAAAAAAAAAAAAGACTCAAGTACAAATCCTCAAAAAACTACTTAAGTACTGTAACGAAATACATGTACTCCGTTACTATACACCTCTGGTGTGTATGCGTGCATGCCTGCATGTGATGTGATGACGAGGCCTAAAAAGCTCTCTTTCTCTTATTATTTCTAACTCGCTGTCTCCCCCTAGACATAGAAGTCAGATAGTACAACATACTGTAGCCTTTGCGACCGTGAGCAGGCAGTTACCTTGCATCTTACATGAAGTAGTATCGGTGCGTGGTATCGGCAGATGTCAACGAGTACGAGTATATTAACGAGGCATCGGGCAGATACCCAATACTGGTATCAGTATCGGCACAACACTATTTATCGAGTTTAATAAAAATTGCAACAGAATATTCAATGTCTGTGTCTACAGACGAGGGTCTGCAACCTTAAAGAAGAATTAAACGGACATGAACAATGAAAGAAGAGGAGGAGGAAAGATCAAACCAAAGCTTGTGTCTCCTGAAACTGTCCTAAGGAAGGTCAACATCAAAGTTTCAGAAACAAAAGCTTGTGTCTCCTGAAACTGTCCTAAGGAAGGTCAACATCAAAGTTCCAGAAACAAAAGCTTGTGTCTCCCAAAACTGTCCTAAGGAAGGCCAACATCAAAGTTTCAGAAACAAAAGCTTGTGTCTCCTGAAACTGTCCTAAGGAAGACCAACATCAAAGTTTCAGAAACAAAAGCTTGTGTCTCGTGAAACTGTCCAAAGGAAGGCCAACATCAAAGTTTCAGAAACAAAAGCTTGTGTCTCCTGAAACTGTCCTAAGGAAGGCCGACATCAAAGTTTCAGAAACAAAAGCTTGTGTCTCCAGAAACTGTCTGAAGGAAGGCCAACATCAAAGTTTCAGAAACAAAAGCTTGTGTCTCCAGAAACTGTCTTAAGGAAGGCCAACATCAAAGTTTCAGAAACAAAAGCTTGTGTCTCCTGAAACTGTCCTAAGGAAGGCCAACATCAAAGTTTCAGAAACAAAAGCGTGTGTCTCCTGAAACTGTCCTAAGGAAGGCCAAAATCAAAGTTGCAGAAACAACAGACAGTGAGACCTTCCAATGGAAAAGGCAGAGATCAACCCTAAAACCACTCCACAGATGTCAGAACACCTTCTTGGTTTTCTCTTTAGAAAAATCCAGAGGAAAAGGTCTACATTTTAATGTGTTTACGAAGAGGGAGAGCAAGGCACCCCCCCCTCTTGGAGGTTGTGCTGATTGGTGGAGCTGTGGATGTCCAAAGCTGTGAGCAATGACAAACTGTCTCTAGTGGAACATGGCACTGATGTATTAAAACACCCTTGTGTTTTAGTAGCAGAGCTGAGAACTATGTAACTTAAAAAAGAGTTAAATGGATTTAGTCTCTTTATAATGAGACAATATGGTAGGAGGTAATGAAGCTCAGTTATCAAATACCTCTGCAAAGATTTACCACTGCTCCTAAAAACATACGTGTTACAGGCAAATCTTGGGCAGCATTCAGGGGTACAAAGTAACAAAAATAAAATAGAAAAAATGAATAAAAAAGGGAGATCCTCTTGTCTCATTGGTGGTTACAAGGCAGCAACTTGGTATTCTCTGTTGTCTTAGGAATTAGGAAAGGCATAGAATCATAGTTTATGACCCTTTGCTTAACTCTTATAGTCCTAAAAGGGTCATCATTGGAATGCCCGCAGCAATATATGTAGGGCACAGATTGGACAAACTAAATTCCGACAGTTAAGAAGGGACAAGACCCATCACCAGAGAAAGCACAAATCATTACCAATCAAATTATCCTGACTCCCTATGGTTTCGTGAAAACCACCAAAAAAACTTCATTTGCCCAACAGGAGTGTACGGAGGACAGTATGACAGATGCAAGCAGGACAGGTGGACCGGGGGACAGGGGACAGGGGGAGAGGTAGAATGGTGTAAAGGAGACAGGAATAGGCGGAGAGCTGAGAGTGGGGAAGGTAGACAGGTGTAATAGGGGGACCTGTACAGATTAAAGTGGGAGAGGTGATATTGGGACAGGAGGACAGGTGAAAGATGGACAGGTGGAGAGGTATAAAGGAAACAGGTGGACAGGTGAAAGTTGGACAGGTGAAGAGGTATAAGGGGTACAAAAGGACAGGTGAAAGTTGGACAGGTGGAGAGGTATAAGGGGACAGGTGAAAGAGAGACAGATTTAAAGAGGAACAGAGAGGTGAAAGTTGGACAGGTGGAGAGGGATAAGGGGGACAGGAGGGCAGGTGAAAGTTAGACAGGTGGAGAGAGATAAGGGGGACAGGAGGACAGGTGAAAGTTAGACAGGTGGAGAGGTATAAGGGGGACAAGAGGACAGGTGAAAGTTGGACAGGTGGAGAGGTATAATGGGGACAGGAGGACAGGTGAAAGTTGGACAGGTGGAGAGGTATAAGGGGGACAGGAGGACAGGTGAAAGTTAGACAGGTGGAGAGGTATAAGGGAGACAGGAGGGCAGGTGAAAATTAGACAGGTGGAGAGGTATAAGAGGGACAGGAGGACAGGTGAAAGTTGGACAGGTGGAGAGGCATAAGGGGGACAGGAGGACAGGTGAAAGTTAGACTGGTGGAGAGCTATAAAGGGGACAGGAGCTCAGGTGAAAGTTAGACAGGTGGAGAGGTATAAGCAGGACAGCAGGACAGGTGAAAGTTAGACAGAGAGGTATAAGGGGGACAGGAGGACAGGTGAAAGTTAGACAGGTGGAGAGGTATAAGGGGGACAGGAGGACAGGTGAAAGTTGGACAGGTGGAGAGGTATAACGGGGAAAGGAGGACAGGTGAAAGTTGGACAGATGGAGAGGTATAAGGGGGACAGGAGGACAGGTGAAAGTTGGACAGGTGGAGAGGTATAAGGGGGACAGGTGAAAGTTAGACAGGTGGAGAGGTATAAGGGGGACAGGAGGACAGCTGAAAGTTAGACAGGTGGAGAGGTATAAGAGAGAGAGGAGGACAGGTGAAAGTTGGACAGGTGGAGAGGTATAAGGGGGACAGGAGGACAGGTGAAAGTTAGACAGGTGAAATTGGCTCAGGATTTGATACCTCGGCCGCCTCAGACAAATTCCTGCAGGCAGCTCCAGCTGGAGACCCAGGTAGCTCAGCTGACTTCGAGTCTCTGCGCTGTGGGAAAATGAGTTTGAATTTCCTCCCTCGTTTCGGTTTCTGCTCAAAAACAAAACAGAAAAGGAGTGAGAGAGAGGAGTTAAGAGCTGGAGGAGGGAGGAGGAGTGAGGGATTGAGAAGACGAAAGGATGCAGTGAGAGTGGCAGAGTGGAGCTCTGTGTGATATTACAGCAGATAGATGGAGGGATGAAGTGAGTGTGGTAGTACAGCAGATAGATGGAGGGATGAAGTGAGTGTGGTAGTACAGCAGATAGATGGAGTGATGAAGTGAGTGTGGTAGTACAGCAGATAGATGGAGGGATGAAGTGAGTGTAGTAGTACAGCAGACAGATGGAGGGATGAAGTGAGTGTGGTAGTACAGCAGGTAGATTGAGGGATGAAGTGAGTGTGGTTGTAAAGCAGGTAGATGGAGGGATGAAGTGAGTGTGGTAGTACAGCAGATAGATGGAGGGATGAAGTGAGTGTGGAAGTACAGCAGATAGATGGAGGGATGAAGTGAGTGTGACAGTACAGCAGACAGATGGAAGGATGAGGTGAGTGTGGTAGTACAGCAGATAGATGGAGGGATGAAGTGAGTGTGGAAGTACAGCAGATAGATGGAGGGATGAAGTGAGTGTGACAGTACAGCAGACAGATGGAAGGATGAGGTGAGTGTGGTAGTACAGCAGATAGATGGAGGGATGAAGTGAGTGTGGTAGTACAGCAGATAGATGAGGGATGAAGTGAGTGTGGTAGTACAGCAGACAGATGAAGGGATGAAGTGAGTGTGGTAGTACAGCAGATAGATGGAGGGATGTAGTGAGTGTGGTAGTACAGCAGATAGATGGAGGGATGAAGTGAGTGAGGTAGTACAGCAGACATGAGGGATGAAGGGAGTGTGGTAGTACAGCAGATAGATGGAAGGATGAAGTGAGTGAGGTAGTAAAGCAGACAGATGGAGGGATGAAGTGAGTGGTAATACAGCAGACAGATGGAGGGATGAAGTGAGTGTGGTAGTACAGCAGATAGATGGAGGGATGAAGTGAGTGATAGTCCCGCAGCTAGATGGAGAGATGAAGTGATTTTGGTAGTACAGCAGATAGAGGGATGAAGTGATTATAGTTGTTCAACAGATAGATGGAGGGATGAAGTCAGGGTGGTAGTACAGCAGATAGATGGAGTGATGAAGTGAGTGTGGTAGTACAGCAGATAGATGGAGTGATGAAGTGAGTGTGGTAGTACAGCAGATAGATGGAGAGATGAAGTGAGTGTGGTAGTACAGCAGATAGAAGGAGGATGAAGTGAGTGTGTTAGTACAGCAGATAGATGGAGTGATGAAGTGAGTGTGGTAGTACAGCAGATAGATGGAGGGATGAAGTGAGTGTGGTAGTACAGCGGATAGATGGAGAGATGAAGTGAGTGTGGTAGTACTGCAGATAGAAGGAGGATGAAGTGAGTGTGGTAGAACAGCAGATAGATGGAGGGATGAAGTGAGTGTGGTAGTACAGCAGACAGATGGAGGGATGAAGTGAGTGTGGTAGTACAGCAGACAGATGGAGGGATGAAGTGAGTCAGGTAGTACAGCAGACGGAGCGATGAAGTGAGTGGAAGTACAGCAGACAGATGGAGGGATGAAGTGAGTGGTAGTACAGCAGATAGATGGAGGGATGAAGTGAGTGTGGTAGTACAGCAGAGAGATGGAGGGATGAAGTGAGTGTGGTAGTACAGCAGACATGGAGGGATGAAGTGAGGTAGTACAGCAGATAGATGGAGGGATAAAGTGAGTGTGTTTGTACAGCAGACAGATGGAGGGATGAAGTGAGTGGTAGTACAGCAGGTAGATGGAGGGATGAAGTGAGTGTGGTAGTACAACAGATAGATGGAGGGATGAAGTGAGTGTGGTAGTACAGCAGATAGATGGAGGGATGAAATGAGTGTGGCAGTACAGCAGACATGGAGGGATGAAGTGAGTGTGGTAGTACAGCAGATAGATGGAGGGATGTAGTGAGTGTGGTAGTACAGCAGATAGATGGAGGGATGAAGTGAGTGTGGTAGTACAGCAGACATGGAGGGATGAAGTGAGTGTGGTAATACAGCAGATAGATGGAAGGATGAAGTGAGTGAGGTAGTATAGCAGACAAATGGAGGGATGAAGTAAGTGTGTTAGTACAGCAGACAGATGGAGTGATGAAATGAGTGTGGTAGTACAGCAGATGGAGGGATGAAGTGAGTGTGGTAGTACAGTAGACAGTTGGAGGATGAAGTGAGTGTGGTAGTACAGTAGATAGATGGAGGGATGAAGTGAGTATGGTAGTACAGCAGACAGATGGAGTGATGAAGTGAGTGACCTAGTACAGCAGATAGATGGAGGGATGAAATGAGTGTGGTAGTACAGCAGATAGATGAGGGATGAAGTGAGTGTGGTAGTACAGCAGACAGATGAAGGGATGAAGTGAGTGTGGTAGTACAGCAGATAGATGGAGGGATGTAGTGAGTGTGGTAGTACAGCAGATAGATGGAGGGATGACGTGAGTGTGGTACTACAGCAGACAGATGGAGGGATGAAGTGAGTGGTAATACAGCAGATAGATGGAGGGATGAAGTGAGTGTGGTAGTACAGCAGACAGAAGGGGGATAAAGTGAGTGTGGTAGTACAGCAGATAGATGGAGGGATGAAGTGAGTGAAGTAGTACAGCAGACGGAGGGATGAAGTGAGTGTGGTAGTACAGCAGGTACATGGAGGGATGAAGTGAGTGTGGTAGTACAGCAGACAGATGGAGGGATGAAGTGAGTGTGGTAGTACAGCAGACAGATGGAGTGATGAAATGAGTGTGGTAGTACAGCAGATGGAGGAATGAAGTGAGTGTGGTAGTACAGTAGACAGTTGGAGGATGAAGAGAGTGATAGTACAGCAGACAGATGGAGGAATGAAGTGAGTGTGGTAGTACAGCAGACGAAGGGATGAAGTGAGTGTGGTAGTACAGCAGATAGATGGAGGGATGAAGGGAGTGTGGTATTACAGCAGATAGATGGAGGGATGAAGTGAGTGAGGTAGTACAACAGATAGATGGAGGGATGAAGTGAGTGTGGTAGTACAGCAGATAGATGGAGGGATGAAGTGAGTGTGGTAGTACAGGTACATGGAGGGATGAAGTGAGTGTGGTAGTACAGCAGACAGATGGAGGGATGAAGTGAGTGTGGTAGTACAGCAGACATTTGGAGGGATGAAGTGAGTGTGGTAGTTCAGCAGATAGATGGAGGGATGAAATGAGTGTGGTAGTACAGCAGATAGATGGAGGGATGAAGTGAGTGTGGTAGTACAGCAGATAGATGGAGGGATGAAATGAGTGTGGTAGTACAGCAGATAGATGGAGGGATGAAGTGAGTGTGCTAGTACAGCAGATAGATGGAGGGATGAAGTGAGTGCGGTAGTACAGCAGATAGATGGAGGGATGAAGTGAGTGTGGTAGTACAGCAGATAGATGGAGGGATGAAGTGAGTGTGGTAGTACAGCAGATAGATGGAGGGATGAAATGAGTGGTAGTACAGCAGATAGATGGAGGGATGAAGTGAGTGTGGTAGTACAGCAGATAGATGGAGGGATGAAGTGAGTGTGGTAGTACAGCAGATAGATGGAGGGATGAAGTGAGTGTGGTAGTACAGCAGATAGATGGAGGGATGAAGTGAGTGTGGTCGTGCAGCAGATAGATGGAGGGATGAAGTGAGTGTGGTCGTGCAGCAGATAGATGGAGGGATGAAGTGAGTGTGGTAATGCAGCAGATGAATGGAGACGTACCATCTTGCACTCCTCTGCCAGATCCTGCTCATCCCCCTCTCCCTCTCTCCCTTTGAAGAGATCTGCACCCTTTTCTGAGAGTTCAGAGTCACTCTGAGGCACAGAACAGAAACACCATTACACACACACACACACACACACACACGCACACACACACGCTCACACACACACACACCATCATTACATACAGATCAACACAAGCATCATACAACCCCATTTCCAGAGAAGTTGGGACGCTGTGTAAATAAAAGCAGACCTCAATGATTTGAAAATCATTTAAACCTTAAATTTCATTGAGAATAATTCGAAGACAACATGTCAAATATTGAAACTGAGAATTTTTTTTTGTTTTTTTTGAAAAATATTTTCTCCTTTTGAATTTCATGACAGCGACATGTTTCATGAAAGCTGGGATCGGGCCAATGTTTACCACTGCTGCATCATCTTTTCACAATACTCGCATTTGGGAACAGAGGTTACCAACTGCCAAAGTTTTAGAAGCCAAATGTTTTCCTATTCCTGCTTGATATGGGCCTTCAGCTGATCAACACTTCGCAGACTCCTTTGTCATATTTTTTGCCGTCATGCGCCAAATATTTTTAGTAGCTGACAGGTCTGGCCTGCAGTCAGGCCAGTTTAGAACCCAGCCTCTTTTACAACAGAGCCATGTTGTTGTAACACATGCAGAGTGTTGTGTTTGGCATTGGTTTGCTGAAATAAGCAAGGCCTCCCCTGTCAAAGATGTCCAGATGGCAGTATATGAAACTCCAAAACGTGTATATTTTGTTTAGAATTAATGGTGTCTTCACAGATGTTCAAGTGACCAAAGCCATGTGCAACTAGACAGGTCGGTTGCCTGCAACCAATGGGTACAGCCCCTGATCGGCCACAAGTTCCTTGTAAGTTTTTGACTCGCAATATTTCCCTACATTACAAAAGGCTGCTGTTCATTAAAAGGTATAGGTCCATAAAAGACCAATTCCACAGCTGCACGAGACACACTGAAGGGTTCAGCAGGAGAGCTGCAGTTACCTTCTGTGTTAATTCTGGTTTATTTACCTCAAAAATTTTCTCACCTTTAATGTCTAAATAGGAAACAGGTAAGATGAATTTGGCACTGGTCTGGTTTAAAAATTAAAACAAGCCTGAATTTGTAAAAAAAAAAAAAAAAAAAAAAATTTCCCTTTGTACACAGATTTCTTGTCATTGCACGTATAACCAACATGATCGCCAGGTGGCACTTTCACATTTAAAAAATATGGGTGTCCCAGTATCAAATACAGTCATAAATTCTTTGGCACATTGAAGCAGTTATCCACAATATTCCTTCAAAAATGGGTATTTTTCCTCAAAAATGCTCAATTAGGTACCTGACTTGTCCACTTCTAGGTGGCGCTACAGCCATTTCGATAAAATTTGTGAGCTCAAACTCTGGGATTTTCTGTTACACGTATATCGGCACCATTCTGCCAAATTTCATGTAATTTTGAGATGTCAACTCTACAAAGTATCTCAAAAGTGCCATTCTCTCAGAATATGGCTCTTATTTTATTTTATTTATTTATTTGAACTCCTTTTAGGAGAAATATGCAGAAAATAAAATCTATACCCAACACACTCTCAATAAAACATTAAAACATTAAGACATATCAATAAAACAATACATACATACATCAATATGCCTTGACTAGTAACTTAGTCAGAATCCGATCGGTTGAGTCAGGAACGCTATATCCTTCGCTAAAGATGAGGACCCTGAGTGAATCTACAACACCATTTCCAGTGGCAGACACGCCGCAAGCCGAGGGGAGCGGGCGGGCTCTGCTCCTCGCAAATCGAGTCAATGACCCGTCCAATCAGAGTTTGCTTCCAGTATTTGCCTGTCAGAATATACCTAACAATTAGATGTAGATAAAATCTAGAGCATGGCGTTTCTGACTTTAATATTCTATTTAAAAGACCAGATGTCTTCGTGACTATTACACAAGATATTCTGGACAGACCCAGAGCTTGGACCAAATGCGAGGTTCTAGACTTCTTACCGAGGCCAAGCATTTGGTTAATTAAGTTACCCTGAGTTGTTTCTAATTTATCAATATTCCTATTTAAAAGAAATAATGTATCACAGCCATAGGTAAGAACGGATAAACACAAAGTTCTCTACATATATACCTTAGGCTCAGTGGTTAAGCCAGGATAGCATAAACGATTTTCACAATAACTATAGAAGGCAGCTCTACATTTCTTTATTCTCTCATCAATGTGATTAGTACAGTTTCCTTCCTGGTTAAAGGTAACGACTAAAACCTGAAGATGGTCAGTATTGTTCAATTTACTCCCATACAAGTACCATTCTGGGTTTTCAAAAAAGTAGTGTTTCCCAATTGTCATACATTGTGACTTGACAACATTAAATGCGCCATTCAACAGAGTACTGCATACAAATATCAATCAATTTCTGCAGGCCAGTCACAAAAAAGAGTAACATCATCCGCAAATGCAAACGAGTTCAAAAATACATCATTAATTGCAATACCTCCTTTTGCTTCAAGGACCTTAACAAGCATATCATTTATAAAAATCTTGAAAAGAGAGGGCGATAATTTACTTCCTTGATGTGTTCCACGTTGTACTTCAATAATCAAGCTATGACGACCCTTCCATTTAACAACAGCTTTGAGTTGACAATACCAGTTATAGAGTAATAGCCAATGATGACAAGGGAGTTTGTCCCAAAGCTTAAAAAATGAACCATCATGCCATATTGAATCAAAGCACTTCTCAGCATCTAATCCACAAACAAATACTGGAGAATTAAATCTTAAATGATTTGCAAATCATTACATTCTGTTTTTATTTGCATTTTACACACCACCCCAACTTTTCTGGAAATGGGGCTGTATTTACACGCACTTGCTCATGCACACACTGTACCTTTGCTTCTTTGAATGAGGGTAAAGTGAACCTCCTGCCTTTTTTCTGGAAGAGTCACACAAGGTCAAACATAAAATTACACAGATACCACAGACCGTCAGTGGCCGTACCCCATGTCTCCATTAGTGTTCACAAATGCTCAAGCTGAGAGGAATTTTGCACAACGAAAACAAAGTTGGTCCCAGGATCAAACCCTGAGGTACTAAACGTAGTTGGGCTGAATGGCCTTTTCTCATCACTCATGTTATTTTATGTTATCTTAATGCAAGTAAAAAGATTAGGAACAAAACATTACTGTTACATGAGCAGTGAAAGAGAGAGAGACATACTGTTTTTCCATCATTCCCAATGTTCTCCTCAAGGTCCTTGTTTCCCTTCTCCTTCATAGTCCCAGGCCACTCCTTAAGAGACAGATGAATATGAATATGAGTCCAGGTTTGCAGATCGGTGAGAATGAGTCTGTATTTATGCAAAGCAGGTGAGTTTGACTATGGATCTGTGTACAGGTGAGTCTGAGTTTGTTGAACGTGAGATTGAGTCTGGATATCTGTAAAGCAGGTGAGCTTGACAATGGGTTCGTGCACAGGCAAGTCTGAGTTTGGGTTCACATACAGGTGAGTGTGAGTCTGGATTTGTGTACAGGTAAGTCTAGGTCTGAGTTTGTGTCCAAGTGAGTCTGAATTTGTATATTGTTTATTTACACAGATACAGCTGAGCCTGTGTACAGGCGTAGCTATAATCACCGTTTTTTTCTTACCTTCAGAGAGTCTCTTCTGAGTCGTAATTTCCCGGGCTGTTTAAAGAGGAGAAAACTGTGATCATTCAGCTCTCTTTTAGTTATGCTAACCTTGCAAGATATTTTGCAACTAGTGCCAATTTACTTAAATAGCCATGCATGTTTGGCCGATATTTGTATGCTTAAAAACTCGGTAGCAAGCGAACAAGCTTTTCAGCCTTGTCAACGCAGAACTGACCTAGCTACGTAGCCAATTCATGTCTACTTGATCAACTAATGCTCGTTAAGTATCGAAATAGTAGCTGTTTCTGGTGATTTATATTCACCAAGTAAGGCTAGCTGAGCAAGCAAACTAACTGTTAGCTGCTTAATTTAACAAGCAAGCTAGTTTACAAACTTCAGAGGTCGGTTCACGTCATATTTGGTGCATGTAAATGCCAGCTAGTGAAATGCGCGCAGCTAAGTGCCCTTTTGCCAGCTTAGCTAGTTATATTTGGTGAATAATCATGTTATCTAGCTTGCTAAATAACAGTAAGTGACAGTAAACTAACCATTTTCAGCTTAATATTGATTTGTCTATGTGCACATGATGTAATTAGCTAACTAGCTGGCTAGCAAGGTAGTTTGCTGGCATAGCTAGTCAAATTTTTTGCACTTAAATGCGAGCTAGCTAGCTAAATGGCAAAATACTAGCTATTCACTGATATCCATTCATTTCTCGGCATGTAGCTAGCAAGCTGATAGTGGCTCGCTGTGTAATGTGTAATAGCTCCCATGCTATTTGAAGAAGAAGAAGAAGAAGAAGAAGCCTTATTTATATAGCACTTTTCACAGACAAAAGTAACAAAGTGCTTTTTAAAAGTAATAACATAATAGAAAGTAATACAGTACAAAATAAAAACAACAAGTGTGTTACAAGCATAAAAGCAATGAATAGTAAAAACAAACAACTAAAAGGAATAGAAATTACATGATAAAAGCCAGCAACAATTTTAAGAACAAAGAATAGTACAATAAGCAAAAGGCCTCGTGCAAACACGTTATCCAAATGCTTGTCCTGAAACGTATGTTTTAAGCAGGCCTTTAAAAATATCCACAGAGTCAGCGGATCGTACTGATTGGGGCAGAGCATTCCACATCTTGGGCGCTAATGCTTCAAAAGCTCAATCACCCTGAGTTTTGAGTTGGGTGCGAGGAACAGACAAAAGACCTAATTCTTTTGATCTAAGGGAGCGAGCTGGTATATAAGGATGAAGCAGATCAGCCATATATTTAGAGGCCTGTCCATGTAGAGCTCTGTAGGTGATGGTAAGGATTTTATATCTGACTCTATACATTACTGAAAGCCAATGGAGTGATTTTAATATTGGGGTAATATGGGATCTTTTATTAGTTTTAGTAAGCAGTCTGGCAGCAGCATTTTGGATTGACTGCAGACTGCAAAGAGCGGACACACTCAGCGATGAAAAAAGAACATTACAGTAGTCAATGCGTGATGAGATGAAAGCATGAATAATCATCTCGAATTCAGCCATTGAAACTAGATATCTAAGCTTGCTAATATTTCAAAGGTAGAAGAAGCGTGAACTGGATAGCTGCTAAATTTGCATGTCAAATGACAGACTATGATCAAAAATCACCCCAAGGTTTTTGTAGACTGGAAAGAACTGCTGAAGAGAGGGGTCCGAGGTTTTGGAGAATCTGAGGAGCAAATTAATCAGAATCTCTGTCTTATCTGGGTTTAGCTGTAGGTAGTTCTGTGCTGCCCAGTCATTTATCGCATTGAGACAGTCAAAAAGTTTTTGGAGCGCAGAAACCTCACCAGGTTTAAAAGTAAAATATAACTGAATATCGTCCGCAAATAAGTGATATGCAATATGAAAAGATTTGATTAATTGACCCAAGGGCAGCAGATACAAAGAAAATAGTATAGGTCCCAAACTGATCCCTGTGGGACACCACAGGACATGGGGGAGGAGTCAGACACAAAGTCTCTGATGGAAACTGTAAAGCTTCTATCAGTAGAATAGGATCTGAACCAGTCCAGTGCTGTTCCAGATATGCCCACCCAGTCACGCAATCTATTTATTAGAGTATGGTGGTCAACCGTGTCGAATGCTGCAGTCAGGTCAAGAAGGACTAGAACAGTACAATCTCCTGCATCAGAGGACATCAAAATGTCATTTGAAACCCTCAACAGAGCAGTTTCAGTTGAGTGCCGTTTTAAATCCTGATTGAAATTCATCATAGATATTGTGCCTTTCCAAAACTGCAGTGAGCTGAGTAGCCACAACTTTCTCTAGGATTTTAGAGAGAAAAGGCAACTTTGATATGGGCCTATAGTTCTTAGGCAGAGCAGGATCCAAGTTGAATTTCTTCAGTATGGGCTGTATTGTGGCATGCTTAAAATAGGATGGCATGCAACCAGTAGACAGGGAACAGTTTATAATTGACAGAACAGCGGGGGCAATGGCTGGCAAAGCTTTTAACAATAGAGAGGATGGGAGTATATTTGCTCTCTTTATGGGTGCTGCCCTGCAGCTGGCAGAGCCATTTAGAACATTTTAAGTTCAAATAACCTATCGATGTGACGATAACATGTTCAACCTACAGCAGCTACAGGCTAAATCCAAGGTGTCTACAGCAGCAATCGTGGAACTCCAATATGCTGATGATGCCGCAGTGTGCTTGACATCAGAGGATCGACTTGAGAGAATAATAAATGCGTTTACAAAAGCCTACAGCAGATTTGGTCTATCACTGAACTGTACGAAAACAGGTTATGTATCGATCTACCTCTGATTTCACCTCCCCAATAATCACCAAGCCTGAAATCACTGGACATAACCATTCTTAAGATGGTTCAAACTTCAAATATTTTTGGCAGCAGTGCTTGGCAAGTGTTGTGTCCCTGGACCATGAAATAAACAACAGGATCAACGTGCTGCAACAGCTTTTGGTAAGCAGGCGTGGCGGGATTTTGATCATCCTGACCTTTAGATTTGAGCAAACTTCAAGTATACAAAGGCTGTCATCATTACAACACTTCTCTGTGATGCAGACACATGGACCTGTCGGTACCATGTAAAACAGCAGAAGAATTTCATCAAAGATATCTGCGGTTGATTGAATATCAAATGAGCATGATTCGTTACCAATTCAGCAAACAAAATCAGTAAAAGTGGTTAGAATGGATGGACAACAAATACTCCTCAATTAACTCTCACTGGAACTTGAAGTGTTGGTGCCCAGAAGAAGCGATACAAGGAAGTTTCTCAAAGTGCCTTTAAAGATGGTGGGATTACTGACTGGATCATAGCTCCAACAGTAAGAATGTTGTGGAAGGGAGTGGTTTGTGAAGGAGCCAAAACCTTTGAAATCATAAAGTGGAAAGTGGAGGAAGCGAGACGCGCTCATTAAAAAGCTGCTGAATGCCTCAAACTGGGCCTAGCTCCTGGCTAGATGAACAAATTATCTCTCGTATGGACTGCAATGCTTGTGTAGAGCTGCAGTGATGATGATGATGACATTTTTGTTTGATAAGAAATTAGACTAATTATGGTGGAAAGGTATTTGTAAAAACAGATTGATTTAAACAGAGTAAAGTCACGTGAATGCCCGATAGTTTCCGTTTTGGATGTGGATGGGAAATGTGGCTGAAGACGGTAGGTATAAGTGGACCAAGAAAGACTTTAAAATATTCCTGTACCTCATTCATGAGAAACCTATAATGGAAATACTTGGTATAAAGCAGTATCAAAATTAATTCATTTTCCAAGAATTGGAGGCAGCACTGTCAAGTAAAGGATATGACGAGCCATGGACAATTTAAAGCAATAAATATAAGTCTGACACAGAGCTTATCCTGTGCTTTAGATTAAGCCTGTATTTCTTAATGTATTTTTCCATAGAGATTAGCTGTCAGCATTGTATTCTAAAAGCTGATGGAAACATAATCTGATTAATAGTTTATTTTTGCAATATTTGAAATACCACCCAAGTTTTATTTGAACCCTAAGAGAATGATTTGGTCTTTGAGAATTTAGTAAGTAAAGACAAAGTAAGATGTTTTTTTCTACTGCCCTGCACTAAACAACTACATGGTCTGATGTGATTTGCTAAGTGTTCAGTAAGAGGCAGGTTTGAAATCAGTCTGTCACACAGCATTTTTGAAGGCAAATGTGCCTCCTCTGCTTTTGCAGCAGTGTACAGTGAGAAGTTGGGAGTGCTTCTTTTAATGTAATTTCATAATGCCGAGGCAGCAGAATCGTTACCATTCAAGAATGAGGTTCTTTTTAAAAAGTGATTATGCAGCCCCAAGGGTGGTGTTACACAGTGGTAAACAGTTGACTGCCAACTTTTTTGGACTCAGTCGCAGTCATCACATGGCATAAGCATTTAAATGAATTAAAATTGAATAATGTTCTTTATATGGTAAAGGGTGAATGGACTTTTCAAATCAGTCCTTCTTGAAGTTATTTGCAATTTACATGATTTACCCACTTTTTAAATTGTATTTTTATTTCATTTCCAGTCAGGGATGCCAATTATTCTGGAACCCACAGCAAATAAATGATTACTTGTCTGGAAATTTGTGGACACAGTTATATACGATTACCTGCAGAAGGGAATGAATGCATCCTGTCTTACAAACTTGCCATCAGAATCCAAGAAGTGTCCAGGGTTGAAAGTATCTGGTGTCTGCCACACAGTCTTGTCAAACATCACTGAGGTCAAGTTGGCCAATACTGTTGTTCCCTGATAACACAAAAAACAATTTTCCTCAAGAAATATTATTAACATTGGATTTTGAGCACTGGCAAGCTGAAATATGCACGTGTAAAACAAACATTTTGTATTCCTTTCACTGAAAAGTGGTTTGTACTGTGATAATCACAAGTTATTTGATAGTTTCCATAGGTGTCACACCGTACACATTTTTCAAAATTTAAGTTTCACTGCCATTCACATCATTACTAAAATTATTTGAACAAATCATTTGGTTATTACTTTGGCAAAATATCTGCATTCAAGAGTCATTTTAATTTTTGTGACATATACACCAACATATCTGCAAGCATAGTAAGCTCCAGTTCAGCATTTACTTTTGGAATAAAGTATCCTCCCACGGTTGTGTCTTTGATGGCCATTCTGGGTGCATTTATGGGAACAATGTTTCCCATTCTTTGAATCTCGTGGATCACGGCATCAGTGTAAGGCATGTTTGCTCTGTCTGCAAAGGAGGGCTGTCGTGACTGGCCAATGATTCTATCAATCTCAGCTTGGACCTTCTCTATGGGGGGACAAGTCCAATATTAACCAGTGCACATTATTCATGAATTTTTAATCACAGGCTTAACCACATATAACTAATCAACCTTTATTAAAGTAATATTAATATTTAGGAAAATTAAAATACCTCTAGTATTTTAATTTTCAGTTTATTTTTTGTTGTTACTTACACACCTTGTATCTCAGGGTATTTCATCATGTAGAGCAAGCCCCAGCGCAGTGTGGTGGAGGTAGTCTCAGTTCCAGCGAGAAACAGATCCATAGCACACATGACCAGGTTGACCTCATGAAAGCCAGCCTCAGGGTCTTGTTCATTCTGACAAATCACAAAATAAATAAACAACATTCAATAATGTATATATTGTTATTTCCCCCTTTCAGATTTCCTCCATTTTTGCATATTTGTCAGACTTAATTTTTTTCTGATCTTACATTTACATTTATTTATTTAAGAAGTAGGGACAGTACATATTGATGGACATAAACATGTAAATATGTCAGACTTTTGCCAAAGGCTAATTTACAGCTGTTGTCCCTAAGCAGGTTGATGTTTAGAAAAACAATACAAAAGCACAATAATACATAACAAAAATACACACACCAGTAATACACAACAATTTTACAAAACTATAACAAAAAACAATACAAATATACAATAATACATAACAAAAATACACAAACCAATAATACACAACAATTTTAACAATAAAACACAGAGGTGATTCAGGCTTGTAGCTCAGGAAAAATCTGAATGTGGCCATCGGATAACAGTGCTAACAAGAAGAGGCAAGTACTGAAAAATTACACAGCCCTAATTTGTCACAAAGTGCAAAATGAATTGCACTAAGCCCATAATTCTAAAGTGCTATAGCATATTGCACATAGCCATGTTATTGTACTGTGATATATTGCATTAGACCCAATGAAAGGAGGAATAAATATGAAGAAAGAAGAACAAGTTAAAGTGCTAATAATATTACATTTTCAAGTATTTACATGGTTCGTAACGGTTTTATTGACTTTGTGTTTATATCGAGTCGTCGTAATAACAGACTGTATTTCAGTTTTCTGCACAAAAAGTGCAAGAAACAATTCGGCCGTTCAAGAAATGGGTACAGTGCGTTGACCGGTTTCGCAAACGGAATTTGTCTGAAGCGTCTGGTATCGATACAGCATTCGGTGGCGGAAAGTTATCTGTTCACGAATTTGGCGGAAATTACTCACGCGCGGTGGATCAATTAGTTTTCTTCAGTCATTAGGAATAAAGCCTTGCACAGTCATTTTTCAGTGGCACGTCCTTTGACCGGTTCCGTAAATAATTTCCAGTTTCGCAAACAGCGCCCTTTGTCAGGCCAAACTTATGATATTCTTTGTTTATTAGCATAATTGCGTACCCCTTGCCGTAAAGGAACAGACACATGTATTTTCCACCAATTTTAGCCAGCATTACTCCGCAGGGTATATCATAATAATTGGTCAAATTTATGGATAATTGTTCCGTGCGTCGACATTGTGTCAGCTGGAATCCACGTGTGCTGGCCTCAGTTCAAGACAATTTTGTACATTCATCGATATTCAACTGCTATCAGCGACTATGGATGATTCTTTCTACTCTCTCCAATTCAAGTACATACATTAAAATTATCAGGATGAGACTACAAATTCAGATTAACACAGGACATGAGTAATGATTAACCCGTTGAGCCTCTGAAAAACGTTATGGCGGGGGAAAAGATGTTTTATTTCACATTGACTACATTAAACTTTAATAAAATTCTTTAAGAAAAATAAACAAGAATGAACATGTCTTACAAATTACCCGTTTGAAAACCTACGAAATGGCGTTTGCGGAACTAGTCAAACAAGCAGTCATTCTAATGGGTGTTGATGAAAAAGTATCAAGAGTACGAAATTGGGATTTATATGGTCAAATATACGATAATATCCGATCATAATGACACTTATAACATGTGATGAATCCCGGAAATACACGCGTTTAACAGCCACACACTGCGCAGTGCGCCTTATCACAGGCGTTGATTTGGTACTGCTGCAACGGCAAGCAACAGTTATCGGGCATTTATTTCTCTATCAAGCCGAATATCTCGAAACGATAGTTCAGAGTTAAATCCACAATAATTTACCGTTCCAGCGGTGTCAAACTCAAGGCTGACCGCGAAGTCGTTTTCCCGCAAATAAAGTTTGATTTCTGCAAATTGCCGAACCGGTCAACCCACTGTAGCTATTGCGATCAAGTCGGTAAGGGCAAACTGGATGCTCGAAACTTAAGTTTCAACAATAAAAACAGAGCAATGGATTTCGCAGGTCTTATGCCGCGTTCCATTTACCTGGGAAGTCGGAGGTCGGAGCTGGGAATGACGTCACAGCCGAGTTATCAGTGTTCCAGTTACAGAGTCGGAAAAAAGTTGCAAACCGCCATAAACCGGGAAAAAAAGTAGTAAAACAAGATGGTCACGTCTACGAAAGCTATTCTCGCGTTTGCCTTGTCCGAATATAAGCAACTTCTAGACAAATACGCGGTCCTTCCGCAGCCTTCAAACACGGTGGATTTCCATATATGTACGTCGAACAATGTATACGGCTGATTTGGTGCGACAAACACGAGTCAGATGTAATGAACGGAATATTACAGAAGCTTCTAATTACTGTTTACATCTGGGGCAGCCATCTTTGAATGTTAACTCGGGGGTAGTGAAGATTCTCAGACTTTCCGGGTCGGAAATCCGACCTGGGGGGCCGTTCCAGTTGAAACTTCCGACTCGGAACTCGGAAATTCCGACTTCCGAGTACAAATGGAACGCAACTGCGTGACCATCTTGTTTTACTACTCTTCTTCCCGGTTTATGGCGGTTTGCAACTTTTTTCCGACTCTGTAACTGGAACACTGATAACTCGGCTGTGACGTCATTCCCAGCTCCGACCTCCGACTTCCCAGGTAAATGGAACGCAGCATTATTTTAGGAGTGTGATGTTAGCTAACAGTGGGATATGTCTTTCTAGTCTTCTCCCAGCTTACTCGTGTTGCCTGCGATTCGCCCACTAAATCTAAGTGTGGCACACCGACTGGAGGCCGTCATGCTGCTGTTACAGCTACTATGAACTTTATAGCGATAGCTACGCGTTTCTTAAACAGCCGAATTGTTCCCCGCATTTTTTGGTGCAGAAAACTGAGAAATAAAATAAAGCGGAAGCGATTTTTATACAGCGGTTGTTCTTCATGTTCGCGAGCTTACTAGAGATTAACTAATCAATGGAAGGAGAGTAAAACAATAAAACCGTGTTTGGGAAAAGCCTGCAGACGCAATTTCCGAGACATATCACCGTTTAGTGACATTACAGTACGATAAAAACGGAAATCATTGACCTATGGATTTCGCACGTCTATTTACGTTGCAGCACGATGCAAGCAACATAATGCATCTTTCCCTTTTTAGTGTAGCTCTGATGTGTCTCATGCAATGGGTATGTGTGCTTTTCATGACCACAATTTTATTGTTTGACTCACGTTAAGTTTATTGGCTGGTTAGCTAGCTGCTCGCCTGCAAGCTGGCGAACATTATAGAACAACCGCTGTATAGTTTATTCAATTTCTCAGTTTTCTGCACAAAAAGCGTGGGGAACAATTCAGCTGTTGGCGAAACGGGTAGCTATCGCTATCGAGTTCACAGTGACCGTAACAGCATGACGGCCTCCAGTCCGTGTGCCACACTGCGATTTAGTGGGTGAATCGCAGCATAGGAGGGAGCCGGGAGAAGACTGGAAAGACACATCCTACTGTTAGCGTCGCGCTGCTACAATAGAAAGACCTGCGAAATCCATTGCTCTGTTTTGTTTGTTATTGACCTGAAGTTTCGAGCATCCAGTTTGCCCTTACTGACTTGATTGAGATAGCTACCCGTCTCTTGAACAGCCGAATTGTTCGTAGCACTTTTTGTGCAGAAAACTGAAAAACGGTCTGTTATTACAATCGATTCCGATATAACACAAAGTCACTAAAACCGTTACGAACCATGGAAAAATACTTGACTGGTAGTTTCTGGTTACCGATGACAATCTAGTCAAGTTTAATAAACTGGAAGCAAGTTTTATACAGCTGTTGTTCGTCATGTTAAGCCAGCCAAGAGGAGAGTAGCTACCTAGCTAACCAGCTAAAATTAACATAACGTGAGTCAAACAATGGAACCGCGCTGGTCAGAAGCACACACATCCACTGCCATATCACATATCACTGTTTCGACATCTGGCCATTGCTGGTGAGAACATATGATTACCAGGGACAATACCGTACAATAAAAACAGAAATCAGCGAGCTAAGGATTTCGCACACCATTTTATGTAGCAGCACGATGCTAGCTAGCAACATAATGCCATGCATAATGCTTGATGACATCAACGCTGCTTCCACGTGTGCTTGTTTATATTGACGTCACTACTCTCAGATTGGTCAGCAGTGATTCTTCGATTACTAGCAGACCGGGAAAAAAAATTTTTCGCTTCCGGCTCAGGTCAGAGCAAGGTCCATTTAAAGAATTTTGGCTGTATTTCGTTTCCCGACTATTGTTTAGTAATCATTTAATAGAAAATCAGATAACGCCTCGTTTTCCGTTTTTCGATTTCCAATTTCCAAACGAAAATCAGCAGACAGCTCATTTTTCGTTTGCCCACATCAAAACAAAACGGAAATCAGTTCGTTCTCCGTTTTTCATTACCTTAATCGAAACAAAAAACAAATGGCGAAAGGTACACGGACCCCTGACACCCCCTGCTGTATTCTTCTCCAGCCCGAGTCAGGATGCTGAACTCTCGCTGTATCTACTTCTGCATACCACAATCAATCAGGTATTTGCAAGATGGGTGACTGAAGTATTTTATGCATTAAGGAATCAAATTTAACCCTTAAAGTGCTAATCACCGCTATAGTCAGGCAAGGCGCAAAATATACAAGGCAAATTTTTCAGATTTCAGCCTTCGAAAGGTCAACAATGTTGTCAATTTTTAGTTGGCACTGACCTTCAGAAGGGTTCAGAGGTTAACTTTTGGAGCAAAAAGGGTGAGTAAAAATTAAGCATTTAGAGGGTTAAATTAATCAACAACTTTTTTCACGCACCGGTTTCCAGTCAGGCCAAAGCTCAGGGCTGCCCTCCGGCCAGTCTTCAACACACTTCTCCTAAAACACACAGACACACAAACAACACGCGCAATTAGATAAACATATTTAATATGTTGCTCAAAAGTGTGGGCATTTGTCTTTTGCAGTGTACCAAATATGCTCACACACAGAGAGCGACAAACACACACACACACACAAAACACACACACACACACACACGGCTACATCCTTGTGTATATTCTGCTCTCTCTCTCCCCCAAGAATTTGCTGCATTCGTCCTCTCAACAACATCCTGAACAGCCAATTTGTCAGTCAATCATCATTAACTGGCCACGCCCTGTGTGAGGTGATATTCTATGTCAGGAGATGTTTTCCTGCGTGAGGTGATATTCTGTGTGAGGTGATGTTTTCCTGTGTGAGGTGATATTCTATGTGAGGTGATGTTTTCCTGCGTGAGGTGATATTCTGTGTGAGGTGATGTTTTCCTGTGTAAGGTGATATTCTGCGTGAGGTGACGTTTTCCAGTGTGAGGTGATGTTTTCCTGTGTAAGGTGATATTCTGCGTGAGGTGACGCTTTCCTGCGTGAGGTGACGCTTTCCTGCGTGAGGTGACGTTTTCCTGCGTGAGGTGACGCTTTCCTGCGTGAGGTGACGCTTTCCTGCGTGAGGTGACGCTTTTCCTGCGTGAGGTGACGTTTTCCTGCGTGAGGTGACGCTTTCCTGCGTGAGGTGACGCTTTTCCTGCGTGAGGTGATGTTTTCCTGCGTGAGGTGATGTTTTCCTGCGTGAGGTGATGTTTTCCTGCGTGAGGTGATGTTTTCCTGCGTGAGGTGATGCTTTCCTGCGTGAGGTGATGCTTTCCTGCGTGAGGTGATGTTTTCCTCGTGAGGTGATGTTTTTCCTGCGTGAGGTGATGTTTTCCTGCGTGAGGTGATGCTTTCCCTGCGTGAGGTGATGTTTTCCTGCGTGAGGTGATGTTTTTCCTGCGTGAGGTGATGTTTTCCTGCGTGAGGTGATGTTTTCCTGCGTGAGGTGATGTTTTCCTGCGTGGGTGATGCTTTCCTGCGTGAGGATGATTTCCTGCGTTTTTTTCTGCGTGAGGTGATGTTTTCCTCGTGAGGTGATGTTTTTCCTGATGTTTTCCTCACGTGAGGTGATGTTTTCCTCCTGCGTGAGGTGATGTTTTCCTCGTGAGGTGATGCTTTCCTGCGTGAGGTGATGTTTTCCTGCGTGAGGTGATGCTTTCCTGCGTGAGGTGATGCTTTCCTGCGTGAGGTGATGCTTTCCTGCGTGAGGTGATGCTTTCCTGCGTGGTGATGCTTTCCTCGTTGATGTTTTCCTGCGTGAGGTGATGTTTTTCCTGCGCGTGAGGTGATGCTTTCCTGCGTGAGGTGATGTTTTCCTGCGTGAGGTGATGCTTTTCCTGCGTGAGGTGATGTTTTCCTGCGTGAGGTGATGCTTTCCTGCGTGAGGTGATGTTTTCCTGCGTGAGGTGATGCTTTCCTGCGTGAGGTGATGTTTTCCTGCGTGAGGTGATGTTTTCCTGCGTGAGGTGATGCTTTCCTGCGTGAGGTGATGCTTTCCTGCGTGAGGTGATGCTTTCCTGCGTGAGGTGATGTTTTCCTGCGTGAGGTGATGTTTTCCTGCGTGAGGTGATGCTTTCCTGCGTGAGGTGATGTTTTCCTGCGTGAGGTGATGTTTTCCTGCGTGAGGTGATGCTTTCCTGCGTGAGGTGATGCTTTCCTGCGTGAGGTGATGTTTTCCTGCGTGAGGTGATGCTTTCCTGCGTGAGGTGATGCTTTCCTGCGTGAGGTGATGCTTTCCTGCGTGAGGTGATGTTTTCCTGCGTGAGGTGATGTTTTCCTGCGTGAGGTGATGCTTTCCTGCGTGAGGTGATGCTTTCCTGCGTGAGGTGATGCTTTCCTGCGTGAGGTGATGCTTTCCTGCGTGAGGTGATGCTTTCCTGCGTGAGGTGATGCTTTCCTGCGTGAGGTGATGCTTTCCTCGTGAGGTGATGTTTTCCTGCGTGAGGTGATGTTTTCCTGCGTGGTGAGGTGATGATGTTTTCCTGCGTGAGGTGATGTTTTCCTGCGTGAGGTGATGCTTTCCTCGTGAGGTGATGTTTTCCTGCGTGAGGTGATGCTTTCCTGCGTGAGGTGATGCTTTCCTGCGTGAGGTGATGCTTTCCTGCGTGAGGTGATGCTTTCCTGCGTGAGGTGATGCTTTCCTGCGTGAGGTGATGCTTTCCTGCGTGAGGTGATGCTTTCTGCCACACTGAGGCGAGGACCGGGAAGAGAACACTGGGTCCTATATAATACATGCAGGTCTTTCACAAGCTGTACAGACACCCTCACACAGGAGCGTCTGCCACCCATTGCATCTTTCTGTTTGGACGGTTAGCGTTGTGGTGATTTGTGTTACTTGTTTTCTGCACTTAGGGAGCTCATAAGTACACACTCTCATAGTCCCAAGCTTTGGTCATTTGTCTATGTGAATATTAAATCCATGTAGATTTTTTGGTCATATATAACCCTTATCACTGTTCACACCATGGGTCTTATGAATACTCAGTTGCGATTTTTTGAAGGAATTCTAAGGGTGTGTATTATTTCCCAATAATGCAAACCAACGAAGTAGTTCCAAGCATGTTAGCCTTTTATTTAGTTCCTTTATTTAACCAGGTAAAAGTCTCATTGAGATTAAAATCTCTTTCTCAAGAGCAACCGGGCCCAGGAAGCAGCACAGACAATGCTACCATTAACAGGCAATACCTACACAAAAACAAGATAAAACAGTTAAACACCACAAGCAGTGAACATAACCTCCAGTTGATTACCAATATAAGGTCAATGCTAAAAAGCAGTTTTGATGTATAAACGTACATATTTCTAAAATGATTTCGGTAAAATTTAAGAGCAACCATATTTACCAAGAGAACCATTTTCTTGAGCCTTTAAAAGTGAATTGCCTTACCCCATGAGGACACTATAAATAACATAAATTTTGTTCCTGGGTAGCGCGTGTTATTTCTTCATTGCTTATGCTTTAAAAGAATATTAAATGCCCATTATTCCCTTCAAACCTTTGTGACCTGGATAATGAAACTTAGGAATTCAACCATTTTCAATGTAAAAACGGGCAAATTTACTCATTTTCATTTACTTAAGTTCTGAATAAAACAAAATACAAGTCAAATTTTAGTATTAAATTTGTACAGTATCAAATCTTCCTATTCAAGTGAGCAAAAATTGTCTGGCTTACCTTCTAGAGTTTTTTTGCAGTGCTCCCTGGCAAAATCAGGTGCCCAGAGTTTGTGTTGATCCCCGACAGACATGCCAAAACATTTCTCGGAGGCTTCATAAGATGCTGTCACAGAGTACTTTTTTGCTTTTGTTTTGATAAATTGGCCTCATGCATTGCAGAATGCATCTGGAGAATACTTTCACTTCTTGATGTCATCTCTGAAAAATTCAGATATGTCTGTGTGTTCACTTAGGCAGCCAGAATTAAATTGAGGTGGCGAGTGGTGAGCAGTTGTATATACTGTATGTTACTATGGAAAGATCTATAAAATCTTATAAGGTTCTTCAAATCCTCGTAAGTACTACAACATCCTAGAAAATTCTTAGAAGTTGTGCAACATTCTAGAAAGTTATTTAAAATTCTAGTAAGCTCTAGAAAATTCTCAATTAGCAAGTGAACACTGAATCTATGTTTAATGTTCTGGAAAATGGATAAATTTGAAAATGTCATGACCCGGGTCAAAAAAGCAACGTTTGAAGAGAAAAACAGGTCTTTTCCATTTACTTTAGGTATAAGCAATCGGGCAGTAACACTTTCTGCCCAGGAATGAGAAAAAGTAAAAATTCTGTAATATAGTGTAATCAGCTCTGACAAATTCAGATCTTCCTGTAGGAAAAAGCAGCACCATACTTAGAATCTTTCTCGCTTAATTGTGTTTTAACACAAGGGACCAACATCTGCTGAATATCGCGAGAGTTCAGATTATATTGATTTAGTTTATTCTTTTGCATGTCTGTGCTCAGATAACACTTTATATTGATTTGCCATGGTTTCCTTACAGGGTAAATTTAACTGACACTTTCAGTCACAAAGTTACACACATTGGAACGGAAGGCTAAAATAGTCACAGACAACAATTTTGAGTTTAACGATTTATTATTAAAATCTTTAGCAAACATGGTGATTATGACAAACGGGAGAAAGCACAATGCAATACTGACTGTCCTTGTGCAACTACGACGCAGTGCAATTAATAACCGCAGCTCTTTCATAGCAATATAACAAAACAGATACAACAAATGAATAAAAAGAGGAAATGTCATCTTTTACAAAGCAACATGAGATAACAGTGGCTGAAGCACACAGTCTGCATACAGTAAATGTAATTTTTTAAACATGAATATTGTGCCCTGATCTGAGCAGATCTGAGACGTAACTGAAATAAGCGTAATAAAAAACTCCACGCAATTCATTTTTTGAAGATAATTGCGCACCGGTGGTCAACGCACAACACCGCTCAGGTGTGCAATTACTGATAATGACCAGCATGTCATTGTTGATGGCTTACAGTACATGTATTTCACACTTATGCCCTCTTTCACTACTAAAACACTGTTCTCTCAGTGTTGTTGGGTTAAAATACAGCCCCACAGGCCATTCCCCATCACTTTATCTCTGGCACGTTTGTGGCCACACCCACTTTAACATCCTCGACTGCCAGGGTCGCAGCACACAAATGCACACCAACACACGTGTGCAAACACACCCACACATAAACACACACACTCACATACATGCCAACTTATACTCACAGACATGCAGACACACACACAGACGCAAATATGCGCACACAAACACAAACACACACGCTCCCAAACACGCCTGTGCGCGCACACGCTCACACAGATAAGTGCACACATACATACACACACATGCATGCGCATACACGCACACACAAATGCACACGTGCGCGCCCAAATACACACGTTCGCACATGTGCACGCTCAGACGCACAACAAAGACGTGCACACACATGCACACACACACACACACACAGACGCATGCACAATTAAACATACACACATGCGCCCAAACACATGTGCACGCACACACATGCACACACAAATGTGCACACACATACACCCACGCACCTCTCCAATGAAGAGGATGTTCTCAAAGACTGGATACTCCTGACTGTCCCCAGATGTCAGTTCCTGTTAAAGAGAAAAACATTCTTGTATTTTCTTTTGATAATCGTGATCCATCTGTAACACACACATTGTTAAGTACACATAACATTACACACTCTCAGGTGGTTTTTAACAACATAAATTATGAGATGTTGAAAAACAGTGAGAAATTAACACCAGAAGCCCTGCTGAAATTATTCAGCCCATCACTGCATACTGACTGCTTCCCTGAGGCCCACAACTCAAGGCTTAGGATCACAATTTTAAGAGAGAAATTAGACCTCAATAACTACCAAAGCATTTGTGTAAACGGTAATTTGGGGAATTTATTTTACAGCATCCTAAATGCATGAATGATAAACTTTTGTATAGAGCACAATGTCTTCAGTAAGAATCAAACTGGCCAAGATTTAATTTGGCTGGAGCAAAAACACAGCCAGACCCCAATACTTTCAACTTCCATCAATCTGGCTCCAGAGACTCAGTTATATAATACCTCAAAGCAGTATAGGGGGTAAAGTACATGACATTATAACAACTAAATTAACGTACCCAGAGAACAAATGGACAGTCAAAGCTGACGAACACAGAGCAGAATTTTTCACTCATTGCTGTGGAGTGAGACAGGACTGAAGCTCAGGTCAGATGGTATTTAACATCTACATTTCCTATGAAACTGCTTTTTCTTTTCATTACATACAGACCATTCAGATGGACAGACATATACAGCACAAGAGCTTCAGCAGGACCTGACTGTGTGGGGCTCGTGCAGAAAATTTGAAAAAGACCAACATAAGAATGAATTAGAAAAGGGGCAGGTTTCAGAGAAGAAGATATATACTCAGCGCCATTAAAAATGCGCGGGTGAGGTGTGTACTGTATTTGCGGCAAATTGAAGAATTGAATGATTTTTATTGCTTTTCCAGTGAAGCACGAGAGGAAATAAAGAAAAAGCGCGTGGTATTGTAATCCTGACGCCAAGCCACGCACGTGCACGCGCCAAGCACTTCAGTAATAACAAACATTGAGCTGTTTGTGATGTGTACAGTGACACTTGACTTGTTCTTTTTGGTGCGGTCAATAGCCTACATAAAGCCAACAAAAAAAACTAAAAATGCTACGGCATTAAGAAAATGGAACGACTTGTGACACAGGGGAGAGAAAAAGAGCCTTTGGCATGTTACGGGCAGATCTCAGCCGCCGAGAGGTGGTGCGTCATTTGCACTGTCCCCGTTCAACAAACAGTCGGCTGTCGATCAGAGAATGGAACACAGGCACTGTCACTGACCGACCCCGCTTAGGGCAGCCACGAGTGACGATGGCAGCTCAAGAGCGCCACATCTGGTTACAGCCTGTACGTGACAGATTCCGGACAGCAACCAAAACTGATCGTGAGATGAGGGGTCCGAGACGATTGAGGGTGAGCGCAAGTACCGTTTGAAGCCGTCTATGTGAGCAAAACATGCGTGCACACGGGCCCAACAGAAAACCCAATTTTTGCCCATTTGCGCATGGCTGCCCTTACCGTGGTCGGTCAGCAACAGTCCCTGTTTTCCATTCTCAGGCAGAAACAGGGAAATAAAGTGCTAAAAAATTACACAGACGCAGGTTCCCACAATCAGAAGTGAAGAGTTCCTACTCCTGTTGATGGGCAAAAAATGGATTATCTGTTGGCGTAGACAGCGTCAAACGGTGTATAACTGTTCTAAAACGAATTCAGTACAGGGACAAGTACTGAAAAAACTGCTTTACAGTGCTTTAACTGTTATTAAACACATTCAATACAGGGACAAATACTGAAAAAAACTGCTTTTCAGTGTATAACTGTGATTAAACACATTCAGTACAGGGACAAGTACTGAAAAAACTGCTTTACAGTGTATAACTGTTATTAAACACATTCACTACAGGGACAAGTACTGAAAAAAACTGCTTTACAGTTTATAACTGTTATTACACACATTCAGTTCAGGGACAAGTACTGAAAAAAACTGCTTTACAGTGTATTACTGTTATTAAACACATTCAGTACAGGGACAAGTACAGAAAAAAACTGCTTCACAGTGTGTAACTGTTATTAGAAACATTCAGTACAGAGACAGGTACTAAAAAAACTGCTTTACAGTGTATAACTGTTATTAAACACAGTACAGGGACAAGTACTGAAAAAACCGCTTTACAATGTATAACTTATTAAACATTCAGTAGGGACAAGGATTGAAAAAAATGCTTTTCAGTGTATAACTGTTATTAAACACATTCAGTAGGGACAAATACTGAAAAAACTGCTTTTCAGTGCTTTAACTGTTATTAAGCACATTCAGTACAGGGACAAGTACTGAAAAAAACTGCTTTACAGCGTATTACTGTGATTAAACACATTCAGTACAGGGACAAGTACTGAAAAAAACTGCTTTACAGTGCTTTAACTGTTATTACACAAATTCAGTACAGGGACAAGTACTGAAAAAACTGCTTTACAGTGTATAACTGTTATTAAACACACTCAGTTTCGGGACAAGTACTGAAAACACTGCTTTACAGTGTATAACTGTTATTAAACACACTCACTTTTGGGACAAGTACTGAAAAAAACTGCTTTACAGTGTATAACTGTAATTAAACACATTCAGTACAGGGACAAGTACTGAAAAAACTGCTTTTCAGTGCTTTAACTGTTATTAAACACATTCACTGCAGGGACAAGTAGTGAAAAAAACTGCTTTACAGTGTATAACTGTAATTAAACACATTCAGTAAGGGGACAAGTACTGAAAAAAACTGCTTTACAGTGTATAACTGTAATTAAACACATTCAGTAAGGGGACAAGTACTGAAAAAAACTGCTTTACAGTGTATAACTGTTATTAAACACACTCACTTTTGGGACAAGTACTGAAAAAAACTGCTTTACAGTGTATAACTGTAATTAAACACATTCAGTACAGGGACAAGTACTGAAAAAACTGCTTTTCAGTGCTTTAACTGTTATTACACAAATTCAGCACAGGTAGAAGTACTGAAAAAACTGCTTTACAGTGTATAACTGTAATTAAACACATTCACTGCAGGGACAAGTACTGAAAAAACTGGTGTACAAGTAATTAAACACATTCAGTAAACAAGTGACTGAAAAAACTGCTTTACAGTGTATAACTGTTATTAAACACATTCAGTAAGGGACAAGTACTGAAAAAACTGCTTTACAGTGCTTTAACTGTTATTAAACACATTCAGTACAGGGACAAGTACTGAAAAAACTGCTTTACAGTGTATAACTGTTATTAAACACATTCAGTACAGGGACAAGTAAAAAACTGAAAAAAAACTGCTTTACAGTGAAAAAACTTTTTCAGTGCTTTAACTGTTATTAAAAATTCAGTACAGGGACAAGTACTGAAAAACTGCTTTACAGTGTATAACTGTTATTAAACACATTCAGTAAGGGGACAAGTACTGAAAAAAACTGCTTTACAGTGTATAACTGTTAGTAAACACACTCACTTTCGGGACAAGTACTGAAAAAAACTGCTTTTACAGTGTATAACTGTAATTAAACACATTCAGTACAGGGACAAGTTAAAAAAACTTAAACACACATTCACTGCAGGGACAAGTACTGGCTTTACAGTGTATAACTGTAATTAAACACATTCAGTAAAAAACTGAAAAAAACTGCTTTTACAGTGTATAACTGTTATTAAACACATTCAGTAAGGGACAAGTACTAAAAAAACTGCTTTTACAGTGTATAACTGTTAAAAACACACTCACTTTTGGGACAAGTACTGAAAAAAACTGCTTTACAGTGTATAACTGTAATTAAACACATTCAGTACAGGGACAAGTACTGAAAAAACTGCTTTTCAGTGCTTTAACTGTTATTACAAAATTCAGCACAGGGAAAGTACTGAAAAACTGCTTTTACAGTGTATAACTGTAATTAAACATTCAGTACAGGGACAAGTACTGAAAAAACTGCTTTACAGTGTATAACTGTAATTAAACACATTCACTGCAGGGACAAGTACTGAAAAAAACTGCTTTACAGTGTATAACTGTAATTAAACACATTCAGTAAGGGGACAAGTACTGAAAAAAACTGCTTTACAGTGTATAACTGTTATTAAACACACTCACTTTTGGGACAAGTACTGAAAAAAACTGCTTTACAGTGTATAACTGTAATTAAACACATTCAGTACAGGGACAAGTACTGAAAAAACTGCTTTTCAGTGTTTTGTTATTAAACAAATTCAGTACTGAAAAAACTGCTTTACAATAACTGTAATTAAACACATTCAGTGCAAAATTCACTTGCTTTACAGTGTATAACTGTTACACATGTTAAAAACTGAAAAAACAGGTAGGGACAAGTACTGAAAAAAAAAACTGCTTTAAACAGTGTATGAAAAAAAACTGCTTTACTGTATAACTGTAATTAAACACATTCAGTCAAGTACTGAAAAACTGGTGCACAAGTAAACACACTCAGTTTCGAAAAACTGCTTTACAGTGTATAACTGTTATTAAACACATTCAGTAAGGGACAAGTACTGAAAAAACTGCTTTACAGTGTATAACTGTTATTAAACACATTCACTTTTGGGACAAGTACTGAAAAACTGCTTTACAGTGTAAACTGTTATTAAACACATTCAGTACAGGGACAAGTACTGAAAAAAACTGTTATTACTTTACAGTGTATAACTGTTATTAAACACATTCACTGCAGGGACAAGTACAAAAAAAACTGCTTTACAGTGTATAACTGTAAAAAACATTCAGTAAGGGGACAAGTACTGAAAAAAACTGCTTTACAGTGTATAACTGTTATTAAACACATTCAGTAAGGGGACAAGTACTGAAAAAAACTGCTTTACAGTGCATAACTGTTAGTAAACACACTCAGTTTCGAGACAAGTACTGAAAAAAACTGCTTTACAGTGTATAACTGTTATTAAACACATTCAGTACAGGGACAAGTACTGAAAAAAACTGCTTTCCAGTGCTTTAACTGTTATTACACAAATTCAGCACAGGGACAAGTACTGAAAAAACTGCTTTACAGTGTATAACTGTTATTAAACACATTCAGTACAGGGACAAGTACTGAAAAAAACTGCTTTACAGTGCTTTAACTGTTATTAAACACATTCACTGCAGGGACAAGTACTGAAAAAAACTGCTTTACAGTGTATAACTGTAATTAAACACATTCAGTAAGGGACAAGTACTGAAAAAACTGCTTTACAGTGTATAACTGTAATTAAACACATTCAGTAAGGGGACAAGTACTGAAAAAAACTGCTTTACAGTGTATAACTGTTATTAAACACACTCACTTTTGGGACAAGTACTGAAAAAAACTGCTTTACAGTGTATAACTGTAATTAAACACATTCAGTACAGGGACAAGTACTGAAAAAACTGCTTTTCAGTGCTTTAACTGTTATTAAACACATTCAGTACAGGGACAAGTACTGAAAAAACTGCTTTTACAGTGTATAACTGTAATTAAACACATTCACTGCAAAGTACTGAAAAAAAAATTCTGGACTTTACAGTGTATAACTGTAATTAAACACATTCAGTACAAGGGGACAAGTACTGAAAAAAACTGCTTTACAGTGTATAACTGTTAAAACACATTCAGTGTATAAAAAAACTGTTATTAAACACACATTCAGTACAGGGACAAGTACTGAAAAAAACTGTTTTAAACAGTCAGTTGGGACAAGTACTAAAAAAACTGCTTTAAAAACACATTCAGCTTTACTGAAAAAACTGCTTTAAAGTGTATAACTGTTATTAAACACATTCAGTACAGGGACAAGTACTGAAAAAACTGCTTTACAGTGCTTTAACTGTTATTAAACACATTCAGTACAGGGACAAGTACTGAAAAAAACTGCTTTACAGTGTATAACTGTTATTAAACACATTCAGTACAGGGACAAGTACTGAAAAAACTGCTTTACAGTGCTTTAACTGTTATTAAACACATTCAGTATGGGACAAGTACTGAAAAAACTTTTACAGTTAAATTAAACACATTCAGTACAGGGACAAGTACTGAAAAAAACTGCTTTCAGTGTGTATAACTGTTATTAAACACATTCAGTACACATTCAGGGACAAGTACTGAAAAAACTGCTTTTAGTGTATAACTGTTATTAAACACATTCAGTACAGGGACAAGTACTGAAAAACTGCTTTTCAGTGTTTAACTGTTAATAAACACATTAAACACATTCATGCTTTAACTGTTAGGGACCAGTACTTCAGAAAAAAAACTTTACTTTTCAGTGTATAACTGTTATTAAACACATTCAGTACAGGGACAAGTACTGAAAAAACTGCTTTACAGTGTATAACTGTTATTAAACACATTCAGTACAGGGACAAGTACTGGACAGTGTTTAACTGTTAAAACACATTCAGTACAGGGACAAGTTTGCTTTTACAGTGTATAACTGTTATTAAACACATTCAGTACAGGGACAAGTACTGAAAAAACTGCTTTACAGTGTATAACTGTTATTAAACACATTCATTCCAGGGACAAGTACTGAAAAAACTGCTTCACAGTGTCTAACTGTTATTAAACACATTCAGTACAGGGACCAGTACTGAAAAAACTGCTTTACAGTGCTTTAACTGTTATTAAACACATTACATACAGGGACAAGTACTGAAAAAACTGCTTTACAGTAAACACATATAACTGTTAAAAAAACTTAAACAACTGTTATTCAGTATTCAGGGACAAGTACTGAAAAAAACTGCTTTACAATGCTTTAACTGTTATTAAACACATTCAGTACAGGGACAAGTACTGAAAAAACCTGCTTCACAGTGCTTTAACTGTTATTAAGCACATTCAGTACAGGGACAAGTACTGAAAAAACTGCTTTACAGTGCTTTAACTGTTATTAAAACATAACTTAAAAAAGGAAAAGTTCCCACTGCACACAAAGTGGTAGCTTAAATGTAATTTATTAATAAAAAAGTTGGCAACGTGTTTCGCCACACAGGCTTCATCAGGGTCATCAGTCAGTCCATATCAGGCTGGTTTCAAGGTTGCTTCTGCAATTAATGGAATCGGCAGCAGCTGACAAAGGGCTAGTAGGAGCCAATTAACATCAATCAAAACAATTAAAATACCTACACATTAGTAGTTGAATCTCATGATTTCAAAAAGTGTCAAAATACCATTGGGTTCAATCAATATCAAGCTGAACAATATATAAGAAACATTATTGTACAGAATTCAATACCACATTTAAAATCCTGCCTATTTCTCTATTTACAGTGTATCACTGTTTTTAAACACATTCAGTCCAGGGACAAGTACTGAAAAAACTGCTTTACAGTGTATAACTTATTAAATACATTCAGTACGGGACAAGTACTGAAAAAACTGCTTTACAGTGTATAACTGTTTTTAAACACCAGTGCTGGGCCTTTACCACATTATTGCTCTCAAGCTACTCCCGTTTAAGTTTGCCAAATTAATAATCAAACTATTTATTGACTGAAGAACCAATACATGACTTCAAGATTAGGAAATGATAAATAGAACTGCGTTTCCTCAGAACGAACCTTGAGAGTGTGCTTGCAAAAATGTTGACGCTAAAGTTAAAAACAATGTCAGCTATTGAAATTTGTCGATATACTGGTTGTGGTGTTGACGCTGCCCGCTAGCGTTCTGTGAAGTCATAATGGCAGAACTCCACCATGCATTTTTAATGGAGATAAAAGGGGATGAATAACAGGAATTGCGAAAGAATGAAAAGGGGCTATGCAACTGTTTGTACAAGGCCCAGAGACACGGTCAGGCCAGACGTTTTAGCGTTTGAACCGCGTGTCTATCGCAAACACTCGGGCAGTTGATACGGGACAAAAAAGCAAGCGGAAATGGAAAAATAATAAATAAACAGACTTAAGAAGAATAATGGGGTGCTTGTCTACTGTAAACATGCTTGCTGCAAGCACACAATGACAAAGTGATAGTCCATTGGCAACATCTGTATGTGATATTGTAACGATGGCAATAATCTGAACACAATAAATCAAAAAATCCCTGAGAGATGGAAGTCAGCAAAAGGACTGGATTTTTTACATTTATGTCACTCCGCTGTGCATCGTGCCAAACAACGCCCTTTTAGGTGCAACTACTGTCTATTCAGAATATAGAGCAGATTCTCGTTACTTATTGCTTTATGAGCCTTTTTACACAATTTACGCAAATGTGTGCCATTTCATGAGCTACATGAGTTCAGAATCTATAAACACATATAGACATTTTACATTGTCATTTACGAGCTGAAGAAAACTAATTATTTTGTGATGCACAATAATTCTCTCAAAGAGAAGTTTGGCAGTCATTCATGAAGCAGGTGTAGGTGTGGTCGAACACGTTAAAAAACAGCTCAGTGACTGTCTTGAGGAAACAAGCTGGGATATTTTCTTTCAATCCTATCATGATGCTGATGAAGTCACAGATACCATTACATCGTATATTAAATTCTGTGAAGACCCTGTGTGAGAAAAACAAATTGTGAAAAAATTCTCAAATAATTAGTCCTGGGTGTCAAAACGGTTAAAATGCTGTGTAAATGAAAGAAAGGCTGCTTTTTGCTCTGGTAAGGTGTGACTACTGAGTGAAAAAAGGAGAGAGCTAAAAGGGGAAATCTCTAAAGCAAAAATTGATAATAAAAAATGAAGTAGAAAACAAACTTTTAACTGGTACCATCAGACAGGCATAGGAGGGTCTAAACACGCTGATGGGCAGGGTGAGTAAAAAGCCTGACACTCCTGTAAATGCAAGTGAATCTTTCTTAAATGAATTAAATCTGTTTTATTGTTGATTTGACTCCGAGGATGATGGGACAGAATGTGATTGAATATGTAAACACCTCCCTGCAGAACCATCCATCATCATTAAAGAGGAGGATGTTGCTGCAAGTCTTCACAGACCGAAACCAAACATGTCCACTGGCCCTGATGGTCCGAAAGCCCATCTTCTTAAAAATTGTGCTGCCCAGATGAAAGGTGTCTTAACCAGGCTGTTTCAGTGTCTCCAAGACACCAGTCCAGTGCCCAAATCATGGAAATCTTTAACGATTAGGCCTGTGCCAAAAAAGCCGGGGGCACACTTGCCAAATGACTTTCGGCCAATTGCCATAACCTGCATTCTATGTAAAACTATGGAGAGAGTTCTGGTCAAATACCTGACCACCTGTGTGTGCTTCTCTTAAAACACAGGATCTATTTTTTTTTTTAAATTTTCACAACAACCGTATCTTTTGAGAAGGGTCCACAACCTCGGTGTCAGTCAAAAAATTCTAGAAGTTGTGTACAAGAGCCTTGCTGAGAGTGTTTTCAGGCGCTTTCTTTTCGGGCCCTATTTTAAGGATCTTAGCGCACAGTCTGAAGCACGTGGTGCACGTGCATTTAGGGCGTGTCCAAATCCATTTTTACTTGTTTCACTGCAGGTTGTCTGGGCGCACAGTAAGGCGCTTGGTGCAAAGGGGTTGAATTTAATCTCTTAATTAAACATAGGCGTGTTTTGGGCGAAACATTTGTTATGGCCCCAATTTGTTATGGCGTCAATTTGTTATGGCGTCACGGACAGCAAGGGATGACAGACAAAATTCTTAAACTTCAACAGATTTAATTAAACAAACACTTAGAACTAATCTACACTCTACCCTACTGACCAAGATTGAAAAAAAAAAAAAAAATAGTTACAGTCCCTTGGTAATGGAGATGGGCTGCTATGTTTGCATGTCCTGGGACAGGAAAATGCTCCAACACAGGCAAAAATCCACAAAAAGCTTCACAGGTCTTGAAAAGAGTGACAGGTCTGGTCAAATGTATCCTTCCACAATTTCTCCTTGCAATTTCTCCTTCTACTCTTCCACTCTCTCAATTTTTCTCTTTATATACTCTTGTCCAGCCCCCTCTGAGGCATGCCCAGGACATGCCCAACCTAGCTCCAGACTGGGCTTAACAAAAAAAATTGTCAATACTGCCATCTAGTGGCTTTTTTTTTTTTTTTTCCCACATTACACCTGGAATAAACCAATCAGTGTCATCTCCCATTCCCTTTAAAAGCCAGAGGAACTTGTACCCTGGCAGATAGCTATTATAAGGGCGGACTTTACTGCCCTTATAATTTAAATAAATAAACTATTTTACTGCATCAGAATGAGGGCTGCTCCTGCCCGAAGTGAAAGCGTACAAGCAAACCATTGTTTAAAGTATAGAAACCTGATCACAGCGATCTTCAAAAATGTAATAAAAATATTTTTCAAATATGGCTCAAAATTATTTAAATCATATCTCCAGGGCCGTAGTCGAACTTCATTTTACATTACAACTTGTGCATAAAACAAGCAGATGAAAAGAAAGGTTTGACTTCAGGGTCACCGGTAAGAATAAATAAACAAATAAATACCCGTTCGTGGGGAGCGAATAAGAGAAATTAAAATAACCAAGAAAAATAGCAAGAAAAAAATTAAACTAATAATTTATTGCATCATGTATCATAACCCCTTCAATAATATCCAACAGGAGAGACAAGAACTTGTTTCCGCTTGATTTGCGATTGCAGGTCGAACCGAATATATGGAAGAAATTCGGTTTAATTACAGACGGTGACGACAATGTCATCCACTGCTTTTTCCTAGAAGTGCCGGTTTTTAAGGCCACTTCGTTTTTTAGTCAAACTGTAAATAATAAATTCATTTCCAAATGAAATGAGGGATTTTGCATCTGATGACGAAAACGGGACAGCAGGCATCGTATTAATGGATCAGGTCTGATTTGATTGTTTTTCACATAATTGCAGATAACGGGTCTACCCGTGCAGGACTTAACCAAACTTCTGATGCGCATTTTCAGCACTTCAAACATTCGTTCAGTTACAGTTTGTGTTTCGTGTGACAGACCGAAAATCCGCTCACTTCCATGTATTTGATACTCTGGTCAACCATTGCTGCCGAACAGCCACCCTTTCAGGGGCGGCACGGTGGCACAGCACTACTGCCTCACAGCAAGAAGGTCGTGGGTTCGAATCCGGCCTGTGGAGTTTGCATGAGTTTTGCATCCCCCCGTGTTCGCGTGGGTTTCCTCCGGGTACTCCGGTTTCCCCCACCCACAAAAACATGCATCCTAGGAACACTCCTGCCAGTACCCCTGACCAAGGAACTGGCTTTAGAACTGGAGTTGGTCCCCGAATGCTGCTCTGTGGCTGCCCACTGCTCCTAACTATAGGATGGGTTACATGCAGAGGACAAATTACCCCACAGGGTTCAATAAAGTGTATCTTATCTTTCTGGAAAACAGCATTAATTACAGAGTTCGCCAGTATGAAAGAGTTGTCGCTTTATCCAGTATAATCTGCGTATACCTATGTGCATATCCTCACATGTTGAATCGCAAGTTATCTGAAGGAATAAGTTCCCTTACGATTAAACTAGCCAGCATCACAAAATGCTCTAATGTGGGTACGTGGAGCGATTGCACTCACCATTCTGACACGTGCTTTTTAAAATATAGTTAAAATAATCTTTCACATAGTCATATTTTTTTAATTGTCTGCTTGTGTGGGCGCCGCAATTCGTCCTTGTGTCATATGTAACAAGTAGAGGGTTCGAATTATACACTCGTTAACAAAAGCGCATAATATTCATAATAATGCACCCTTACCTTTGCTGTTAAAAACTGACTATTGACTGTAGAGCAGGTTTTTGTTGGTCAATGGCGCAAGAGCTTTGCGCTAGCTTAAGATAGCAGCAGGCCAGCATTACGCCTGACCACACCTCATTTTAAGACCAACATGCCCATGGGCGCTCACTTTGGCGCAAATGAATTGGCTATTTCTGCAGCGAGAATGCTGGACGGCAAATTAATTTTTGCGCCCCACTGCGCTGGGTGTAAGATAAAGGCCTTCATCTTCCAGCTTGGTATGGCACTTGAACTGTCAATCTAAAAGCAGGAGATCATAGCCATGGCCAGTAAAGTAGTTGGTAGACCTCAAACATCTTTGAACCAACTCTTTATTGCCAGGACGAGGAAGAAAGCGAGGATTATTGTGGGTGATGCTCTCATCCTCTCTTTAGCCGGTTTGAGCTTCAGAACTCTGGGAGACGCTATAGAGTTGCTCTGGCAACAAGACGGTTGTGGAGTGTCACTTCCCCATGTGATGTCACAAAAGAACAAATTTTGAAGTGGCCTGTAATGGCTAATTGACTGTACACCTAGAGGCTTAATAGGGGACCCTCAAAAGAAATTGTCCTGAAATATTGCATTGATTTGCGTATAAATGCAGTGCTTCCATCGTTTATTCCATTTCTATATCAACTGCCAGTGTAATGATTATTGACTTTGTCCTAGCGGGTATACTACAAGGCAAGATTAGTGGGAAAGCGAGGTATGTCGAGCCTAAAACTTGGCCTTTCAATGTCACGAAGGTGGCTCTCTTTTAACATGGTTAGATCGCCATGGTAACTTAAGCTGCAAACTTCATTGGTCGGGTCGAGGTTATGTGCTGAGTTTCGGCTTAAATCGGCTATAATTGTGCTGGCTTGTCCCCAAGCACCTCCTTTGAAGGTGATCCTGTGGACTTTGATGCCCGAATCATACTCGATTCTCTGCGGAGAGAGTAAGAGTCTTTAGAGACCGGCATGATCCGTTGGCTTTTTCTGACGATACTCCCTATAACATAACATAACATAACATAACATGAATGGCGAGAACAGGCCGTTCAGCCCAACTAGGCTCGCCAGTTTCTTTGTACCATCGTGAATATATCACTTCAGATACTCAATGACTCAATGGTATCTAGCTTTAAGTCAAGTCTGCTCTTGAAAACTCCCAAGGTCTCTGCCTCAACAATATGGTCAGGCAAGCTGTTCCACACCGAAATTACTCTTTGGGTGAAGAAATATTTCTGAATATCAGTGCTAAATTTACCTTTAGTCAGCTTCCATTTGTGACCCCGAGTTCTGCTAACAACACTTGGTTGAAGGAATCCGACATAATTCACTTTGTTAATCCCTTTAACATATTTAAAGACCTCAATCAAATCACCCCTTAGTCTCCTTTTCCTAAGACTAAAGAGATTAAGGATCTTCAGCCTTTTCTCATAGCTTTCATCTTTAATACCCGAATTAGCCGTGGCTCTTCTCTGAACTTTCTCTAAAGCCTCTATGTCTTTCTTAAAGTATGGTCCCCAGAACTGTACACAATACTCTAGATGTGGTCTGACGAATGTGTTGTACAAAAGAAGCATCACCTCCTTGGATTTGAACTCAATACTTTTGGCAATGTATCCCAGCATCCAATTGGCTTTTTTTAACTACGGCACAATGGCTAGAGCCTGTGAGGGTTTGGTCAACAATCACTCCCAGATCTTTCTCTTGTGGAGCACATTCCAGTTTAAAACCTCCCATGAAGTAATCCCGTCTAATGTTTTTATTACCTACATGTACTACTTTACATTTCGCTACATTAAATTTCATTTGCCACATTTCTGCCCAATTCTGAATTCTATCCAAATCATCCTGAATCACTTTAGTGGACTCTAAACTATGAACACAACAGATTCTCAGCTGAGGGAATTTGTTACTTTTGCAATCTACTGGAGCCATATGTGAGCAATGTTACAAAGAGAAGCACTTACAGTTGTGCGAACGGTTTGGATAGCGTTGCGATTTTTTGCCACGGGAACCTACATGCATTCAGTCGGTAATGAAGAAAATCTGAGCAAGAATATTTTATGCCATGCTGTACATTTTACACAGCATACCATTCAAGTAATTTAAAGAATAATGAAAGCAAAGCAACATATAGCCTTGGTCACAACCGGACGCACGGATTTTTTAATCGTGCGTTCTCTGCGTTTTTTGCCGTAGGTGAGAGTCGTAGAGGACGTGGAGGTCTAAAAAAAAAGTAGTGCTCAACTCGTAAGGCGGGAGTAATCGTGCCGTGCTGCCCTTGAGGGTGACGAAAGAAGTTCTCAGCAGCACTCTTGCAATTTGGCACGTGCGTGCTTCGTAGAGGTAGTAAGGAAGACATGCGGCAGTCTTGTGTCAGCTGCGCAGCCTTCCTATGCCCCAGCTGTGCTCAGAAGTTCTATTTATTTCGTACGTTGTGTGTGCGCCCGTCTTATTTCACACTCGCGGGAAACTTGCGGTCGACTTGCGTCTTGGACAAACGGTTTTATTTCCACGACCAGTAAAAAAACGCACGTCTGACCTGCGTGCTCCTAGCGTCGGGAGCAAGGGAAACTTGCATCCTTGGCCTTTCTCTGGAAATCGTGGAGTTTTTTGTGCATGATCAAACTCCATCGTACGTGCTTACGGGCAGTCTGCAGGCTCAAAATTTCGCAAGAAGAACCTGCGTGGCCCGTGAGTTCCTTGGTGTTTTTTGCTGTAGATACGCCATGGAGTGGAAGTACGGCCGGTTGTGACCGAGGCTTATGGCGAACCACTTTGAGGAATGTTCATATGTTTTGTTTTAACTTGCTGCCGTGTCCTCTTGACAGTGCTGGTACTGCAACTATTAAAGCACCAATTACAACATTTGCAGGGCATAGTTTAATTTGCCCACAGCCCAATTTGAAACATCTTCTGGTTATATGTACCTCCTTTGTAATGGTGCAATAGGTTAGGGTTATTGGTGGGATGGGAGGGATGCATGATATTTATCGGACTGATAAAATATTGGCCGATTTGGGGAGAAATTACGTCATTTTTTATCGATCCGATAGGTACATTTTATCCGATAAAAAGGTCCGATAAATTATTGAAACTGGGGAAATTGTTTGCAGGCCGAGTAGCCCCAAAACAGGTCATGACGCGCTGGTTACGTCATCTATCGCGCCTTACTAGCAGGACCCAGAGCGGTAGATAACTCAGAGTGGCGCCACTCATTGACTTTGTTGCTTGAATGGTCACATGGTTTGTGGGGAAGCGCTATCCTTCCAAACAAAGGCCGCGCTGTCATGATCTCCTATGGGACAGACAGCAGCGATTGCTTTACTGAACGGTAAATATTAAATTAAACTGCACACAATTGCCGCAAACGTATTTCTCTTGATGAATTACATTATTTACATACGTTTTATAGAGGACATGCTTTTATAGTGACGTGGCGACAACTTAAATAAGTGTAACTACTCAGATGAATGCTTTGTGTATTACAATCGGAACAACTTCATTCTGAAGTATTCATACCTATTTGTTGTCTTCATTTAATCCGTCTTTGCCCTAACACAATGGATAACAGGATGATACTGCGTGTTGCCCCAACTGGGATCAATGTAGAAGTCTCAAAACTAAAGTATGTAAATGAAACCGCGCCAGTTTCAGTTTCCGCGAATACACTTTTAATAATAAACGAATAAACTGAAGCCTTTTTTGCCAGGAAATTTAACTGGCACCTTTCTGACAGTTATTTTCACTGTAATTTTACAGTAAGTTTACCACACATCTCCTGCGCTGCTTGGTTTCAAAAAAAAAAAAAAAAAAAAAAAACCATTTTTGCGCCTGAAGCTAATAAATGTCTCGTGCCTGTTTTCAAACTCCGTTGACTAAAGCTCTTTCTGAGCTTTTCGGTTTGTGTGCAGTGCATGATGGGATATACAGCTGGGTTAGTGACCATCGGATGTTCACTACATTTCGCGGTGGATTGTGGGATGTAATGAGGTCACTATATAGGGGATAAAAATTCTTACAAACAATTCAGACAGCCCTACAAAGTGCCGAACCCACTATGTAGCGCACTATATAGTGAGTAGGGAGTGATTGCGGACACAACCGAAGACTTTGTCCACTCTAGTGTTTTTTTATATCTCTGCGGTCGCAACTCTGAGAATATCTATGGCTTTGGCAGGACCCAAGCCTGGCCCCGTCTCTGCCAGACTAATAATCAACATGGCTTCACCAGTGTGGTCGTTATTCATTTCATATGGTAAATGTTTGGCCTCTGAGTGTCTTTTGCTGCTGTTATTGTTATTTACAGCAAATGACCACAAATATTTGTGTGATATGACATGAAAAAAATAAACAAACATATGAAGAGCCATAACTTTTGTTTGCTGTTATAGATAGGCCAGAGCTACTAAAATATCAGTTTTTCATCACTGCATCCTAGATTTGTTTTTCTCCTGGATGCACAAACTGCAGATTATATGAGGATTATATTAAATATAAAAATATGAACTTATCGGCTATCGGTATCAGTCATGAGAAGCAAGAAATTATCGGTTATCGGTATCGGTTGAAATTTTTCATATCGTGCATCACTAGATTATATGAAATATGTCATGCTGTATTTAAAAAAAAGTAATGGAAAAAAATACTTTCAACCAAAAATAAATAAAAAAAGAACAAACCCCAATTCCAATGAAGTTGGGATGTTGTGTAAAACATGAATAAAAACAGAATACAATGATTTGCAAATCCTTTTCAACATATATTCAATTGAGTACAATACAAAGACAAGATATTTAATGTTCAAACTGATAAACTTTGTTTTTTTGGAAATATTCTCTCAATTTGAATTTGATGCCTGCAACATGTTCCAAAAAGCTGGGACAGGGGCATGTTTACCACTGTGTTACATCACCTTTCCTTTTAACAACACTTACATCACCTTTCCTTTTGGGAACTGAGGGCACTAATTGTGGGAGCTTTGTGGGTGAAATTCTTTCCCATTCTTGCTCGACGTATGATTTCAGTTGCTCAGCAGTCCGGGGTCTCCTTTGTCGTATTTTGCGCTTCATAATGCGCCACACATTTTCAATGGGAGACAGGTCTGGACTGCAGGCAGGCCAGTCTATTACCCACACTCTTTTACTATGAAACCACGCTGTTGTAACACATGCAGAATGTGGCTTGGCATTGCCTTGCTGAAATAAGCAGGGACGTCCCTGAAAAAGTTGTCGCTTGGATGGCAGCATATTTTGCTCCAAAACCTGTATGAACCTTTCAGCATTAATGGTGCCTTCACAGATGTGCAAGTTACCCATGCCATGGGCACTAACACATCCCCATACCATCACAGATGCTGGCTTTTGAACTTTGCACTGATAACAATCTGGATGGTCCTTTTCCTCGTTAGCCTGGAGGACATGACGTCCATGATTTCCAAAAACAATTTGAAATTTGGACTCACCAGACCACAGCGCACTTCTCCACTTTGCGTCAGCCCATCTCAGATGAGCTCGGGCCCAGAGAAGCCGGTGGCGTTTCTAGGTATTTTTGATATATGGCTTTCGCTTTGCATGGTAGAGTTTTAACTTGCACTTGTAGATGTAGCGATGAACTGTGTTAACTGACAATGGTTTTCCGAAGTGTTCCTGAGGCCACATGGTAATATCCTTTACAGAACGATGTCGGTTTCTAATGCTGTGCCACCTGAGGGACTGACGGTCACGGGCATTCAATGTTGGTTTTCGGCCTTGCTGCTTACGTGTAGAGATTTCGCCGGATTTTCTGAATCTTATGATGATATTATGGACTGTAAATCATGAAATACCCAAATTCCTTGCAATTGCACGTTGAGAAATGTTGTTCTGACACTGTTGGACTATTTGCTCATACAGTTGTTCAAAAGTGGTGAACCTCGCCCCATCCTTGCTTGTGAATGACTGAGCCTTTCGGTGATGCTCCTTTTATACCTAATCATGACACACACCTGTTTCCAATTAACCTGTTCACCTGTGGAATGTTCCAAACAAGTGTTTTTTGAGCATTCCTCAACTTTCCCAGTCTTTTGTTGCCTCTGTCCCAGCTTTTTTGGAACGTGTTGCAGGCATAAAATTCAAAATAAGTGAATATTTCCAAAAAAAAAAAAAAAAACAATAAAGTTTATCAGTTTGAACATTAAATATCTTGTTTTTGTAGTGCATATTGGACAAAAAGATTTGCAAATCATTGTATTCTGTTTTTATTCACGTTTTACACAACGTCCCAACTTCATTGGAATTGGGTTTGTAAAATTGAGTATAATATTGGTATTTATCACAGTCATATCATATTCAATCTATAAATTAATTTAACTTTGATTTGGCCTGGAAACTCAAGTAATTTCCACTAATACTTCATTATAGGACTTATGCATTTACGCGGTCAGCAATTTTCTGCCAGAATTCTTCTCTGGCCTTGTGAGCAGCAACAGTGTTGCTTTTTGCTGTTATTATGTTTTTATATTTTTAATAACTCTCCATAATTATGACCTGCTCCTCCTTGTAGAAATATACAGCACTCGATCGGTCCATTCTTGGGCGGAGGAAGAGTCAGGTGACGCGTGGAACGCCCTTTCTATGGAAGCGCCACTGAGCCTCAAGCACAAGGCCGAGGTTAACAAAGAAAGATTATAACCACCGTCGTGGTGCCGATTATCTCTGATTGCGAGTTCAGGGTTTGTTGAGCCGGCTCACTAAAATAAAGCCTGTCTATGTTTAACTTGCTTCACAGTAAACCCCCCTGATCTTCACTTTATTAAAATTCTATAAAAGAAAAAAATAGGACCAAGGGTCCTGTAGCTTACCAGCAAGCAATCTTTTAGTGCTGATACAAGTTAAGAAAATTTCATGTGAAGTTTGACCTTTGAATTATTGAAGGTCAATGTCAAGGTCACTAAATAAAAGTTCACAAACATTTATAACACCTCCTGTAATACCCAATCCTAAGCTCTGAAGCAGTTTTGGTGATACAAGTCATTGAAAATTCAATATGTCAACTGTGAACTTGAAAGGTCACAGAGGGTCAAGTTGAGGTCAGCAAATGGACTTCATATATGACTTTCTAAATGTCTCTTTACAAAACCTGGCTCCATCTGTGACCATTTTGGTCATAAAAGTCAGGGTAATTTCACTGCCTAGTTTGACCCTCAAAGGTCCCTGACAGTCAAGTTGAATGGCACTATGTTCATATGTGACTTCCTAGATGTCTGTAAGACAAAACTAGGCTCCATCTGTGACCATTTTAGTGATACAAGTCATTGAATTTTCACTGGGTCACATTTGACCTTCGAAGGTCAGCAAATGAAAGTTCATATATGACTTCCTCTATGTCTCTAATACAAACCTAGGCTCCATCTGTTACCATTTTGGCAATACAAGTCATTGTAATTGTATTATGTCAAGTTTGACCTTCAAAGGTCACGAACAGTCAAGTTGAAAGTTCATGTGTGACTTCCTTGAAGTCTGTGATACAAACTTAGGCTCCATCCGTGACCTTTTTAGTGATAAAAGTCACTGAATTTTCCCTAGGTCAAGTTTGACCTTCGAAGGTCAATATGAAGGTCACCAAATTACAGTTCATGTATGACTTCCTATACATCTCCAATACAAACCTACGCCCTATATGTAACAATTTTGCTGACGTAAGTCATTGAAATTTCACTGTTAAGTTTGGCTATTGAAGGTTACTGAAGGTAAAGTTCAAGGTCACCAAATGAAACTTCATACATGACTTCCAATATGCCCACAATACAAATCTAAGTGCTATCTGAAAGTTTTGGTGATTGAAGTCATTGAAATTTCACTATGTTAAGTTTGACCTTCAAAGGTCATCAGAGGTCAAGTTCAAGGCCACCAAATGAACGTTCATATATCACTTCCTATAAGTGTTCAATACACATATGTTCCCAATCTTCAATATTTTCAAGCCTAGAAGCCTTTGAAAATTGTAACATTTTGCTTGACCTCAAGTTTAACCTTTCAAGATCATCTGAGATCAACTTTAACACAACCAAAATATAGGTCATATATGACTTCCTATATGTTGACATTACAAACTTAATCTCTGTCTGCAACCATTTACCTTCCACAGGCGATTTTGCCCATTCTCCATAAGACCCAATGTTAAAGTACAGCGCCCCCATTGGACCCTCTTCTGTCAATTCAATCAAAATGGCACTCGCACTGTACATTATGGGCCTGATCTACTAAAGCTTTGCGTGTATAGAAATGCGTGCAAATGCCATATCACCCGCAAATTAACCTACAATCTCATCTACTGAGGGTGTGCACTGAGGATTGCGTCTTTGAAGTGTGCAAATTTGCACATTCTAGGCAGTTAGTACTTCTGGCCTTAATGAATATGTAATAAGGGGCGTGCCAATCCTAGTGTGCAAAATATATGGGAGGAGAAAATGCAAATACAATATTTTAGCACATGCATAATGACTTATCATGCCTGAAAGCAATGTCAGAGATGGTGATTGCGTTTGCTATTTAATTCATTTGAATGGTAGGTACTAATTGGCTCCACGTAATTGTGCACAGACATGGCTGCCACTATTGCCACAAGGAGAAGACACAGGTGGCGCGTACACCGAGAACGGGTGTTCTCCATCCGTATGACAATGTTTGGGATGTCAGAGGAGAGAATAATCCAGACATATCGCCTATCCAGCAATGCCATTTTGGAGCTGTTAGATGAAATAAGGGCTGATCTGGAACCAGTTACAAGAAGTCGTCATGCCATACCTGCAATGACAAAACTTCTTGCTACTCTTGATTTTCTCGCAACTGGTTCATTCCAGCGTACAGTAGCTCTCACTGCTGGGATCTCCCAGAACAGTTTCTCATGTGCACCGTCTAAAATACTGGATGCCATGTTGTGCATGATGGGCCGGTACATAAAGTTTCCATCCACACGGGAAGCACTGAATGAAACCAAACATGAGCTTTATGTGGTTACTCGCTTCCCAAGAGTAATCTGAGCGAGTGACTGTTCTCATGTGCAAATTGTTCCCCCCCTCAAACACTGAGTATGCACTGTTATAAACATGCACCTTTTTTACCAGGTATTATCACTGTTATTTTACAATCAGTTTATAACACAGGTTCCGTGTATGTTAACTGTAAACAACAGTGAAATGTGCGCAGGACTCTCCTTACAGTTAAAATAACAAGGAGACAATGCGCTAATTTTACTGTAAAATTCAGTCCATTTATAACAGTGTATTTGCTTCTCCCACAAGCACCTCCGACTCCATCGAGTCGAATTTCATTTTGTGTTTGCGTTTGTCCTTTTCCTCCAAACTGTCCATGGTGGAAGTGGCTGCAGCCCGCAAAGTCCTCATTTAAATAATGCTGTTTGCACCAGCAGTCATTTAGGCAATTACTCTTAGTAGATCACCCGCAAAATGCAAGCAAACCAAACGTGCAAAATGTTACCACGAGCACGCAATTTAGCGCTCTTTATCTGGGATCTTAGTCGATCAGGCTCAAAGTGCATCAAGGTGAGTTGATTGCCAGATTTACAAAAAAAGTTATCAGTTTTTGAGAAATAATTTTTTGAAATTTCAAGTCCTATCTTTTAACATTGTAAATATTTTCCTTGACATCGAGTTTGACCTTTCAAAGTCATCTGAGGTCAACTTTAACACAGCCAATGTATGGGTCATATATGACTTCCTATATGTCACTAATACAAACTTAATCTCTATCTGCAACCATTTGGCCTCCACAGGCCATCTACAAAACCAGTGAAGTTGGCACGTTGTGTAAATCGTAAATAAAAACAGAATACAATGATTTGCAAATCCTTTTCAACCTATATTCAATTGAATACACTGCAAAGACAAGTTAATTGATGTTCGAACAGGTAAACTTTGTAATTTTTTGCAAATATTAGCTCATTTGGAATTTGATGCCCGCAACATGTTTCAAAAAAGCTGGCACAAGTGGCAAAAAAGACTGAGAGAGTTGAGGAATGCTCATCAAACACTTATTTGGAACATCCCACAGGTGAACGGGCTAATTCGAACAGGTGGGTGCCATGATTGGGTATAAAAGCAGCTTCCTGAAATGCTCAGTCATTCACAAACAAGGATGGGGCGAGGGTCACCACTTAGTGAACAAATCGTGAGCTGATTGTCGAACAGTTTAAAAACAACATTCCTCAACGAGCTATTGCAAGAAATTTAGGGATTTCATCATCTACGGTCCGTAATATCGTCAAAAGGTTCAGAGAATCTGGAGAAATCACTGCACGTAGCGACAAGGCGGAAAACCAACATTGAATGCCCGTGACCTTCGATCCCTCAGGCGGTACTGCATCAAAAACCGACATCAGTGTGTAAGGACATCACCACATGGGCTCAGGAACACTTCAGAAAACCACTGTCAGTAACTACAGTTCGTCGCTACATCTGCAAGTGCAAGTTAAAAACTCTACAATGCAAAGCGAAAGCCATTTATCAACAGCACCCAGAAACGCCGCCGGCCGCGCTGGGCCCAAGCTCATCTAAGATGGACTGATGCAAAGTGGAAAAAGTGTTCTGTGGTCTGACGAGTCCACATTTCAAATTGTTTTTGGAAACTGTGGACGCGTGTCCTCCGGACCAAAGAGGAAAAGAACCATCCGGACTGTTATAGGCGCAAAGTTAAAAAGCCAGCATCTGTGATGGTATGGGGTGTATTAGTGCCCAAGGCATGGGCAACTTACACATATGTGAAGGCACCATTAATGCTGAAAGGTACATACAGGTTTTGGAGCAACATATGTTGCCATCCAAGCAACGTCTTTTTTCATGGACGCCCCTGCTTATTTCAGCAAGACAATGCCAAGCCACATTCTGCACGTGTTACAACAGCATGGCTCCATAGTAAAAGAGTGCGGGTACTAGACTGGCCTGCCTGTAGTCCAGACCTGTCTCCCATTGAAAATGTGTGGCGCATTATGAAGCGTAAAATACGACAACGGAGACCCTGGACTGTTGAACAACTTAAGCTGTACATCAAGCAAGAATGGGAAAGAGTTCCACCTGAAAAGCTTCAAAATTGGTCTCCTCAGTTCCCAAACGTTTACTGAGTGTCGTTAAAAGGAAAGGTGATGTAACACAGTGGTAAAAAGGCCCTGTGCCAACTTTTTTTGCAATGTGTTGCTGCCTTTAAATTCTAAGTTAATGATTATTTGCAAAAAAAAAAAAAAGTTTCTCAGTTTGAACATTAAACATCTTGTCTTTGCAGTGTATTCAATTGAATATAAGTTGAAAAGGATTTGCAAATCATTGTATTCTGTTTTTATGTACGATTTACATAACGTGCCAACTTCACTGGTTTTGGGTTTTGTAGCACATTCATAAAGTACAGCGCCCCCACTAGACCCACTTCCGTCGATTCAATCAAAATTGTGCTCACACTGTACATTGATGGTACCAAGGTGAGTTGATTGCCTGATTTAGAAAAAACTCTATCGCGCAGTTTTTGAGAAATAATTTTTTAAAATTTCTCAGTCCTATCTTTAACACTGGGGCCAAAATTTCAAGGGCCCATAAAACGGACAAAAATGATTCAATAAAAAATCCCCCAAAAAAAAAAAAAAAAACGTCTGGAGATATGGTCTAGTAGTATGTTATGGCAAAGGAGGTGTTGTGGGGTATAGGTGAATTTGCCCACAGCCCAATTTGAACCATCTTCTGGTTATATGTACCTACTTGTGGGACTGACCAGAAAATAGATTTGAAATGTGAAATTTGCATACAGGAAGTGAACGGTGACCTGTTTAGTGATTTCAAGATTTTTGTGGGACAAGGCCTCGAAAAGTCCATATTCAAACCCATAAATGATTGTTCTGAAAAAAGAGATGATTTTTCATGGCTACACAACAACATGACGGACATTTTGATACCAAACATAAGAATACGTGTGAAAAACTGAAGAAGTTTCAGACAATTTTCCTTTGAAAAATGCATCTGTCTTGACCAAAATTGATGCAAAATGTAAAGTTCATCTTGAAAAACAACCAGGTTTCTATGAAAACACACCTAAGATATTTTCACAAAAGTTGCCTCATATAGTTGGCTGAATAATGCGCGAATGTCGTTAAATTGCGAGACTGGTAACATGGATCCAGATTGCAAAAATTGGAACCATCCCTGTATTCACAGCGCTTCAGACATGTAGAACTTTACATTTAGCTACACTGAATTTCATTTGCCATGTTTCTGCTTAATTTTGAATTCTTTCCAAATTATCCTGAATTACTTGAGTGAACCCTATACTGTTCATCAAACCACCCACTACAGTATCAAAACGCAAATTCAACTAATTTGCCTTCAATGTTCCAATCAAGGTCATTAATGTAGATGAGGAAGAGCACAGGTCTGGACACTGATCCCTGAGGGACTACATTTCCCACAATTCCAAGCTCAGATGAGATGCCTCTGACCAGAACTCTGTATTCTGTCCCGTAACCAGTTCCGAACCCATGCCAGAATACCTCCAATAATTCTGTCAGTCCTCATTTTAAAAATTAGTCTCTCATGCGGTACTGTATCAAATGCTTTCTGAAAATCCAAGTATATGATGTCATAAGCCCTGTTCTGGTCATAAGTCTTGGTGGCCTCTTCAAAAAATTCCAGGAGGTTTGTCAGGAATGACCTTCCCTTACGGAAACCATGTTGGCTATCCCTCAAGATATTATTACATTCAAAAAATAATTCCAGCTTGTCTTGAATGATAGATTCCAGTATTCTGCATGCAATGCAAGTTAAACTGACTGGCCTGTTATTTCCTGGCTCAGTTTGCCTTCTGCAATTTGCCTTTCATACAGTCTTCTAGCATTCCTCAGTTCTTTTTTTTGACCATAGCACACATTTTATGATATTCAGCCTTAGTATTCTCATTACTGTCCTTTATGTACATCTTATAAAAATTCCTCTTTTCCCTCAAACTGTTACGAATAGCTGTGGTCATCCACTAAGGATTCTGCTTTTTAAACTTACTTCAGCACACCCTTGGAATGAATTTGTATTGTACATCAAGTAAAACCCCCTTAAATCTACCCCACATCTCATTTACAGACTTACAATCAAGGAGTGTCTCCCATTTTATTTTGCATTGATATGAGCGCATCCTGTCAAAGTTTGCTCGCCTAAAATTGAAGACTTTTTTTTTTTTTTTTAATTATGCCACGAAACATCAAAACTACTTTTGTAATATTAGACTGATCACTAGTCCCTTGTGGCTCCAGTACCTCAACATTGAAAATTCTATCAGAGTCGTTACAGAGCACTAAATCTAAATTTGCTCTCTCGTATGTTTGTTATCATGCTGCATCAAAAAATTGTCAAAATATCTAGGATATCTTCCGCCCCTTTACCCTGTCGTTTCACCATTTCCCAGTCGATACAAGGATAATTGAAGTCTCCCATAATAATAGTCCCTCCTCCTCTACAAGCTAGCCTCATCCTCTTAAAGAGCATTTCATTGACAATACTGTCCAAAGCTGGCAGTCGATAGCATACTCCTGTGTTTAAACCTGTCACGTGTTTGCCAGTGAGCCTGACCCAGATATCTTCACAGTGCAAGAAATGTACGATTCCAGGAGTTTCTGCACATTAAGGTTATCATTCACATATACACTGCTCGGCCAAAAAAAAAAAGTCACCGTTTGGAAATTAATGAACAAATTCTATAATTGGATCATTATTGCGGTTATTAATAAGTTTCAGCTGGCAATAATCATTTTTACCCTGACTGGTGAAGCGCGTCGCTACTCATTTCTTAAAAAAATCATGTTGGAAGACACATCCCTTGATGGTGGAAAAGATGTTACAGTATTTCAGAACGGGCAAGTTATTGGCCTGTATTTAGCAAAGAAAACCATGAATAACAAAAACAAGTATGAGGAATCATTTTCACAAACAAATTTGCCACCACAAAGTCCCGACCTTAAACACATTAAAAGTTATTGGGATGTGCTCAAGAAAGACCACCGAGTGGTTCAACCATTATGTCGAGAAGACAAGATCTCGGCTAAAAATTATGGCATTTCTGATGGAAAATAAATGTTCTGGCATTGCATATAGTTGTCAAAACAATGGCAAGACGAATATGCACTGTAATCAAAGCTACAGGGGTTCCAACTAAATATTTGAGTGTGCGACTTTTTTTTTGGCCGGGCAGTTTATATTCTTTATCCAACATATGTGATCACCAAATCATCTTCATCAAACACAAAACTCTCGATGTGCAACTAGCAACAACAAAACATGTGAGAGTGAAAGCACACGTCAGTGTCCAGCAGTCAGGCTGACTGATGCTGCCAGATTCAGCATAACTGGAAAATTGAAGATTGGCACAGTAAATTTAAAATAATCTAAAGTTTTCATCACTGTTCAGCATTATTAAAGAATGAAATTCTTTAATAAAAGACCTACCTCCGTCTTGAGTGGGACCGTGGGGATGATGTCATGTTTGGAAGGTGTAGCCTGGAACAGGTCACGTTCAGGGGGTGGGGCCTGGAAGATATCAGGTTCAGGGGGTGTGGCCTGGAAGAGATCAGGTTTAGGGGGTATGGCTGAGAAGAGGTCATATTTTGGGGGCGTGGCCAGGAATACGTCAGATTTGTGGGGTGTGGCCTGAAAGAGGTCAGGTTTAGGGGGCGTGGCTGGAAAGAGGTCAGGGTGAGGGGGTGTGGCCTTGTAGAGGTCAGGTTTAGGGGGCATGCGCTGGAAGAGGTCAGGTTTAGGGGGCGTGGCCAGGAAGAGGTCAGGTTTAGGGGGCGTGGCCAGGAAGAGGTCTGATTCAGAAGGTGCAGCCTGGATGATATCATGTTTAGGGGGAGTGGCCTGGAAGGGTTTAGGTTTGCGGGGTGGGACTGGGGGAATGCAATGTTTCGGGGGGGTCCTTGGGATGAAGTCATGTTGAGGGGTTGTAGCCTGGAATAGGTCAGATTGAGGGGGGGTGGCTTGGGACAGGTCAGGCTTAGGGTGTGTGGCCTGGAACAGGTCAGGCTTAGGGTGTGTGGCCTGGAACAGGTCAGGATTAGGAGGTGTGGCTTGAAACAGGTCAAACTTAGGGGCTGTGGCCTGGAACAGGTCAGGTTTATGGGGTGTGGCCTGGAACAGGTCAGGTGTAGGGGGTGTGGCCTGGAACAGGTCAGGTTTATGGGGTGTGGCCTGGAACAGGTCAGGTTTATAGGGTGTGGCCTGGAACAGGTCAGGTTTATGGGGTGTGGAATGGAACAGGTCAGGTGTAGGGGGTGTGGCCTGGAAAAGGTCAGGTTTAGGGGATGTGGCCCGGAACAGGTCAGGTGTAGGGGGTGTGGCCTGGAACAGGTCAGGTGCAGAGGGTGTGGCCTGGAACAGGTCAGGAGTAGGGGGTGTGTCCTGGAACAGGTCGGGTGTAGGGCGTGTGGCTTGGAAAAGGTCAGGTTTAGGGGGTGTGGCCAGGAAAGGGTCTGATGCATTGTCAGGGGGTGCGGCCTGCATGGCATCTGGTTTCATCTTGCGGAGAGCAGGATGAAGCTTAGATCCCAAAGCCACACCCACGGCTCCACCCACTGCTCCGTTCACTGCATTCTCCGTCTTCCTCAAAAATAAAACAATCAGCTTCAGTGAATGATCACGCACAGTCTGTGCGTCTGCGCTTGTATATGTATGTGTGCGTGAGTGTGTGTGAGTGTGATTGTGTGCGTGTGTGTGTGTATGTGTTTGAATGTGTACATTGTATATGCGTGAGTGTGAGTGGGCGTGAGAGGGAGTGTGTGTATGTTTGTGCGTGCGCCTGTGTGCGCGCGCGTGTGTGTATGTGTGTGTGTGTGGGTCACCTGGTTGGGGCAGAGAGCTGCAGGTCCGACTCTCTTCAGCATCCCCTGAAGCATACGGACACTCTGAGAAAACAAAAGGTAAGCATGTCACATGACCTGTCAGCCGTGTACAGACAGGCAACATCATGATGAACAGCCCCATACTCCATACTGAAATATACAGGGATTCCCCATACTCCATACTGAAATATACAGGGATTCCCCATACTCCATACTGAAATATACAGGGATTCCCCATACTCCATACTGAAATATACAGGGATTCCCCATACTCCATACTGAAATATACAGGGATTCCCCATACTCCATACTGAAATATACAGGGGTTACCCATACTCCATACTGAAATATACAGGATTCCCCACACTCCATACTGAAATATACAGGGGTTACCTATACTGAAATATAATATACAGGATTCCCACATCCATACTGAAATATACAGGATTCCCCATACTCCATACTGAAATATACAGGGTACTGAAATATACAGGGATTCCCCATATACTCCATACTGAAATATACAGGGTTACCCATACCCATACTCCCATACTGAAATATACAGGGGTTCCATACTGAAATATACAGGGGTTTCCCATACTCCATACTGAAATATACAGGGGTTACCCATACTCCATACTGAAATATACAGGGATTCCTCATACTCCATACTCAAATATACAGGGATTCACCATAATCCATACTGAAATATACAGGGGTTCCCCATACTCCATACTCCATATACAGAAATTACATACTCCATACTGAAATATACAGGATTCCCCATACTCCATACTGAAATATACAGGGTTCCCCATTCCATACTGAAATATACAGGGGTTCCCATACTCCATACTGAAATATACAGGGGTTACCCATACTCCATACTGAAATATACAGGGGTTTCCCCATACTGATATACAGGATCCATATACTGAAATATACAGGGATTCACCCCCATAATCCATACTGGGTTACCCAATATACAAATATACAGGGGTTCCCCATACTCCATACTGAAATATACAGGGATTCCCCATACTCCATACTGAAATATACAGGGGTTCCCCATACTCCATACTGAAATATACAGGGGTTCCCCATACTCCATACTGAAATATACAGGGGTTACCCATACTCCATACTGAAATATACAGGGGTTACCCATACTCCATACTGAAATATACAGGGATTCCTCATACTCCATACTTAAATATACAGGGATTCACCATACTCCATACTGAAATATACAGGGGTTCATACTATACTCCATACTGAAATATACAGGATTCCCCATAATCCATACTGAAATATACAGGGGTTCCCCATATACTCCATACTGAAATATACAGGGGTTCCCCATACTCCATACTGAAATATACAGGGATTCCCATACTCCATACTGAAATATACAGGGTTTCCCATACTCCATACTGAAATATACAGGGATTCCCCATAAATATACAGGATTCATACTGAAATATACAGGGATTCCCCATACTCCATACTGAAATATACAGGGATTCCTCATACTCCATACTGAAATATACAGGGGTTACCCATACTCCATACTGAAATATACATGGATTCCCCATACTCCATACTGAAATATACAGGGGTTACCCTCCATACTCCATACTGAAATATACAGGGATTCCCCATACTCCATACTGAAATATACAGGGGTTCCTCATACTCCATACTCAAATATACAGGGATTCACCATAATCCATGCTGAAATATACAGGGGTTCCCCATACTCCATACTGAAATATACAGGGATTCCCCATACTCCATACTGAAATATACAGGGATTCCCCATACTCCATACTGAAATATACAGGGATTCCCCATACTCCATACTAAAATATGCAGGGATTCCCCATACGCCATACTGAAATATACAGGATTCCCCATACTCCATACTGAAATATACAGGGATTCCCCATACTCCATACTGAAATATACAGGGATTCCCCATACTCCATACTGAAATATACAGGGATTCCCCATACTCGATACTGAAATATACAGGGATTCCTCATACTCCATACTGAAATATACAGGGGTTCCCCATACTCCATACTGAAATATACATGGATTCCCCATACTCCATACTGAAATATACAGGGGTTACCCATACTCCATACTGAAATATACAGGGATTCCCCATACTCGATACTGAGATATACAGGGGTTACCCATACTCCACACTCAAATATACAGGGATTCACCATAATCCATGCTGAAATATACAGGGGTTACCCATACTCCATATTGAAATATACAGGGATTCCCCATACTCCGTACTGAAATATACAGAGATTCCCCATACTCTATACTGAAATATACAGGGGTTCCCCATACTCCATACTAAAATATGCAGGGATTCCCCGTACGCCATACTGAAATATACAGGATTCCCCATACTCCATACTGAAATATACAGGGATTCCCCATACTCCATATTGAAATATACAGGGATTCCCCATACCCCACACTGAAATATACAGGGATTCCCCATATTCCATACTGAAATATACAGGGAATCCCCGTACTCCATACTGAAATATACAGGGATTCCCCATACTCCATACCAGAATATACAGAGATTCCCCATACTCCATACTGAAATATACAGGGATTCCTCATACTCCATACTGAAATATACAGGGATTCCCCATACTCCATACTGAAATATACAGGGATTCCCCATACTCCATACTGAAATAAACAGGGATTCACCATACTCCATATTGAAATATACAGGGATTCCCCATACTCCATGATCAAATATACAGGGATTCACCATACTCCATGCTCAAATGTACAGGGATTCCCCATACTCCATACTCAAATATACAGGGATTCACCATTCTCCATGCTCAAATGCACAGGGATTCACCATACTCCATGCTCAAATGTACAGGGATTCCCCATACTCCATGCTCAAACATAAAGGGATTCACCATACTCCATGCTCAAATGCACAGGGATTCACCATACTCCATGCTCAAATGTACAGGGATTCACCATTCTCCATGCTCAAATGCACAGGGATTCACCATACTCCATGCTCAAATGTACAGGGATTCCCAATACTCCACGCTCAAACATAAAGGGATTCACCATACTCCATGCTCAAACGCACAGGGATTTGCCATACTCAATGCTCAAATAGACAGGGATTCGCCATACTCCATACTCAAATATATAGGCATTTGCCATACTCTATACCCAAATACACAGGTATTCACCATACTTCATACTCTAATATAGGGTACAGGGCCTCACCATACTCCATAATCAAATACACAGGGAATCGCCATACTCCATACTCAATTACACAGGGATTCCTCATTCTCCATACTGATATACACTGGGATTCCCCATACTCCATACTCAAATATGCAGGGATTAGCCATACTCCATACTCAAATACACAGGGATTCCTCATTCTCCATACTGATATACACTGGGATTCCCCATACTCCATACTCAAATATGCAGGGATTAGCCATACTCCATACTCAAATACATGCTTGGCGCCTTTAAAAGGGTGCGCATCAGGTGGCTGACTCGTGGTGGCCCTGGGCAGGGTCAATCAGAAGGGCCTGTTTCTCGGACACACAGCCGACTGATTGTTGACCAGTGACAGTGCAGAGGACGCACTGCTTCTGCACAGCTGAGATCTGCCCATCATAAGCTAACGGCTCTTCCTCTCTCCTGTTGTAAGCCGTTCCATTTTCTTGAAACAGTTGCATTTATCGGGTTTTTTTTTGGCTTTTTTAGGCCACTGACCACGCCCAAAAGAACAAGTCAAGCGTCACTGTGCACATCACAAACAACTCAATGTTCGCCATTACTGGGATGCTCGGCGCGTCCACGCGGCACGCGTCAATATTACATTCAATACCACACGCTTTTTTTTAATTTCACTTATATCTAACTGGGAAAAAAAAAAAAAAAAAAAAAAAACAATGAACCCATTTGATTCTTCAATTTGCAAAAAACACAGCACATACCTCACTTGTGCATTTTTAATGGCGTATAGTATACATGGATTTGCCATACTCCCCACTCAAATCAACAGGGAATTAGTGTGTGCATGTGTGAGTGCTTTTCTGCATGCGGGTGTGTGTGTGTAAGAGAGAGAGAGGGTGCACACCTCATTCCTCCTGCATATCTGTCACATAAGGGCACAGACACCTCATTCCTCCTACAGATCTGCTACAGTAAGACACACACACCTCATTCCTCCTCCAGATCCACTACATTAGGACACAGACACCTCATTCCTCCTGCAGATCAGCCACATTAGGACACAGACACCTCATTCCTCCAGCAGATCAGCCACATTAGGACACAGACACCTCATTCCTCCTACAGATCAGCTACATTAGGACACAGACACCTCATTCCGCCTACAGATCAGCCACATTAGGACACAGACACCTCATTCCGCCTACAGATCTGCTACAGTAAGACACACACACCTCATTCCTCCTCCAGATCAGCTACATTAGGATATAGACACCTCAATCCTCCTACAGATCAGCTACATTAGGACACAGACACCTCATTCCTCCTTCAGATCCACTACATTAGGACACAGACACCTCATTCTTCCGACAGATCTGCAACAATAAAACACAAACACCTCATTCCTCCTGCAGATCCACTACAATAGGACACAGACACCTCATTCCTCCTACATATCTGTCACATAAGGACACTGACACCTTATTGCTCCTACATATCTGTCACATAAGGGCACAGACACCTCATTCCTCCTTCAGATCAGCTACATTAGGACACAGACACCTCATTCCTCCTACATATCTGTCACATAAGGACACTGACACCTCATTCCTCCTCCAGATCAGCGACATTAGGACACAGACACTAGGGGTGTAACGATTCTGAATCGATGTTTTTTTTAAAGCGTAGTAACACCACCTGCTACCATGGGGCGAACATCCGAGCTTTCCCTTTTCCTTTATTAACCCCCGTGCTGTCCTGAACGAAAGTGCCCAACATCAAAGGGCATGGGAAATGCTTCCGGAAAAAAACTTGACTGACATCAGTATTTTTCGGCTACATGCTGAGAGGAGCCAAGCAAATGAAAACCAAATTGTCTCCTATTAACTAATTAGGCAACTCTAAGAAAAGTATACCTGTTCCCGTTTACTTTGCTTGGTTAGCAGTCATATGGTGGATTCGTTTAATATTTAAGTTGAATGAGTAGAGCTGCTTATTAAGATAACATGTTTGATTGCTGCGTTTTGAAATTTAAATGGCCATAGAACAGCACAGCATGCACACGATTGCCATTGCCACGCATTTCGTGCGACTGTAATAATTTATGTCTCACATTCACGTTTCATCCGCTTTTCAGAATGTTTTCCACCTTGTGTATTTTTTAGACGCTTTCAAACTCCAGGGCGATCTTAGAACAAATCTGTTTTAAATTAATCTTGAATAATGTCCAAAAATGCGATAATGAGAGATGTGATTCAGAAGAAGATTTTTTCTAATTATTCAAATTGGCATTCTTTCAATCTAACACTGTAGGCCAGTTAGGTTTGTCTGCTTTTCACCATCACACCTTAATCGTTATAGGCTACTGGCTAAATTTCTTGATTGTTATTTAGGCCAAGTACACAGGAGCAGATTAAAGGAAGGACAGAGCACCTGCAGTTAGCGAGATCTAAACTCAGGCTTCTTCCCGACGGCATTTTAAATCGTTTTAAGCCGCTTCAGGCGTGTACGTTTCAAGAAATTACACGCGACTGCCAACACACCCCATGACGGCAAGTTGTCTCATCACACTTTAAAAAAATCCTCGTTCAACATCGCCACATCCCAACTCAGCATTTCATCTCTCATTGTGGTATTTTTAGGAGATCTATAATAATATAATAAAAATAAAGAGATTTATTTTCAGATCGCCCTGGATTTCAAGCGTCTAAAAAATACACAAGGTGGAAAACATTCTGTAAAGCGGATGAAACGTGAATGTGAGATAGAAATGATCACAATCACACGAAATGGCCAAATACGCGTTCTAGCAAATCTATGACCATTTAACTTTCAGAATGTGGCAATCAAACATGCTGTCTTAATAAACAGCTTTACTCACTCAGCAAAGTAAATAAGCGAATCCCATGTTTGATTGCTAATTTAGCAAAGTAAACAGGGACAAGATTAGAGTAGCCTAATCGCTTAAAAGGAGACAATTCTGTAGTGCTTTACTTGGCTCCGTGCAGCATGTCGCCGAAAAATACTAGTGTCAATCAAGTTTTTTTTTCCGGAAGCATTTCTCATGCCTTTTGATGTCTGGCACTTTCGTTCAAGACTGCGTCGGGTTTAATAAAGGAAAAGGGAAAGCTCGGATGTTCGCACCATGGCGGTCCTATGCCTTAAAAAACATCGATTCAGAATTGATTCAGAATCGTTACACCCCTAACAGACACCTCATTCCTCCTACAGATCTGCTACAATAAAACACAGACACCTCATTCCTCCTACATATCTGTCACATAAGGACACTGACACCTCATTGCTCCTCCAGATCAACTACATTAGGACACAGACACCTCATTCCTCCTTCAGATCCACTATATTAGGACACAGACACCTCATTCCTCCTACGTATCTGTCACATAAGGGCACAGACACCTCATTCCTCCTACAGATCAGCTACATTAGGACACAGAGACCTCATTCCTCCAATAGATCAGCTACAATAAAACAAAGAAACCTCATTCGTCCTGCAGATCTCTTACATTAGGACATAGACACCTCATTCCTCCTACAGATCAGCTACATTAGGACACAGACACCTCATTCCTCCTACAGATCAGCTACATTAGGACACAAACACCTCATTCCTCCTCCAGATCAGCTACACTGGGACACAAACACCTCATTCCTCCTACAGATCAGCTACATTAGGACACAGACACCTCATTCCTCCTACAGATCAGCTACATTAGGACACAAACACCTCATTCCTCCTCCAGATCAGCTACACTGGGACACAAACACCTCATTCCTCCTACAGATCAGCTACATTAGGACACAGACACCTCATTCCTCCTCCAGATCAGCTACACTGGGACACAAACACCTCATTCCTCCTACAGATCAGCTACATTAGGACACAGACACCTCATTCCTCCTCCAGATCAGCTACATTAGGACACAGACACCTCATTCCTCCTCCAGATCAGCTACACTGGGACACAAACACCTCATTCCTCCTACAGATCAGCTACATTAGGACACAAACACCTCATTCCTCCTCCAGATCAGCTACACTGGGACACAAACACCTCATTCCTCCTACAGATCAGCTACATTAGGACACAGACACCTCATTCCTCCTTCAGATCAGCTACATTAGGACACAAACACCTCATTCCTCCTCCAGATCAGCTACACTGGGACACAAACACCTCATTCCTCCTTCAGATCAGCTACATTAGGGCTGGACTTACGCTGCCGGTAAAATGTGACACGAATGTGACACGAATCGGATCTTTTGCTCAAATGTGGCCAATATCCGATCTGTCACATGGCTGTGTAAACAGAAAAAAAAACACATTGATTCCGCCCTCGATCGGATCCGTCAGATCGGATCCAGGCCTCATTCAAATGTGGTTTTTGTTCGGATATGTATCTGATGTGTATCGGATATGTGCCAATGTGGCTGTCGTGTAAATGCATGTCAACATGCAGATCGGATATTTTGTACAAATTGTGTTCTTTGCGTCATTGAAACTGCGACGATTTGCGTACTGATGACGTTCTTCAGATGGAACGGCGGGAATTGTATTTGTTTTTAGGCTATATAAAGCCTAGACCTACTACGACGATGAACCGCGATCTGAGAAGAAACGTTAGGAGTAGTTTTAGTGGTAAGATAAGATTCTTTGTAAATACGGGCCCTGGTCAGAAAATATTTGCAAATATCTAGGCCTACGTGCTGAGTGGAAACTGGCTTTTCTTTACACCCTCCCCGCCTGAATTTTTAGTTATTTCTAGTATAGACCTTGTACGATGGCTTGCAGTTCATCCTGTTGTGGAAGATGTATATATTGATGCCACAGTTCCTGTCGCACGGCTTGACAGAATGCGTTTAGAATCAGGCACACGGACGCAGTGCTAATTCCAAAGAGATGTGCCAGTGTGCGATAGCACGCTCCTGTTGCCAGCCACCACAAAGCAACTGCAACCCTCATGTGAAACGGGATAGCCCGGTGAAACGTAGTGTCTTGGTGCGTCAGAAATGGCGACAGTTTCTGACATATCATGTGGAATGTTTGTTTACTCATCCTAAAATTTTGCATCCACTGTTCGTCATCAAACGTCTGTACAACCTGCTCCCACCAATCCCTTGATCTCTCTCGCATCCACACACTCCTCTGAACAGTGGTGGAAGCGATGATCGCGGCATAGGCATGCGAGGCAATTATAGCCCTTCTTCTCCCTCTCTGCCTCAGAATCCTCCGGATTTGACAGGGGATTTGTCATGCATTGCATGATAAACATCAAGCCAAGCTCAACGTCATCCATTGTTTACAAAGTGAAGTGTGCTGCTTACGCCTATACGCCAAATATAGGCCTAGACTAAGGCGGAGTCTGCCTACGTATTTGCAATGATGCAGGTGATGGGTTTAAACGGCATTAACAGGAGAATCAAATGTATGTTACCCAGTGAAATGTTGAGAGCTTGCTTGATGTTTTGATCATTTCTATGACCTCGGCCTGCATGCTTTTGTAACGCTGCACGCAAATTTGCTTTTATTTTGGGTAGTATTCTCATCTATGCGCATGTGGATCGCCCAAGACAATGGCTAGGAAGTGAGTGGTGTAAACAAACGGAATCGAAACGAAACAGATATCATTCACGCTCCAAACAAGATTTAAACACGCAGTTGAACAAATCGGATATGGGCCTCAAAATCCGATCCAAATCCGATCTGGGCAACAAGACCTGCAGTGTAAATCCAGCCTAGGACACAAACACCTCATTCCTCCTCCAGATCAGCTACATTAGGACACAAACACCTCATTCCTCCTCCAGATCAGCTACATTAGGACACAGACACCTCATTCCTCCTACAGATCAGCTACATTAGGACACAAACACCTCATTCCTCCTCCAGATCAGCTACATTAGGACACAGACGCCTCATTCCTCCTCCAGATCAGCTACATTAGGACACAGACGCCTCATTCCTCCTTCAGATCAGCTACATTAGGACACAGACACCTCATTCCTCCTACAGATCAGCTACATTAGGACACAGACACCTCATTCCTCCTACAGATCAGCTACATTAGGACACAGACGCCTCATTCCTCCTTCAGATCAGCTACATTAGGACACAGACACCTCATTCCTCCTACAGATCAGCTACATTAGGACACAGACACCTCATTCCTCCTGCAGATCAGCTACAATAAAACACAGACGCCTCATTCCTCCTCCAGATCAGCTACATTAGGACACAAACACCTCATTCCTCCTCCAGATCAGCTACATGAGGACACAAACGCCTCATTCCTCCTCCAGATCAGCTACATTAGGACACAGACACCTCATTCCCCCTACAGATCAGCTACATTAGGACACAGACGCCTCATTCCTCCTTTAGATCAGCTACATTAGGACACAGACACCTCAGTCCTCCTACAGATCAGCTACATTAGGACACAGACACCTCATTCCTCCTACAGATCAGCTACAATAAAACACAGACACCTCATTCCTCCTATAGATCAGCTACATTAGGACACAGACACCTCATTTCTCCTTCAGATCTGCTCCAATGAAACACAGACGCCTCATTCCTCCTACAGATCAGCTACATTAGGACACATTCCTCATTCCTTCAGCATATCTGTCACATAAGGACACAGACACCTCAATCCTCCTGCAGATCTGCCACAAAAGGACACAGGCGTCTCATACCTCCTGTATCTGAGGCACTGCAGATTTGCTAGATTAGTACACAGAATCTTGATTCCTCCTGCATCTGATCATATCTCATAGCATCGCACTCAAAAGCATGCACACACAAGCGGCCAAAAATATTTATTATAGACACACACACATAAAAAGAACTTTCACAGACATTTGTACAGGAACTCAGACAACATAGCATGTACACACACAGAAATGCACTCACAACTGCACTTATACATGTACAGTGACCCACAAACACACCTAGATTTGACAAAGCTTCCTGGCAATTCTTCACTCAATGGTCATGTCTGTAAAATAATTCATTAACTAAATTTACAAGACATTTTCTGAATTCGACATTATTTATCATCAAGTGTTCTTTGACAATTCCAAAGATCTGCGGAGTGCACTTATAACATGTCACTTTCAGTAAGAGCATCTGCCCGATGAATCTTATATAATGTATTACACATTCACGCACACACACACACACACACACACACCTGTCTCCTCCTCCACGTGTACTCCTCTCCCTCCTCCAGCTCTTTCACCCCCTCCATCCTACGGAAACATAAAATGACACTTCTGAGGGTCAAACACTGCTCGAGGTGCATGTGGATGAGTGACAGCACAGGAATTCTCGTGCCTATTTACCAATCACATTGGAATCTCCTCCGCGTGCCCGTAAAGTCAACAGCGAACCACGAAAACCAATTATAGGAAAAGACCTAGTTTAATGTTTTAAGAACTCTTTTATATTTCAGAGATTAAACGGCGATAACACCGTGCTAACGTCGAGTCATAGACAAAATAATTCAACAGAGGGATAATTCCGTATTATAATTCGAAAGTTTAAGAAACTTTTGGATCTCAAACAAACGTTGTCCATTTCAAGTCACACTCGTGAAACAATAACAACATCGCGTTCAGTGATCTTTACCGATAAATGACTGCAGATGATCGGCACGCAGACTGTCATCGCCCATGATTGAAGAAGCTAAACTCCAAAAACGACAATTTAATATAATTGACATGATAACACAAAACTCACCACGATGCTTTGGCATATAATGTTAAATCTCTTTGGCTGATGGCTGCGCAGGAGCGCCTGTAATATTTCACATTAATGGACCAACTCGTGGGAGTGATTTCTTCGTCTTCGGCTCGTCTTTTTCCAAGTTTCCCTGTTTGTTTCTAGACCAGCTCTTCCGGGCGCATTCTTTCTGCATGTGTGGAGGAGCCAGTCAGGTGAGTTTGGTCGGAGAGGCACAGATGAATCCGGCTGCGCGAATGATTAGTTTCGGCTCCAGTTCCTCCGCAGGGCGGGGCGGAGTCGGGCTAATGGCCAAACACGTGCACTGGAGTCCAGTCTAAAAGAACCCAACTATCAACCTGAGGACGCGTCCGAATTGTCGCAGGCTGAATCTTATAAGTACGGTCTTCGTCGCCCTGGCAGACATAACGGGCGCGCCGCCGTGAGGTCCAGAGAGGTGGGTGCTGTTCATTTCTGCAGTTCATGAAGTGCACAGGGGCAGACATTCACACGGACGTTCAGTGAGACCGCTCTGTCGCAGCCTAATTTTTTTTACCTTCATTTAGCAAGACGGTCATTCCGTGCCAAGTGGACCAGGGTTCGCGCCGCGCCGTCTCAGAAAAATTTGAAAATTCATGGGTGTTTGCCGTCATTTCAAATGGACAAACCCAAAATCTTAAATTCCAACTCCAAATTTTCATGGAGTAATAGCCCATTCAAGGAGGAAGTGTCTAGTCAGTGACGGATGTAGCAATGACTTTCAAGCGTTTTTGAGGGGATACAAATACACTTTCCAGGTCGCCTGTGGGTATATAGGTATGGGTATGAATGACAAGCTTTTTGCGCGTTTGTGAAATGAAGCTCTAGCGGAAATTCGATCAGGAAGACTCTCCTTCTGCATGCTTCATTCAATCTACTTTCACCCCTCTAACGCATGCTCTCTTAATTCCAGCTGTTATCATGTGGGGTAGACAGCTGATCACATACATCCAATACAATTGCAACACACCTACGCCGTTGGCCTAACCTCTCGCTACTGTCTTTAAATATGTTCTCTCTGCTTCTAATGCATGCAGGCTGCTGTTATGCAAACCCTTCACCCCCCTATCAACGCCCAGCCTCTGCAGGTTCATCTGCATCAGCTTCATCAGCCTATCAGTCATCAGCCACTGCCATCATCAGTGTCTGAACTCCACGGGGGGATTTATCCTGCTGCGCCACAGGCCCGATGCTCCCCCATCGCAAAATATTCCTGTCAAGTCCAAGCGCCAATGACTTTGAGGCTGTCATCACAGCCATTAATCTGTTAATTCTGTAATCTGGAATAAATTATTTCCTTTTTCGCAATTCATTGGTCTGTCCTGATTGAACTGGATATATAGTTTGCAAGAATGGACTACAAACTGGACTACAAGTATAGTAGCATTAGCCCTACTTTTTCAACAATAAACTACAAATTTGATGAATCCATATACCCAAAGGTTAATCTCAGAATGCACTTGCTCATAAAATCAGCTCTTTTCGAGTCATGCCGGAAAGTGCTCAACCCCTGGTATAAATTTCTATCAGGATTTTACCTCCGATGGCAGTAGCTATGTAGTGATGACTTAGTCATCTCAGAATCATTTTAATTGAGAGAAATGTCAAGATATTTACAGACAAAAAAAGGATGATGGGGTGAATACAAATGGCAGATACAGGCAAAGAGACACCTATAAAGAATCTCTCTGGTCTGGATCAGCTCATGTTTTTAACAATAACAAGGCTTGTCTCCATTAAACTAAGCTAATATGATACTTCAAACAAGAGTGAAAGATTTCCACTGAAGTACAACCCCAATTCCGAAATAGTTCGGACAAAGTGTAAATTGTGAATAAAATCAAAATGCAATGACTTTCAGATCACATGAGCCGATATGTTATTTACAATAGAACATTGATAACATTTCAAATGTGGAACTGAGACATTTTACATTTTTATCCACAAAATGAGCTTATTTCAAATTTTATGGCTGCAAAAGGTCTCAAAAAAGTTGGGACACAGGCAAAAGAGGGCTGAAAAAGCAATTAATACATAAGAGAATCAGCTGAAAGAACATTTAGCAAGTAATTAAGTTAACTGGCGTCAGGAGTGTAACATGATTGGCTATAAAAGGGATGTCTTTGAGAGGCTGAGTCTCTCAGAAGTAAAGATGGCCAGAGGATCTCCAACCTGTGAAGGCTTGCGTAAAAAAATTGTGGAATAATATAAAAACAATGTTCCTCAACGTCAAATTGCAAAAGCTTTGAAGGTCTTATCATCGACAGTGCATAACATCATCAAAAGATTCAGAGAAACAGGAAAAATCTCTGTGCGGAAGGGACAAGGCCGAAGACCTTTACTGGATGCCCGTGATCTTCGGGCCCTCAGACGCCACTGCATCACTCACCAGCATGATTCTGTCATTGACATTACTAAATGGGCCCAGGAATACTTCAAGAAACCACTGTCATCCAAAATTAAGTTTCCCAAAGAAAACTTCCCGAAGCAGTCTTATAAGATACTTGTTTGACTAAAATCCAAAATATCTGATGAAAGCACTGGAGAATATGGACGATTCTGGAACAAACAGCATGTCTTTTTTCAACTCTCTCACAAAAGCAGCAATTTGTATCAATATCTCACTCCTACAAGGAATACTTTCAATGGATAACATTTTATGAATTAATTTAACCCTTTGTTGTATGGTGGCTAATAAAGACACCAAACCCTCCTGCCACCTGTAATTGGCAGAAAGGAAAAGAGCCAAGCAACGAAGGATTAAACTTTGTTAGCGACAAACTACCTTGGAGTAAAGCTCCAGACTTTTTTCCAGGTCATACTTCCAGCTATGCTCCTTCAAGACTGACACAGTTGTCATTTTCCAATCCAGCGCCCATGCAGCATAAACAGCAAATTTACTTCCAACAATCTGAGTGCCCATGAGCATGTATATCTTAAAATGATGTGTGATCAGGTTAATTTTGGGCTCCTTGGCTACTTCTAATTTTGTAGAAAACACTGGTAAAGAGCTGCCGGATAGCTCACTCGGTTAAAGCACCACATTGCGGAGCAGAAGTGACTATCATGGCACGGGTTCGAGCCCCGGTCATACCAACCGGCAGTGGTCGGCAGCTTTTTCAGATGTAGCGCACAATTGGCCATTGCGCTTCAAGGGATGCAAATTAGGAAGGGACTGCTGGGAAGGGAAATATAAAAAATAGTTGCTTTGTTCGTTGCTCAAGCGCCTCCTGTTGGACAGCCAGGCGCTCGTCAGGAAGATTCTAAGCTTGTTCATCTTCGGGTATCCTCCGCCCTTGTTCTGAACTTGCGAGGATTCAACCAATGAGTGTAAAGAAGCAATAGTTGATGGGCACCTGCTTCGGAGGAGAGCCGTGAGCCGTCCCTCTCTCCTGAACTGGCAACAAGGGGTCACATACGAGCAAGCCTTGTACATAGTTCCTGAATTGGGCATTCCAGATTTGGGTGGGATTGGAGATGCCAAATTTAAAAAAAGAAAACACTGGTAAAAACAGATTTCTATATGATCTAACAAAGGGGAATTTTAAAACTGACAGCAATATAGTTATTCATAACTCACCTGCGGCCTCACTTATCAACCGTGCGTACGCACAGATGTGTGCGTAATGAGTGCGTAAGAACATTCCCACGCAAATTATGGGATTTATCAACTTGTACTTGTGCGTAGGAACGTGTAAATTTCAGCACAACTCTTACCATGCGTACACACAAAACCTAGTGGTAGAACAGTGAAACTACAAATAGAACACACTAGGAGAGTCACAGTGTTCAGCGATCTCAAACTTCCCACATCTTCCCCGTTTCCTCTTATTAATAAAAATTCTCAATTGGTAATTTAGCAGACAATTTGAATAATTTGTGTAACAAAAGACAGCTGTGATAGGACAACCTGAAAAGAAAACTTGAAATGCAAGTGCCATGGCTTTTCTTGCACTATTGGAGGATTTGGAGAACCGTGCGCTCCGCAGGGAGCGCGTTTTCAAAGAGCGTGTTGATCTGTTCAGTGAGAGCACAGAGCGGCTTCTCCGCAGGTACCGCTTCCCCAAAAACATACTGATGGATTTATGCCTTGATTTACAACCCATGCTGGAGCGAGAGACAGAACGCACCAAAGCCATCCCAGTGCACATCCAGCTCCTGTCCACCCTGGGATTTTTGGCCAACGGAACATTTCAACGAGAGACTGGGGACACATGCCGCGTTTCGCAGCCGACACTAAGCAGAATCATGCCGGCAGTGTTGGATGCAATAATTTCTCTGGCCCCAACTTACATCCAGTTCCCATACAGACATCACCAACAAGCCGAAATTAAACGAGTATTTCACGCCATCGCCGGATTCCTAAACATAATTGGAGCCATAGACTGCACCCACATCGCAATAAAAGCACAATCACACAATGAATTCAGTTATGTGAACAGTCAAGGATTTCATTCAATCAATGCACAAATAATCTGCGATCCAAATATGTTTCTGTTAAACTGTGTTGCCCGGTGGCCTGGAGGAATGCACAACTCATTCATTCTGCAGAACAGCTCTGTGGGTGTGCGCAGGAGCTATTGAGGATGGCTGGCTTATTGGTGAGTGTTACAACATTTCGAAATTATTTTCTGGGCTTCGTATGGTTTATTATAACACCTCTATTGGTGATCGGGGATATCCACTGAAGCCGTGGCTAATGACTGAGACTGCTCTTTCCGCTGACCCAACAGAATTAACAGCAGTCGTTACCTTCTCCCACGCAGCATTTTTTCTTTTGTTGATCACACCTGCATTGAGTGTTCCAAACAGTATTTTTTGGTTTGTTTCAACTTCTCCTACAAGCACCTCAATCTCTGTGTCGGAGAAATTCCTCTTCTTCGCCCTCTTTGCCATGATTTCGGTGAGGGAAATAAACGCATTCTTAAAGGGATTGCTGCTACCATATATGGTCAATTGGAGGCGTTTCTGAATGCAAATAAGCCTAACCATGCACAAGCATGGTAGTTCAGAACAGGTGAGATTTATCATCACATATTTCTTACTGGTGCGCGTACGACCAGTGTCCGCACGTTTGATAAATACGGATTTTTTTGTACTTACACACATTCTAAGTTTCATTCCTACGACAGAATTTCGAACACTTTCTACGCACAGGATGATAAATGAGGCCCCAGGAATTTCACTTTTCCGGTTGCCACGACGAATCTAAGGTCGTCCGGTTACGTTGTCACGACGTCTTGGCGACGTAAGTGTGTTAGCTGGGATATTTTTATTCTTTATTTCGTTATAAATCTGCTGTCATATCAATACTTTTACTTTCTCTTGGCTGCCGGGCATGGAGTAGCCTATTTTGCATTTCGCCTCCGACAGTCTTGATCGTGCATGCAATATTTAATTCACAATGTAAATGGTCATGGAATTGATTTGCTCAAAGCACTATTTTAATTCTGGTGTGGAAATAAAGCGTGAATCTGTTCGATCCATCTGACCAATTTTCAAAAGAGTGATCGAATAAAGACTGTTGTCTATCTTCAACGGAAGAAAACACGAATAAAAAGACCAAGAAAAGTCGATAGCTATCAATCTGCATTTTGTGAAGGTCGAACACAAACATGGCCAAGTTTGGAGAGATAGCGAGATCCTCCCTGTGGCACTGGCAGGCGGTGGCACCGCAGTGGCACATCGTGGCAATCTGGGGCGCAAACTGTGGCAAAACTGCGGCGGGCGAATCGCGGCGAACTGGCAGGCGAGCGGCACTCTTCGGCACCTGACAGACACTTTCCCCGATTCGCGACTGGTCAGCTGTCATATAGGGGCTATCAGTTTCATGAAAGTTTTAGGCCTATAGATATGAATAGTAGATTTTAAATTGTGAACGTTCGTGAGTAACCGCGTTGGTTGTAGCGTGATCCGACTTCAGTCAAGTGTGACGTTATGTTTTCTTAATCTTGTTCTGGCAGTTTGGAAAAGATGGAAAATCGCCTAGTTCAGTTTGCCTTTCCTAAAGTTCGCCTAACCGACATGGATAAACACTTGTCATTCGGTTCTACGATAATTAACATGCATTCGTCATATCACTGGCATCGTCATTTTATACGTATCAATATGTACATGCAGCCGCTAGTTAGCTAGGTCTGTTTATGCCCAGTCCGCTGACCTTAGTTAGCTAACATTTTTAATAGATTAACATTAGAAATTCGAGCGCCTTGTCGGTGATTTTTATAGGCCTACCTGCGAATTACTACAATCGTGGGTAATTGACTTCACCCCTGTAGAAAGTTTTTTTTTTTTTTTTTTTTTTGTCATGCAGCGAATTGTTTATTCTTCATGTAGGCATAAATGTCCGTGGGGGCCCCCCCCTTGGCGACGCCACTGGTAGCTGCCACAGGAGCGTCAGTGGATGCCATGGGGCGCCAGTAGCTGCCACAGGAGTGCCGCTAGGCGCCACAAGAGTGAGACTAGCTGCAAGAGGAGTACCACTTGGTGCCTCAAATGAAAAGGACAAAAATACGCTACTTACTAATTTCTACATTTATTTAATAATCAGTTTCAGCAATGAAAAAAAGCCCTCATTTTCATTAAAAAAATATTTAGAAAAATAAAGCACGGACTACTTAATGATTTAAAAATATAAAAAGTGAGAATAAATTGGCAACAGGTTTACACATTTTTTTCACATTTTTTTTTGTTTTACCATTTTTTAATTTGTTTTATTTCTTCGTAACATCTCAGCAGCAAAAGACATGGTTGAATGTTATGTGGTGTAAAATTCTATAATATTTAATAAAGTTGCAATTGTGAAAACATCTTAATATTTGCCAGCAAAGTGCCACTAGCTGCCACAGGAGTGTCACTAAATTTTTATTTATTTATTAACCTTTATTTATTCAGGTGAAAATCTCATTGAGACCCAGGGTCTCATTTACAAGAGAGACCTGTTCAGGGCAGCAGCTGCAAAACACTAAGTTACAGACTAACTGAACATACAAGAGACAAAACAAAACAATAAAATATTGGATGCAAAACTGCAAAAGTGCGACAAGAAGAATAAAACTAGTGAGTACATGTGCAGACCCCCACAGACTCTCTCACCAGCCTTCCTACAAGTAGTTTGAAGTCCCCTAGTGGAATTAAGCTCAACAGCTTCAGCTTCTGCTGAAGCATGTTCCAGGTTGCAGGAGCAGAGTAGGAGAATGCCTTTTTGCCAAGTTCAGTATGGACTGAGGGGATGGCAAAAGTGATGTAGTCCAGGGACCGGAGGCTACGATCAGACGGTTTTTGTGTCATATACATGGACAGATAGGAGGGGAGCAGACCGATGATGGATTTATAAATAAAAAGATACCAGTGAGTGATTCTGCGCATGGAAAGTGATGACCAGTTTGTGAGAGAGTACAAAGTACAGTGATGTGTGAGGGGTTTAAACCGGTAATGAATCTCAAAGCTCCGTGATATGCAACATCCAACAGATGTAAGGAGTGAGCAGAGGCATTCATATACACAACATCACTGTAATCCAGGAACGGCAAGAAAGTGGCCGCAACAATACATTTTCTGGCTTTAAATGAAAAACAAGCTCTATTTCTTAAGAAAAACCCCAGCTTCAATTTCAATTTCCTCAGATGCCACAAGACTGCGAGTAACTGCCACAGGAGTGCCACTTGGTGTCAAAGGAGTACCAGTTGGTGCCACAGGAGTGCAGTAGGTGTCACAGGAGTGCCAGTAGGTGTCACAGGAGTGTCAGTAGGTGTCACAGGAGTGCAGTAGGTGTAACAGGAGTGCCAGTAGGTGTCACAGGAGTGCAGTAGGTGTAACAGGAGTGTCAGTAGGTGTCACAGGAGTGTCAGTTGGTTTCACAGGAGTGTCAGTTGGTTTCACAGGAGTGTCAGTAGGTGTCACAGGAGTGTCAGTAGGTGTCACAGGAGTGCAGTAGGTGTAACAGGAGTGTCAGTAGGTGTCACAGGAGTGCAGTAGGTGTAACAGGAGTGTCAGTAGGTGTCACAGGAGTGTCAGTAGGTGTAACAGGAGTGTCAGTAGGTGTCACAGGAGTGTCAGTTGGTTTCACAGGAGTGTCAGTAGGTGTAAAAGGAGTGTCAGTAGGTGTCACAGGAGTGTCAGTAGGTGTAACAGAAGTGTTAGTTGGTTTCACAGGAGTGTCAGTAGGTGTCACAGGAGTGCAGTAGGTGTCACAGGAGTGTCAGTAGGTGTCACAGGAGTGTTAGTAGGTTTCACAGGAGTGTCAGTAGGTGTCACAGGAGTGCAGTAGGTGTCACAGGAGTGCCAGTAGGTGTAACAGGAGTGCAGTAGGTGTAACAGGAGTGTCAGTTGGTTTCACAGGAGTGTCAGTAGGTGTCACAGGAGTGTCAGTAGGTGTAACAGGAGTGTCAGGAGGTGTCACAGGAGTGTCAGTTGGTTTCACAGGAGTGTCAGTAGGTGTAAAAGGAGTGTCAGTAGGTGTCACAGGAGTGTCAGTAGGTGTAACAGAAGTGTTAGTTGGTTTCACAGGAGTGTCAGTAGGTGTCACAGGAGTGCAGTAGGTGTCACAGGAGTGTCAGTAGGTGTCACAGGAGTGTTAGTAGGTTTCACAGGAGTGTCAGTAGGTGTCACAGGAGTGTCAGTTGGTGTCACAGGAGTGTTAGGTGTCACGGGAGTGTCAGTAGGTATAACAGGAGTATCAGTAGGTGTCACAGGAGTGTCAGTAGCTGCCCCAAGAGTACCGGTAACTGTTGCAGAAGTGCAGTAGGTGCCATAGAATATATGTATCTAACAGTAATTTCCCTGAAGAATCTTTATCTTAATATAGCCTACATTCGACACCTTACAAGTTCTTCACTACCCATAAATATTCCATAAATATTTATTATGTTTTATACCTGCCTGGATTTTAATGTTTTTTCACTGGTGAATCAACTTCGTGATCAATGTCGAATCCCTGCTGAATTTTTTTTCAACTTTGACAAGCAAATCAATATTGATGGAATGAAATTCTAATGACATTATAATAATTGAATCAGGACAGACAAAGTAGGAGAGAGAGTGATGGAAGTTAAACAAGGCGATTTTCATTAGCAAATACAGTACATACCTCACCGGTGCGTTTTTAATGGCACTGAGCATATGTATAAATGGGCAACAAGCCCAAAGTGATGATCTTCAGAAATTTTACAAAGCCTGCGTTTGAGGCCGGTTGTTGTGCTAACTATTGCTAGTGGTCCTGCTAGCCACTCGTAACACGTTAGCTTCACTAACATTATTTGCTGGTATATCGTTACTTACAGCTTGTGGCTCAGAGTGCTTGATCGATGCAGCTGCTTCAGGTTTGAGAAGCAGCTGAAACGCTTATCCAGCGTCAAATTGTCCTTTATTGACAAAGCTGTCTTCGGTGAAATGCCGAGCACAAACAGCTAACGTTCCCTTTGAGTGTGGCTGTTTGCCACCAGCAAACAAAAGGTACCCTCTGATTTCTGGTGGCATCGTCTTTTGCAAGAGAAATAGTTGCTTTTTTTTCACATCCAAGAAAATACGGACAAGCAGCTTTGAGAGATATACTGATGAAAGTGCACCTCAAATGATCTGCGGTTCTTCTTCCTCTTTTGTATTTCCGGAAGTGTAGACGCTACTAAGGCATAGTATGATCCGTGGTTGTTTGTGCCTGCTAGAATAGTTTCCAGGGTGGGCAGGTCCAGCGCCGTGATTGGCTCTGGCTAGGCCTGTACTAATTGGACGGCACAACCTGACATCGGGTTTCGCCCAGATTTTGTGATGATCTCGGGACGAGCTGTTCAGAGAGGAAATCACGTTCTCGGATGACGGCAAAACCCCTGTATCTTATGTTTAGAAATTTTTACAGAGGTTGAGTATGGACATCCAGCATTATAACATTACTTGTATGTATTAAAAGAAGGATCAGCATAATAGGTCCCCTTTAAAGTGAAAGTTACCACTGACTGGGAATACACCTGGTGTAACAGAGACCATTCAAGACAATCCGGAATCAGCTACTGGGTAATAACCTGGGGCCTCATTTATCAACCTGTGCGTAGAAAGTGTTTTAAATTCTTTCATAGCAATGAAACTTAGAATGTGTGTAAGTACAAAAAAATCCGTATTTATCAAACGTGCGGACACCGGTCGTACGCACACCAGCTAGTAGTATGTGATGATAAATCCCACCTGTTCTAAACTACCATGCTCGTGCATGGTTAGGCTCATTTGCATTCAGAAACGCCTCCAATTGACCATATATGGTACCAGCAATCCCTTTAAGAACGCGTGAATGGATTTATTTCCCTCACCGAAATCATGGCAAAGAGGGCGAAGAAGAGGAATTTCTCCGACACAGAGATTGAGGTGCTTGTAGGAGAAGTTGAAACAAACCAAAAAATACTGTTTGGAACACTCAATGCAGGTGTGATCAACAAAAGAAAAAATGCTGCGTGGGAGAAGGTAACGACTGCTGTTAATTCTGTTGGGTCAGCGGAAAGAGCAGTCTCAGTCATTAGGCACGGCTTCAGTGGATATCCCCGTCCCCGATCACCTATAGAGATGTTATAATAAACCATACGAAGCCCAGAAAATAATTTCGAAATGTTGTAACACTCACCAATAAGCCAGCCATCCTCAATAGCTCCTGCGCACACCCACAGAGCTGTTCTGCAGAATGAATGAGTTGTGCATTCCTCCAGGCCACCGGGCAACACAGTTTAACAGAAACATATTTGGATCGCAGATTATTTGTGCATTGATTGAATGAAATCCTTGACTGTTCACATAACTGAATTCATTGTGTGATTGTGCTTTTATTGCGATGTGGGTGCAGTCTATGGCTCCAATTATGTTTGGGAATCCTGCGATGGCGTGAAATACTCGTTTAATTTCGGCTTGTTGGTGATGTCTGTATGGGAACTGGATGTAAGTTGGGGCCAGAGAAATTATTGCATCCAACACTGCCGGCATGATTCTGCTTAGTGTCGGCTGCGAAACGCGGCATATGTCCCCAGTCTCTCGTTGAAATGTTCCGGCGGCCAAAAACCCCAGGGTGGACAGGAGCTGGATGTGCACTGGGATGGCTTTGGTGCGTTTTGTCTCTCGCTCCAACATAGGTTGTAAATCACGGCATAAATCCATCAGTATGTTTTTGGGGAAGCGGTACCTGCGGAGAAGCCACTCTGTGCTCTCACTGAACAGATCAGCACGCTCTTTGAAAACGCGCTCCCTGCTGAGCGCACGGTTCTCCAAATCCTCCAATAGTGCAAGATAAGCCATGCATTATGGCTTATCTTGTGTTAAAGTGAGCTATAACACAATTTCAAATCAGTGAGGACTTTAAATCTCCTGTAGTCTGAGCCCGGCTCTGTGAGGATCAGAAAAGCCATGCCAAGCAAGGTCATGCATGCTGCAACTCGGGAATCACCGCAGTGGATGTTCATTCAGCTTGTTTACTTCATAGCAAATCAACAAATTGCAGATATGACACAAAACTATTTTTGTTCATTAGCTTAACATTCAGGCTTCATGAAACACACAACAAAGAAATTAGATTTTAATAAATGGCATATTTTTTCATAAACAAGTAGAGGAAATATATGGCATCACTATAATTTGAGGAAAGAATTATGGAATCATCAAATTAAGAATTAATACTTTGTTGCTCCACCCCGGGCTTTTCTTATGGCCTGAATTCTTGAGGCATGGACTTCACTAATAAAAACACTCTCGACAGCATCTGGGCATCCTTCTGATGAGTCAGCGGTGGTGTCCTGAGGGATCTCCTCCCAGACCTGGATCATGGCACCAGTGAGCTCCTGCACAGTTTGTGGTGGTACTTATCAGCGTTTGATGCACTGATACATAGCATCCCACAGGAGCTCAATTGGGTTTAGGTCAAAGGAACCAGAGGGCTAATCTATGGCATCAATGCTTTTATCGTCCAGGAACTGCCTACATGCTGTGACCGCATGTCGCCAGGCATTGTCCTGCACCAGGGGGAACCCATGACACACTGCACCAGCATAAGGTCACACAAGCGCTCAAAGGATTTCACCCCAGTGTCTAACAGCAGTCAGGGTAACGTTGGCAATGACTTGGAGGGCTGTGCAACCCCCTAAGGATATGGCTCCCCAGACCATTACTGATCCACTGCCAAATCGGTCATGCTGGATGATGTTACAGGCAGCAGAACATTCACCACAGAGTCTCCAGACTGTTTCACGCCCATCACATGTGCTCAGTGTGAACCTGCTCTCATCTGTGAAGAGAACGGGGTGCTAATGCTGAACCTGCCAATTCTAGTGTTCTCTAGCGAATGCCAATCAAGCTGCATGGTGCTGGGCTGTGAGTTCAGGTTACATTTGACAACATTGGGCCCTCATGCCGCCCTCACAGTCTGTTTCTGACAGTTTGGTCAGAAACATGCGCACCAGTAACCTGCCGGAGGTCATTTTGTAGGGCTCTGGCAGTGCTCTTCTATTGCTTCTTGCACAGAGGAGCAGACACAGTCCTGCTGCTGGGTTGATGCCCTTCCACAGCCCTGTCCAGCTCTCCTCGTGAAACGGCTGGTGTCCTGGTATCTCCTCCCTGCTCTTGAGACTGCGCTGGGAGACACAGCAAACCTTCTAGCAACTGCACATAAGGAAGTGCTGTCCTGGAAAGGCTGGACTACCTGTGCAACCAGACTGGGCTGCAGGTACTGCCTTGACAACAACACTAGCAGAACATAAAAACAGAAGAATCTGTCTGGCCCTTATTTGCTATGGAGTAAAATAGCTGAATGCACATCATCTGTGAGGGTTTTCCATAATTTTTGCCAGGGTTCCACAAACCAACTTAACTTCAAAACAGGTTTCACATTGCTGTTTTTTTCTAATTATTTAAATAAATTGCTTAGATCCTGTAATTGTTTGTCATCTCTCACAAGTTCTCAAAATGTAATTTAAGAGGGCTTAAAATGAGTTTGGAAAATAATAACAGTTGATTATAATTATTAACATAATCTTGGGGTGCTGAGATGAAATTTAGGGGTGCTTGAGCATCCCTATAAAAAGTCTAAAATCACTATTTCTTCATTCAGTTTAGTTTTTTTTACACATTTACAAGTCGTCCTCCTCCTCTTTCACTGAGCGCGCTGTGCATTGCGTCTTCTGCGAGGAACAACACAAACACAGCAAAAGAGGTGAGTACATGAAATTATTTTACTTTTTCCTCAAATTTTTTAAGCAGTGAGCCCAACTAGGACCCTGGATATAGTGCTTCACCTGCCTGTATGCAATTACAAGCTCCCATTAAATACTCCCATTTTACCAGTTAAAACAATGATTCAACCCTGACCTCAAAGCCCCTGCCCTGTTAGTTCTGTTTCAGGTCACATCTGATCCAATTAATTATTAGGCCCAAGAAAGATTTGTGTAACCTTTGTCATATAAAATGAAGGACTTCTGTGTACATAATCATCACAGCACCATAAGTGTTGGACAAAAAGAATACGAATACTGTACCAGGTTCTCAGTCGCCTCCTTCCTAAACATCGCTGTGGAGCATTTCACTGATCAGGCTCCTCACATCTTTCTCTGCCAGCCCTTACTTGCATCTCAAGACAGTCTGTGCAATGCATAGGACAGATATCTCAACAATAGTTTTATTTAAAATAAATAAAGATAAAACTATGCAACAAAGCCTTGTACTAAAAGTGAGACAAAATAACTTAGACATTTAACAAGCCAATGTTACTGGTTTTGCAAGGGAAATTCTATCCAAAAGGTCTTAATGAGTCAGGCACCTTGTGTCCTCAGTTTCATCAATGAGTTTCGATAAAATTTGTCTCAACTTCATTTCTGCTGGCTAATTATATTGGCTTTCGCAGATGATGCATCCGTATAGTGCCTAATTCACATCGTTTACGTAAATTTCTAAATATAAAAGGCACAGCAAACTAGCCATAACTGTGACATGAAATAACGCCATAACGTTACCCCCATAAGGACTACACTCAAACGTTAGCTACATCTGACAACAACTGAAATTATAGCGCAGTGTTAGTGTTGTTGTTTGTGCGACTGAGTTGCACGATTTATATTCGTCTTACAGTGGAGCGCTTATAGCTAACCATAGCTTTCTTAATTAATTTGTACTGAGTGTCGTAAAACTTAATTTTCAAAAACGATCAGTGGTTAGAATAATGTTAATTAACCACGTTTTTCCTGGGCAACAACTTATGGAAGTTTAAATCATTTGCCAACGTTAGCTACAAGCTAGCATTAGCTATCCAAGTTTCTTCCCCAAATTTACCTTATATTTACAGCAGGTAACGAAGAAAAAACATTATAGATTTCTAAATTATTTGTTATTTTAGCTGCTGTACCATTTATATCCAATGAAATGGTTAATATCGGTGAATATAATGATGAAGGGAACTTACCTTTAGCTGACTGAAATGTTGAAGGTCCTTAAAGCAATTCTTACCTTTCTGGGACGTCGCACAGCACTCAGTAAAAATTTGAACATGAACAACTCCGCCCCCTCCAAAGTCCCACCCTCTTCCCCCCGATTGCCTGACTTCTCCTACGAAAAAAAATACAAGTGATATGGTAGTTCGTCAGACTACAAAGGTAACTAAACATTACGAGGGCAATTATTTTATACCACATATAGAATTAAATATTATTTCATTACTGTTGGTTAGTTTTCACTTACCGGTGCCTCTGAATCTGACTCCATTGACCCGTTTCACTCGCGCTGCTCACTTCTTCGCGCCGCACGCAATATTTTTTTTTTCGTAGGAGAGTGAAACGGGTCAATGGAGTCAGATTCAGAGGCACCGGTAAATGAAAACTAACCAACAGTAATGACAATATATTCCATTCTATATGTGGTACAAAATAAAATGCCCTCATAACGTTTAGTTACCTTTGTAGTCTGACGAATTACCATTGACGTTATTATTGTAATTATAGCATTTCAGCGCCCGTTTGTTTACAGTCAAATGCGTCTTTTTTTTTCTGCCAGAGAGGCGCGTGACTCGCAAGCGGTGACAGCTATAGGCAACTGGAAGGGGCGCTGCGACGGATGACAGACAGAAAGCTCGGCAAATCATTTTATTCGGACCGGGAAAATGATTGGTCAGACTTTTATCAGAAATATATGAGAATTGAATATTGAAGAGTTTCAACACCTGGTGGATTTGTTTTACATTTTAGTGAGCCATACGCTTATTAGGAGCATTTTAAGATTACAAAACAAAAGTGTAAAAATGCCAGAAAGGTAAGAATTGCTTTAACAGTTGAGGAAAATATACGTTATGGAATCACTGTCCTCGAGAGTGAACTTCCCTCAGCTGCTGCTCCACGACTGATAAACCAATTAACCTCAACTTGCCAGCATTCGTAAGACTGGCCAATCACAGCGAAGCCAACAGCTGGCTCGGACTCTTTCATGACAGCGTTCCATTGAATCTAGTGCAGGCGTCCCAGATTTTCACACTTTTCGCCACTCGTTTTTGTGGCCTATAACACAGTTATGGTTAAACGTTGTGCCTGGGGCACTTGTAAGACTGACGCTCGTTACCCAGAGAGGTTGGAGGGGGGTGTACGTGAAAATAGCCACTGCCCGTATTTTTTTTTTTTTTTTTCGATTTGGAATATGCCGCCTTCAGAGTTTTCTAGTGATGCTTAACTTGGTTGGCAGTTCACACAAAACCAGCCTCTCTCCACTTTTCTCACACCTTAAAGATATCATTACGGTGCTTTCGCCCATCGATACATTCCATTATATTCATGTCTTTCATTATCTGAATGCACACAGTCATCTCCTCTTCCCTCCAAAAATGCTAATTCCTTGCGAATTGAACAGGCGCAGACGGAAATGAATATTCTGTTCAGGGGCATTTTCCGATTAAGGTGTATACATGACCCAATATTCTGATTAAAACAGGCATATGCCAAGGGTCTTATTCGGAATATTTCGAATCAGAAAATGACCTTAATCGGGTTATTGCACGCGTTTACATGACAGGTATGCAATCAGAATATTCTCATATTCCGATTAATACAGGAATATGGTGTGCATGTAAACGCAGTCATTTATTCAGATCGCCTAAATTCCTGGGCCATGAAGGAATACCGCTCAGAGGGCAAAGTCGTCGCGACAAATCTCTACTGACTATTGATTGTGGAGAGTGACGACCTGACAGTTCCCCAAACATTAGCGAGAAAACGTTGAACCTAAAATTACACTCTCATAACTACCTAACCCGTTAGCTACGTTAAGCAGCTAGAAAACATTAGAAATGTTACAGCCATCCTGCTAGCTAACGTCAGCTGATATATTAGGCTATAGTTAATGCCGTGGTATAAACATAGATTGTATAAATCAGTCTATGGGTCCAAGTCCAGATTTCCTACATTGTGCATGAACATACTGTAACCCTTTCTGTCTACTCCTGTCTGAAGCCGCATTTGCTGCTTTGTAAAAGCCCGACAGCAGTTCAGCTGGAAGAGCTGTCAAAAACGTCATGTTGAAACTGAAGTTTTGTCGGACTTAACAACAATAACTAACTGGGCTTAGCGAAAGGTGAATTACCAACAAGCGACGTGTCCACGACGTTTTGAAAAGGTCGTCAAGTTTGCCAGTATTCGTAACTTAATTACCAACAGGCGACGTAACCAAATAACCAACAAGCGACTTGTTCACGACGTATTGAAAAGGTCGCCAAGTAACGTAACTGAATTACCAACTGACAACGTTGTCAGACCGTTTTCACATGGTTGGTCACTAACTTACCAAAAGAGCACGAATAGTTACGTCGCCAGTTTATCGTGTGTTAGCTGGGATATCACCAACAATCAGACTAATTTTCAAAAGAGAGACCGAATAAAGACTGTTATCTATCTTCAACGGAAGAAAACAGACGAATAAAAAGACCAAGAAAAGTCGATAGCCATCAATTTGCATTGTGTGAAGGTCGAACACAAACATGGCCAAGTTTGTACATCTAATAATTGCTGGAATACTCAAAAAATTAGAACTTTTATGACTTTCAGACTCGAAGTAGATGTTAGGATCTCTGTCCGACAGTCGCTAAATTAGTCATAAATGCACAAATTCCCGTGCCAGTGTCGACTCACTTTATTGAACAGAGCTTAAACAGGAACATTGATTGAAATCCTCGGTACTTATCTTGAAGAACTGACCTCTTTTATCAAAACATGCACGTTTAATATCTAAAAGATTCAATAGATTTGAAGAAATTAAAAGCAATAATCGACCGTCGGACACGGAGTTATATTGAAACCACCTGACTGTCGGACACAGAGTTATACTATTCAAAAAAAGTAGGGGATATTGGATTTCCAAGTACCATGAAATGCAGATCATGAGGTCAGGAAGGAAACAAATGACATAAAAACATTAAGGAAACATTTGTCAATTTATTCGAAACCCTGTGTACAGTCAGTAAAGGACAGATTCTCCAGAATAAGGGTCGACACAAACACAGGGTCACACAGCAAATTTACCACCATTGTGAAACAGAGTCAGTAGCGGTAAAACCCCCCTCGGTTGGCTAGACAAGCTCGAATTCGGGCGTGGCATACTCCTAACGAGACGCCCCAGGTCATTTTGGGGAATGTTATTCCATTCCTGTTGCAATGCTGCAGCAAGTTCTTGGACATTGGCAGGAGGTTGTTGACGTTGGCGTGGCCGCTGTCCATGCATGTCCCAGACATGCTCGATGGGGGAAAGGTCCGGACTGAGTGCTGGCCATGGTAATGTGGTGATATTCTGCTGCTGGAGGTAATCTGAAACGATCCTGGCCCTATGACATCTGGCATTGTCATCTTGGAAAATGAAACGGCGGCCATAACAACATGCAAACGGCACAACATGGGGTGCCAAGATGTTGTTCCGTAGTACTGCCCTGTGACACGCCCAGCAACAACATGCAAGTCTGTTCTGCCGGCAGCAGTGATGCATCCCCACACCATTACAGATCCACCCCCATACGGATCATGTCTAATGACGTTAACGCCATGGAAACGTTCGTTACGCCGGCGCCAAACCCTCCTGCGTCTGTCAAGGAAGTCCACAGTGAACCTCGACTCATCTGAGAACATTATGTTGTTCCATTGGCGATTATCCCAGCGTTGATGATGACGACACCATTGGAGTCTGGCCCTAATGTGACGATCCTCAAACAGGGAATGACACGAGGGCGTTGGGCGTGTAAATCTGTGCAGACGATTCCTGATGGTCTGGCCACTCACTACCAAGCCAGTATCCCTTTGAAGCTGAGACCTTATCTGATTTGCTGTTACCATACGATTTCTCAAGACAATAGTGCGGATGAATCTGTCCTGAGCCTGAGTTGTTGCCCTTAGTCAACCGGATCGTGGTCTATCCTGAACAGACCCTGTAGCACGATGTCTGGACCATAATCTGCTGATGACAGACTGGGAAACATTCATTGCCCTTGCCACAACGACCTGTCTTGTGCCAACCTGTAGCATGCCAAGGGCACGTAACCTCTCCTCCTGTGTTAGACGGCGCATGGTCTCTGTTTAATTAACGACTTCAACCACTGATAATCTGATGCTTTCTCTTCAAAATCTTCCTTTACAGTGGCTCTAACCTTCCAATTCAGAGTCATGCAAATTTGTGGCACAACCCCCTTGATCATCAATAGCATCCTGTGCAGATCGTGAGAGTGTCATTGATGTGTTTGGGTGATGAATTTCTTTGGAAATGCTTCCTCAGTAAGGAACTATACAACATGGTTTCGTATCCCTTTGTATATGTGAAAATTTTGATCTCAAAATAAAATATCCCCTACTTTTTTTGAATAGTATATATTAAAACCCTGTCCGACTTTCGGACACGTAGACACTGCGAAAAACGCAATGCCTCAACTTTACAGCCCACTACATACACGATCAGTTCTGCAATGATATTCAGATTTTGTTCCATTGATTGTCGCAGATTTTGTACTGTCATATTATATATTGTTCTAATTTATTGTACAGTATTTTTTCAGATTGAAGTCACAACACATGAAACCGCCGCTCTGTGGGAGCTGCTGACGTCCAGATCTAGATAAGCAGATGAGCTAAGTAAAACCTCTGCATGTGCACAGTAGGCTATTATAAAAATCAGCATGTCTGAATGTTAATATTTATCTTCCCCTCTTCCCCCTTTATGAATATAACCCTTATAAGGGTGTTATCAGTTCAATTAATGAATAAGCTTGATTGCTAAATAAACAACTAAGTAGTCTTGTGATGCCATGGGGATTAGCTGGTTCAGGGATACGAGATTACGGAGTGAGACCTGAATTCATGCGACACGCTGGAATACCAGTGACAAGACTTTTGGATGATGTGCATGATTAATACTTAATTTGTTCAGTCGACTAAGTTTAATATGTTTTTGTTTAGACAACCAGAACATGTTTTTGTTCAGAGAACAGGAGTAGAGCGCATATAATCCCATTCCTGAAGCGTCACCTAAATTGGCAAATGATCTTGAGCAGGCGGATTGTACCCATTATATGACGAAAAAAAAAAAAAAAACCCCAATGAGAACAATTTCACTTTAAGGAACTGAATTTAAAATAAGCCTGTACAAGCATTTATCTAATCCGTCATCCATATTCAGTCGTCGTCCACAAAAGAATATCTGCACCCATAATCTAAAAGCTCACTTCACACATAGATAAATGCATCAGGCCTTGGGCAGGCATCTGAGAATGAACGGATCGGGAAATGAACATATCAGAAAATGAACGGAAGGGTGTTCATCATCGAACAAATTGACCAGGTTTGCAGCCTCAAACGCATCCAAAAATGAACAGGCGTCCATTCAAAAATGAATGCGTTCACTGTTCAGAATATTGACAAGCTCCCTTATCTGAGCAAGATAATTAAATCAAATAATTAACTTAATTAAATTGCTCACCCTATGCTTAGTTTGCTGGCAGCTTAGGGCGTGTGTGTGTGTGTACGCTCCCTGCACCATCTCCGAGCACCAGAAGACCGCCCACCCTTCCGAGTGTAACCAACCTTTGCCGACTCCTGGCTGGCTCGCCAAATTTGTTGTGGTTTTCATTCAGACCTATTTTCATATTATGAGGTTCCCCCATCCTCAAACAATTGGAGTGACAGATTCCTCAGAAAATTAGGCTTTGTTAACCTGACACGCCAGATGGACAGTTCCATATATCCGCCACGGAAATATTTCACAAGACCATCTGGGAAAGAGCCGTTCAAAAAAGTTTTCAGAAGAGGAACCTTCAAAAAAAAAAAACTGCGGCTGCTGATTGGACGATGGTTCTTCTCATCACACTCATCACCGACCAATCCACATTAAGCCACAGTATGACATAGTAGATGTGCGCCACTGCTGAGAAGCAATAGAAACAAACGGGAGCTTGAGAAACAGCTGTGATAATGGCGTTACAAATTTGCGGTTTTTGTAAAGGAAATTTGAGAATCAAAGGGAGGCTGACAAGTACAAAGAAACTATTTGAATCAAACAAGGCACTTAATGAGCCAATGGTTTCCGAACGATTGCAAGGACTGGCCTTAACTTTAAAAAATGACAACTCGAGATCCATCCGGATTTTTCGGGCATGCCTTCGATTGATCGGAAGACTAGAGAGTGACTTTACCGTGTTTAGAAGATGGCAAGAAGAGAAAGAAGACAAGAGTGCCGAAGCAGCCACGTCAAGCGACGATAGACTAGGACCTTACGAGGCATTTGAAGCTGCAAGGTTAGATAAAAGGGACAGGGAGCCTACTCCGTCAAAGACACCGAGATCCATCAAGGAACCGTGTCCTGCACCCCCAACACCAACAAAAACACCAACTCGACATTTGTCGAAGTCATCTGACAAGATACCGGCACGCTGGAGCCATATGGAGGTTAGCTAAAACCAAACATTACTTATATCTGCTTGTTTTGGATTGTCGTTGCATTACAAAAGCCATTGTGACAAATTGCAGCTAAAAATATTGTAGATATTTTGTTTATTTAAAATATATTTTGATTTACCATAAAGTGCAACCGTGCATTAGTACACAACAGTTTAACATCTCTGCTACAATGTCTGATGATTTATTATCTTCATATTGTGTTACATCTCATGTGTAAGAGGGCGTAACATCTAAAAGGGTGTCTAAATCCTCCTTTTCAATGGTGGGTATTGAGCTATTCACAGACTCAGGTTAAAGTCTTTATTAACAGTACAAATGGAGTCAAATCAAAACGTTTGATTAACAATACACGTGGCGAACTTTTCGGCGTTAAAAAAAAAAAAAAAAAAAAAAAAGACTGTCGAGCAATACCATCCTTGATACATGGGCAGATGTGGGATGTTGTGACACAATCGGCACCAAACTGTACACAATACAAGCAGCTAGACCCTGTTGTTAGCCGTTAGCTTGAACTACGTTTCAGTCCTTAGACTATCTTACATTAAATTATACCACACAGATGTATCACTTACCACATGTGACATGAACCTCGTCGACAATTCCCACCACATTCTCCTGGTAAACTTCTGAGAGCAGATTTCTCCAGGTATCATTGAGTAACCATGACTCCGGGCTACCATAGACTAACTGGCATTTTCCATGGAGGATTTCTGCGTTCTCTCCAAGTTTCCCAGCAGTGACTCCCAGCTTCCCAGATTTGATCGTCCATGAGGGCAACCAGCAGAGACACGACTATCACAATGGGGTTTGGAGTCCTTCCCATCTTTTTCACGACCAGAGGACCCAGCTGGTAGATCAAACTCTTACCAAAACCGGTCGGGAGAAGAGAAAAAGAAAAAAAAAAAAAAAAATTGTTTTCTGTCAGAAAAGCTTTTAGTGACGTTCTTTGCCTCCTCTTTCAATGAAGAAATTGAGTCTATTTCTGATAAAACTGCTGATATTGACCCATCCACAAGAACCGCTTCGCACGCCGCCATTGTATTCAAACATAAAGTCGCTTCCTGGTGATGTCACGTCTGCAGCTCCTGCCTCTCTTCCCCCGATTGGGCCGTAAAAAATTTAGCTTTGAAATTGTTGGACGACCGTAGTTGGCAAGACGGACCTGCAGGATTTCAGACAATGAATCAGGCAGGGCCGTCTGCTCTGCAAGGCTAAGGCTTTGTGGCATATTGATGAATATAAAGCCGAGTTCTTTTTGCGCAAGAAGAACTGACTGTTAAGTAGACAGGGGAACACCAGATGCAGGAACCCAAGTGTTTATTCAAACACAAAACACCAGGAGAAAATTGGCAAACAGGCCAGAAACAAAACACCGTGCACATGCACTGAACGATTGGGAAAACTAAGGTTCACTGCCCAAGGCAGCGGGAAACAAAGGTACTCACTCAAGGAGTGGCTAAATAAGAAAGCAAAAGACTGAACCAAACTAAACTGACAGAAAACACTGAGAGACTTAGACAAGGGGCAGACAAGACGAGGGTGCAGCAAAATACAAGACTCAGAAATAACACAAAGGAAATACTCGGAAGGCACAGGAGCTGAGATTTCACAATGCAGAGCTGAGTCTAACAAAGTTCCATCTGACGGTCGCTTCTCTCTTTCCCACTGAAATACCCACAGGAGGAGGCGGGGACTCGGAACGCAATCTCGAATGGAAACAGAAACACATGGGATTAATAAAACAATTACACGAGAACCGGGTGAACAATAATGACTCGAGACAAGACGCTGAGACCATCAATCAAACTAGACAGTTTAGATTACGGTAATCTAAACGTGACGAGTAAAAAGCACCACGAGAGAAGCAAAGGAAAGCATAGCTTTAAACGCAGTTAATCGGGGAAAGCTCAGGAAGGAATTACAAAAGCTAGAAACACTCGCACTCGCTAATGAGTTAATTAGGTTAATACTATGTGACGAAATACACACAATCACCCTAAAAATAAGTGCTGGTTAGTACGGGTTAGTAATTATCCTATCAGAGAAGGCATTCACTCAGAGTTTCGCGAGACCCAGAATTAAGCACAGGTGGAAGTAATGAATGAAATACCACAGCCGAAGCCGAAAGAGGAAACGTGATTGGACAACGAGACGCAGGCATGCTGAAGGCTGTCACACGACATCACAGGAGTTTGGGCAAGAGAGAATCAATCGTCAGACGGCGGGAATGAAAGCTGAAAAATAAACCAAGAGAATGAGGCATGGGAGAAAAAGCAGAAGCACAATTATAAAAGTAAAAAGCACAAAGACAAAAACAGCACACATGCGGCAGAACCATAACACTGACATTTTGCTTTTCACACCCAGTTTTTATACCTTCATCACAGGAAACATCTTCCAAATATGGTTTTTCCGCCCTCTCATTCTCACACTACAACAGGTTTTCCCACAGACAGGCAAACCAAAACACTGCCAACTTGCCTTGAGAACTGCAACCAAAAGATAGGCATGCCTAACACTAAACAGGAGAGGAAAATTACAGTCAAGAGTGGAAAAATACAGTCAAAGGAATAGGATCCAAGTAGATACATATATGATTCAATTGATTATGTTTTCAGTAAAAATAATTTTACTGAACAAATATTGATCAACGCTATAGAAATCAAATACATTTTAAATGTCTCACCTGATTATGTTTTTAAATCAACTAAACAGAAGCTGCTTACTAATCAAAGCTACAGAAGCCTGCTGCTTATGTGTGTGTGAGCTGCTCATGCATGTGTGAATTGAATTGCTTGTATGTGTGTGTGTCTGTGTGTGAACTGCTTTTATGTGTGTGTGCGTGTGTGTGTGTGTATGAGTGTGTGCATGTGTCTGTGTGCACTGCTCATGCGTGTGTGAACTGCTTGTATGTGTTTTATGTGTATGTGTCTGTGTGTGTATGTGCATGTGTACGTGTGCGTGTGTGTGTGTGTGTGTGTGTGTGTAACTGCTGCTTACATAATATGGTTACTGATTATAACGAGTGAATATGATGAGAAATATTGAAATATGATCCTCAACAACATTTAGACAGAAAGACTAACCTGCTCTAGAACAGGATATGTGCGAGATAAGAGATCAGCAGATATAAATGCTTTGCCTACTGACTTATCAGATCTCTTGGAATATGGCATCACTGTTTATTGAGGATCCCGTGGAATCTGGTGCAGATCCTGAGAGGATCTCTCAGGAGGGCTAGGATGCGCAGACACCAGTAAAGCCCTTTAACTTTTCCTGATGATTATCTGTATGAGAGATATCTTTTCTCCTCTGAGAGAATACTTTAACACAGCCATATGTAGACAATGCAACACATAGGAGTACCCTTTAAGTCCCACAAATATACATATTGCCTACGTTTCTTTTTTTTTTTGTTACTTAAAGTAGTTTCCTGTACGCTGTGCGTAATGCAGGGAACTTGAGCAAGAAGACTACCCCTGCAGTAATTCATGAGGCGGCACATGCTCTATCAGAAGACTATCCCCGCAGTAATTCATGAGGTGGCACATGCTCTATAAGAAGACTATCCCCGCAGTAATTCATGAGGTGGCAATGCTCATGAAGACTATCCCGCACATGCACAGGCTCTATCAGAAGACTATCCCGCAGTAATTCATGAGGTGGCACATGCTCTATCATATCCCCGCAGTAATTCATGAGGTGGCACATGCTCTATCAGAAGACTATCCCGCAGTAATTCATGAGGTGGCACAAACTCTATCAGAAGACTATCCCCAGTAATTCATGAGGTATATGCTCTATCAGGAGACTATCCCTGAGGTCATTAGGCACATGCTCTATCAGAAGACTATCCCCACGGTAATTCATGATGGCACGTGCTCATCAGAAGACTATCCACATGGCACTCTATCAGAAGACTATCCCCCAGTAATTCATGAGGTGGCACATGCTCTATCAGGAAACTATCCCCGCAGTAATTCATAAGGTGGCACATGCTCTATCAGAAGACTATCCCCGCAGTAATTCATGAGGTGGCACATGCTCTATCAGAAGACTATCCCCGCAGTAATTCCTGAGGTGGCACATGCTCTATCAGAAGACTATCTCTGCAGTAATTCATGAGGTGGCACATGCTCTATCCGAAGACTATCCCTGCAGTAATTCATGAGGTGGCACATGCTCTATCAGAAGACTATCCCCGCAGTAATTCATGAGGTGGCACGTGCTCTATCAGATCCCCACAGTAATTCATGTATCACATGCTCTATCAGAAGACTATCCCCGCAGTAATTCATGAGGTGGCATGAGGTGGCACATGCTCTATCAGAAGACTATCCCCGCAGTAATTCATGAGGTGGCACATGCTCTATCAGAAGACTATCCCTGCAGTAATTCATGAGGTGGCACATGCTCTATCAGAAGACTATCCCTGCAGTAATTCATGAGGTGGCACATGCTCTATCAGAAGACTATCCCCGCAGTAATTCATGAGGTGGCACATGCTCTATCAGAAGACTATTCCTGCAGTAATTCATGTGGTGGCACATGCTATATCAGAAGACTATCCCCGCAGTAATTCATGAGGTGGCACATGCTCTATCCGAAGACTATCCCTGCAGTAATTCATGAGGTGGCACATGCTCTATCAGAAGACTATCCCCGCAGTAATTCATGAGGTGGCACATGCTCTATCAGAAGACTATCCCCGCAGTAATTCATGAGGTGGCACAGGCTCTATCAGAAGACTATCCCTGCAGTAATTCATGTGATGGCACATGCTCTATCAGAAGACTATCCCTGCAGTAATTCATGAGGTGGCACATGCTCTATCCGAAGACTATCCCTGCAGTAATTCATGAGGTGGCACATGCTCTATCAGAAGACTATCCCCGCAGTAATTCATGTGGTGGCACATGCTTTATCAGAAGACTATCCCTGCACTAATTCATGAGGTGGCACATGCTCTATCAGAAGACAATCCCCACAGTAATTCATGAGGTGGCACATGCTCTATCCGAAGACTATCCCTGCAGTAATTCATGAGGTGGCACATGCTCTATCAGAAGACTATCCCCGCAGTAATTCATGAGGTGGCACATGCTCTATCAGAAGCCTATCCCCATAGTAATTCATGTGGTGGCACATGCTCTATCAGAAGACTATCCCCGCAGTAATTCATGAGGTGGCACATGCTCTATCAAAAGATTATCCCCGTAGTCATTCATGAGGTGGCACATGCTCTATCCGAAGACTATCCCCGCAGTAATTCATGAGGTGGCACATGCTCTATCAGAAGACTATCCCTGCAGTAATTCATGAGGTGGCACATGCTCTATCAGAAGACTATCCCTGCAGTAATTCATGAGGTGGCACATGCTCTATCAGAAGACTATCCCTGCAGTAATTCATGAGGTGGCACATGCTCTATCAGAAGACTATCCCTGCAGTAATTCATGAGGGTGGCACATGCTCTATCAGAAGACTATCCCTGCAGTAATTCATGAGGTGGCACATGCTCTATCATGCAGTAATTCATGAGGTGGCACATGCTCTATCAGAGAAGACTATCCACATGCTTTATCAGAAGACTATCCCTGCAGTAATTCATGAGGTGGCACATGCTCTATCAGAAGACTATCCCCGCAGTAATTCATGTGGTGGCACATGCTTTATCAGAAGACTATCCCTGCACTAATTCATGAGGTGGCACATGCTCTATCAGAAGACAATCCCCAGTAATTCATGAGGTGGCACATATCCCCCTGCAGTAATTCATGAGGTAATTCTATCAGAAGACTATCCCGGTTCATGAGGTGGCACATGCTCTATCAGAAGACTATCCCTGCAGTAATTCATGAGGTGGCACATGCTCTATCAGAAGACTATCCCCCGAGTAATTCATGAGGTGGCACATGCTCTATCAAAGACTATCCCAGTAGTCATTCATGAGGTGAGGAGGTGGCACATGCTCTATCAGAAGACTATCCCTGCAGTAATTCATGAGGTGGCACATGCTCTATCAGAAGACTATCCCCGCAGTAATTCATGAGGTGGCACATGCTCTATCAGAAGACTATCCCCACAGTAATTCATGAGGTGGCACATGCTCTATCAGAAGACTATCCCCGCAGTAATTCATGAGGTGGCACATGCTCTATCAGAAGACTATCCCCCTGCATAATTCAGTGGCACATGCATGACTATCCCTGCAGGTGGCATGCTTAATTCAGAAGACTCTATCATGAGGTGGCACATGCTCTATCAGAAGACTATCCCCGCAGACTATGTGGTGGCACATGCTTTATCAGAAGACTATCCCTGCATTCATCATGAGGTGGCACATGCTCTATCAGAAGACTATCCCCTATCAGTAATTCATGAGGTGGTGGCACATGCTCTATCAGAAGACTATCCCTATCCCAGTAATTCATGAGGTGGCACATGCTCTATCAGAAGACTATCCCAGCATCCCTGCAGTAATTCTGGTGGCACATGCTTTAAGAATTCAGTAATTCATGAGGTGGCACATGCTTTATCAGAAGACTATCCCCATGTAATTCATGAGGTGGCACATGCTCTATCAGAAGACTATCCCTCTATCGCAGTAATTCATGAGGTGGCACATGCTCTATCAGAAGACTATCCCTGCAGTAATTCATGAGGGTGGCACATGCTCCCCATAGTATCAGAAGACTATCCTATCAGTAATTCATGAGGTGGCACATGGACTATCCCTGGCATCAGGTGGCACATGCTCTATCAGAAGACTATCCCTGCAGTAATTCATGAGGTGGCACATCTATCAGAAGACTATCCCAGTAATCAGAAGACTATCCCTGCAGTAATTCATGAGGTGGCACATGAAGCGAGAAGACTATCCCTGCAGTAATTCATGAGGTGGCACATGCTCTATCAGAAGACTATCCCCGCAGTAATTACATGTCATGAGGTGGCACAGGCTCTATCAGAAGACTATCCCGCAGAAGACTATCCCCTGCAGTAATTCATGAGGTGGCACATGCTCTATCAGAAGACTATCCCCGCAGTATTCATGAGGTGGCACATGCATCCAACATGCTTTATCAGAAGACTATCCCTGCATAATTCATGAGGTGGCACATGCTCTATCAGAAGCCTATCCCCATAGTAATTCATGTGGTGGCACATGCTCTATCAGAAGACTATCCCCGCAGTAATTCATGAGGTGGCACATGCTCTATCAGAAGACTATCCCCATAGTAATTCATGAGGTGGCACATGCTCTATCAGAAGACTATCCCCCTGCAGTCCCCAGAGGTGGCACATGCTAATATCCCCATAGTAATTCATGTGGTGGCACATGCTCTATCAGAAGACTATCCCCGCAGTAATTCATGAGGTGGCACATGCTCTATCAGAAGACTATCCCCGCAGTAATTCATGAGGTGGCACATGCTCTATCAGAAGACTATCCCCATAGTAATTCATGTAGTGGCACATGCTCTATCAGAAGACTATCCCCGCAGTAATTCATGAGGTGGCACATGCTCTATCCGAAGACTATCCCTGCAGTAATTCATGAGGTGGCACATGCTCTATCAGAAGACTATCCCTGCAGTAATTCATGAGGTGGCACATGCTCTATCAGAAGACTATCCCTGCAGTAATTCATGAGGTGGCACATGCTCTATCAGAAGACTATCCCCCTTCGGGGCAGTAATTCATGAGGTGGCACATGCTCTATCAGAAGACTATCCCTGCAGTAATTCATGAGGTGGCACATGCTCTATCAGAAGACTATCCCTGCAGTAATTCATGAGGTGGCACATGCTCTATCAGAAGACTATCCCTGCAATTCATGAGGTAATGCTCATCAGAAGACTATCCCTGCAGTAATTCATGGGTGGCACATGCTCTATCAGAAGACTATCCCAAGTAATTCATGAGGTGGCATGCTCTATCCAAAGACTATCCCTGCAGTAATTCATGGTGGCACATGCTCTATCAGAAGACTATCCCCACAGTAATTCATGAGGTGGCACATGCTCTATCAGAAGACTATCCCTGCAGTAATTCATGAGGTGGCACATGCTCTATCAGAAGACTATCCCTATCCCTGCAGTAATTCATGAGGTGGCACATGCTCTATCAGAAGACTATCCCCAGTAATTCATGTGGTGGCACACATGAGGTGGGCACATGCTCTATCAGAAGACTATCCCCACAGTAATTCATGAGGTGGCACATGCTCTATCCGAAGACTATCCCCGCAGTAATTCATGAGGTGGCACATGCTCTATCAGAAGACTATCCCTGCAGTAATTCATGAGGTGGCACATGCTCTATCAGAAGACTATCCCCACAGTAATTCATGAGGTGGCATCAAGACTATCCCTGCTAATTCATGAGGTGGCACATGCTCTATCAGAAGACTATCCCCACAGTAATTCATGAGGTGGCACATGCTCTATCAGAAGACTATCCCTGCAGTAATTCATGCTCTATCAGAAGACTATCCCCTCAGTAATTCATGAGGTGGCACATGCTCTATCAGGACTATCCCCATAGTAATTCATGTGGTGGCATGCTCTATCAGAAGACTATCCCTGCAGTAATTCATGAGGTGGCACATGCTCTATCAGCTATCCCTATCATGAAGACTATCAGAAGACTATCCCCGCAGTAATTCATGAGGTGGCACATGCTCTATCAGAAGACTATCCCTGCAGTAATTCATGAGGTGGCACATATCCCTATCAGAAGACTATCCCCACAGTAATTCATGAGGTGGCACATGCTCTATCAGAAGACTATCCCTGCAGTAATTCATGTGGTGGCTCTATCTATCCTATCAGAGACTATCCCCCTGCAGTAATTCATGTGGTGGCACATGCTCTATCAGAAGACTATCCCTGCAGTAATTCATGAGGTGGCACATGCTCTATCAGAAGACTATCCCTGCAGTAATTCATGAGGTGGCACATGCTCTATCAGAAGACTATCCCTGCAGTAATTCATGAGGTGGCACATGCTCTATCAGAAGACTATCCCTGCAGTAATTCATGAGGTGGCACATGCTCTATCAGAAGCATCCATGCACATGCTCTATCAGAAGACTATCCCCACAGTAATTCATGAGGTGGCACATGCTCTATCAGAAGACTTCATGAGGTGGCACATGCCTATCAGAAGACTATCCTAAGTAATTCATGAGGTGGCACATGCTCTATCAGAAGACTATCCCCGCAGTAATTCATGAGGTGGCACATGCTCTATCAGAAGACTATCCCTGCAGTAATTCATGAGGTGGCACATGCTCTATCAGAAGACTATCCCTGCAGTAATTCATGAGGTGGCACATGCTCTATCAGAAGACTATCCCTGCAGTAATTCATGAGGTGGCACATGCTCTATCAGAAGACTATCCCTGCAGTAATTCATGAGGTGGCACATGCTCTATCAGAAGACTGCTCTATCAGAAGACTATCCCCGCAGTAATTCATGAGGTGGCACATGCTCTATCAGAAGACTATCCCCGCAGTAATTCATGAGGTGGCACATGCTCTATCAGAAGACTATCCCCGCAGTAATTCATGAGGTGGCACATGCTCTATCAGAAGACTATCCCTGCAGTAATTCATGGTGTGGCACATGCTCTATCAGAAGACTATCCCCCACAGTAATTCATGAGGTGGCTCATGCTCTATCATGAAGACTATCCCAGAAGTAATTCAATTCATGAGGTGGCACATGCTCTATCAGCAGAATTCTATCCCATGCTCTAATTCCCACAGGTTCATGCACATGCTCTATCAGAAGACTATCCCTGCAGTAATTCATGAGGTGGCACATGCTCTATCAGAAGACTATCCCTGCAGTAATTCATGAGGTGGCACATGCTCTATCAGAAGACTATCCCTGCAGTAATTCATGAGGTGGCACATGCTCTATCAGAAGACTATCCCTGCAGTAATTCATGAGGTGGCACATGCTCTATCAGAAGACTATCCCCGCAGTAATTCATGTGGTGGCACATGCTCTATCAGAAGACTATCCCTGCAGTAATTCATGAGGTGGCACATGCTCTATCAGAAGACTATCCCCACAGTAATTCATGAGGTGGCACATGCTCTATCAGAAGACTATCCCTATCATTCATGAGGTGGCACATCTCTATCAGAAGACTATCCCATGAGGTGGCACATGCTCTATCAGAAGACTATCCCTGCAGTAATTCATGGCACATGCTCTATCAGAAGACTATCCCCGCAGTAATTCATGAGGTGGCACATGCTCTATCAGAAGACTATCCCCATAGTAATTCATGAGGTGGCACATGCTCTATCAGAAGACTATCCCCGCAGTAATTCATGAGGTGGCACATGCTCTATCAGAAGACTATCCCTGCAGTAATTCATGAGGTGGCACATGCTCTATCAGAAGACTATCCCTGCAGTAATTCATGAGGTGGCACATGCTCTATCAGAAGACTATCCCCGCAGTAATTCATGAGGTGGCACATGCTCTATCAGAAGACTATCCCTGCAGTAATTCATGAGGTGGCACATGCTCTATCAGAAGACTATCCCTGCAGTAATTCATGAGGTGGCACATGCTCTATCAGAAGACTATCCCTGCAGTAATTCATGAGGTGGCACATGCTCTATCAGAAGACTATCCCATAGTAATTCATGAGGTGGCACATGCTCTATCAGAAGACTATCCCCGTAATGAGGTCACATGCTCTATCAGAAGACTATCCCTGCAGTAATTCATGAGGTGGCACATGCTCTATCAGAAGACTATCCCCGCAGTAATTCATGAGGTGGCACATGCTCTATCAGAAGACTATCCCTGCAGTAATTCATGAGGTGGCACATGCTCTATCAGAAGACTATCCCTGCAGTAATTCATGAGGTGGCACATGCTCTATCCAAAGACTACTCCTGCAGTAATTCATGAGGTGGCACATGCTCTACATGACTATCCCTGCAGTAATCATGAAGGCACTATCCCCTGCAGTAATTCATGAGGTGGCACATGCTCTATCCGAAGACTATCCCCGCAGTAATTCATGAGGTGGCACATGCTCTATCAGGCTATCCCCATATGCATGCTCTATCAGAAGACTATCCCCTGACATGAGGTGGCATCCTATCAGAAGACTATCCCCGCAGTAATTCATGAGGTGGCACATGCTCTATCAGAAGACTATCCCTGCAGTAATTCATGAGGTGGCACATGCTCTATCAGAAGACTATCCCCACAGTAATTCATGAGGTGGCACATGCTCTATCAGAAGCCTATCCCCATAGTAATTCATGTGGTGGCACATGCTCTATCAGAAGACTATCCCCGCAGTAATTCATGAATCTATCAGGGTGGCACATGCTCTATCAGAAGACTATCCCCATAGTAATTCATGTAGTGGCATGCTCTATCAGAACATGCAGTATTCATGAAGACTATCCCTATCCCTGCAGTAATTCATGAGGTGGCACATGCTCTATCAGAAGACTATCCCTGCAGTAATTCATGAGGTGGCACATGCTCTATCTATCCTGCAGTAATTCATGAGGTGGCACTGCTCTATCCTATCCCTGCAGTAATTCATGAGGTGGCACATGCTCTATCAGAAGACTATCCCCATAGTAATTCATGAGGTGGCACATGCTCTATCAGAAGACTATCCCTGCAGTAATTCATGACTATCCCCGGTGGCACATGCTCTATCCGATCCCCGAAGACTATCCTATCCCCACAGTAATTCATGAGGTGGCACATGCTCTATCAGAAGACTATCCCTGCAGTAATTCATGAGGTGGCACATGCTCTATCAGAAGACTATCCCCACAGTAATTCATGAGGTGGCACATGCTCTATCAGAAGACTATCCCCACAGTAATTCATGAGGTGGCACATGCTCTATCAGAAGACTATCCCTGCAGTAATTCATGAGGTGGCACATGCTCTATCAGAAGACTATCCCTGCAGTAATTCATGAGGTGGCACATGCTCTATCAGAAGACTATCCCCTGCAGTAATTCATGAGGTGGCACATGCTCTATCAGAAGACTATCCCCACAGTAATTCATGAGGTGGCACATGCTCTATCAGAAGACTATCCCTGCAGTAATTCATGTGGTGGCACATGCTCTATCAGAAGACTATCCCGCAGTAATTCATGAGGTGGCACATGCTCTATCAGAAGACTATCCCTGCAGTAATTCATGAGGTGGCACATGCTCTATCAGAAGACTATCCCCAGAATTCATGAGGTGGCCTCTATCAGAAGACTATCCCCTGCAGTAATTCATGAGGTGGCACATGCTCTATCAGAAGACTATCCCTGCAGTAATTCATGAGGTATCACATGCTCTATCAGAAGACTATCCCTGCAGTAATTCATGAGGTGGCACATGCTCTATCAGAAGACTATCCCAGTAATTCATGAGGTGGCACATGCTCTATCAGAAGACTATCCCTGCAGTAATTCATGAGGTGGCACATGCTCTATCAGAAGACTATCCCTGCAGTAATTCATGAGGTGGCACATGCTCTATCAGAAGACTATCCCCACAGTAATTCATGAGGTGGCACATGCTCTATCAGAAGACTATCCCTGCAGTAATTCATGAGGTGGCACATGCTCTATCAGAAGACTATCCCCGCAGTAATTCATGAGGTGGCACATGCTCTATCAGAAGACTATCCCTGCAGTAATTCATGAGGTGGCACATACCTCTATCAGAAGACTATCCCTATAGTAATTCATGAGGTGGCACATGCTCTATCAGAAGACTATCCCCACAGTAATTCATGTGGTGGCACATGCTCTATCAGAAGACTATCCCTGCAGTAATTCATGAGGTGGCACATGCTCTATCAGAAGACTATCCCCACAGTAATTCATGTGGTGGCACATGCTCTATCAGAAGACTATCCCCACAGTAATTCATGTGGTGGCACATGCTCTATCAGAAGACTATCCCTGCAGTAATTCATGTGGTGGCACATGCTCTATCAGAAGACTATCCCTGCAGTAATTCATGAGGTGGCACATGCTCTATCAGAAGACTATCCCTGCAGTAATTCATGAGGTGGCACATGCTCTATCAGAAGACTATCCCCTGCAGTAATTCATGTGGTGGCACATGCTCTATCAGAAGACTATCCCTGCAGTAATTCATGAGGTGGCACATGCTCTATCAGAAGACTATCCCTGCAGTAATTCATGTGGTGGCACATGCTCTATCAGAAGACTATCCCTGCAGTAATTCATGAGGTGGCACATGCTCTATCAGAAGACTATCCCTGCAGTAATTCATGAGGTGGCACATGCTCTTTTAGAAGACTATCCCCACAGTAATTCATGAGGTGGCACATGCTCTATCAGAAGACTATCCCTGCAGTAATTCATGTGGTGGCACATGCTCTATCAGAAGACTATCCCCGCAGTAATTCATGAGGTGGCACATGCTCTATCAGAAGACTATCCCTGCAGTAATTCATGAGGTGGCACATGCTCTATCAGAAGACTATCCCTGCAGTAATTCATGTGGTGGCACATGCTCTATCAGAAGACTATCCCTGCAGTAATTCATGAGGTGGCACATGCTCTATCAGAAGACTATCCCTGCAGTAATTCATGAGGTGGCACATGCTCTATCAGAAGACTATCCCCGCAGTAATTCATGAGGTGGCACATGCTCTATCAGGAGACTATCCCTGCAGTAATTCATGAGGTGGCACATGCTCTATCAGAAGACTATCCCCGCAGTAATTCATGAGGTGGCACATGCTCTATCAGAAGACTATCCCCGCAGTAATTCATGTGGTGGCACATGCTTTATCAGAAGACTATCCCTGCACTAATTCATGAGGTGGCACATGCTCTATCAGAAGACTATCCCCACAGTAATTCATGAGGTGGCACATGCTCTATCCGAAGACTATCCCTGCAGTAATTCATGTGGTGGCACATGCTCTATCAGAAGACTATCCCCGCAGTAATTCATGAGGTGGCACATGCTCTATCAGAAGACTATCCCTGCAGGAATTCATGAGGTGGCAAGTGCTCTATCAGGAGACTATCCCCGCAGTAATTCATGAGGTGGCACATGCTCTATCAGAAGACTATCCCTGCAGTAATTCATGAGGTGGCACATGCTCTATCAGAAGACTATCCCCGCAGTAATTAATGAGGTGGCACATGCTCTATCAGAAGACTATCCTAGCAGTAATTCATGAGGTGGCACATGCTCTATCAGAAGACTATCCCCGCAGTAATTAATGAGGTGGCACATGCTCTATCAGAAGACTTTCCCCGCAGTAATTCATGAGGTGGCACATGCTCTATCAAAAGACTATCCCCGCAGTAATTAATGAGGTGGCACATGCTCTGTCAGAGCTGCTGAATGCCTGTGTAGCACTCCCTAGCCACATAATCTCACAGTACATAAATGAGACGTAAATATCACAGCAGGGTCATCTTAACTCGTGAGGATTATATCTATAAATAATGTTGATCCTATTACGTTTACTGTTGTAAATTAAATGCAGCTCCTTTCACTGCATTCCCATCACCAGGGTTGCAGCTGCATTAGTTGGGTAAAAGTTGTTAGACACACCATTAATATGCTTCAAAGCAATTTAAAGGGGACCTAACATGCTCATCCTTCTTTTAATACATATTAGTAATGTTATAATGTTGGTTGTCCATGCTCAACCTCTGAAAAGTTTCTAAACATAAGATACAGGGATTTTGCCGTAATCCAAGAACGTGATTTCGTGAGCGTGATTTCCTCTCTGAACAGCTCCTCCCGAGATCTTCACGAGATCTGGGGAAAACCTCACCTCAGGTTGTGCCGTCCAATTAGTACAGACCTAGCCAGAGCCAACCACTGCGCTGGACCTGCCCACACCGGAAACTATTCCAGCAGGCACTAACAACGGCAGATCATACTATGCCTTAGTAGCGTCTACACTTTTGGAAATCAAGAAGAACCGCATATCATTTGAGGTGCAATTTTGTCAGTATCTCTCTCAAAGCTACTTGTCTGTTTACTTTTGGACGCGAAGAAAAGCAAATATTTCTCTTCCAAAATACGATGCCACCAGAAATCAGTGGGTAGCTTTTTTTGTTTGCTGGCAGCAAACAGCCATGGCCATAGGGAATGTTAGCTGCTTGTGCTCAGCATTTCACCAAAGACAGCTTTGTCAATAAAGGATAATTCGACACTGGATAAGCATTTCAGCTGCTTCTCAAACCTGAAGCAGTTGCATCGATCAAGCGCCTGGAGCCACAAGCTGTAAGTAACGATATAACAGTAAATAATGTAAGAGTAATGTAAGTGAAGCTAACGTGATACGGGTGGCTAGCAGGACCGCTAGCGATAGTTAGCACTACCAACTGGCCTCAAACGCAGGCTTTGTAAAATATCTGAAGATAAAGCCTGTATTGGTCACGACTGTCCGTGACTCACAGACACAGAGGCTGTAAGTTGCTTTTACTGCATAAGCCAACCTGACGTGATAGCCAGTTGATTGTGGCTGTAGCACTTCGGCTAACGTAGCCAAGTTACTGTTGCTAATGTTTGTGTCCTAAACATGCAAGAGTAATATCAGGGGAAATTCTACAGAAGGTGTGTGAACATAAACCTCATTTGAAGCTAACTTTTAATACTTGTTTGTAATTTGGATGCTTGATACAACTGTCCACGGTAACGGAACTTGCTGTCTGTAAAACCTGTATTGCAAGGGTTTGCCTCTGTGGTTATGACCGCTCAGTTACCGGCTACTGCATGTTAGTTTATGTACCGCCGTGCTAACTAAAAATGCTCCTGGTTAACTTATATGCAGTAATTATGATCGATATGCTTGTGTTACTTCGGTAAGCATCAATGTGGCAGTTTCATCATAATGTTGCCCGATTGTAGCCTCTACAGTTAGTGATCGCTTCACTTATCCATGACCGGGATCAGCCGGATCCCTATCACAAATATCTGGGTTAGCTCTCTGATTCTACCGTGAAAGCAATCGCGAAACACAGAAGCTCTAATGTGTCTGGTATAACAAAGGATTTCTCTGCACTACCGTGACATAATTTCATCCCCCTTTAGAAATTGTTGTGGCTAATAAAAAGCCGAAAAAGGCGGAGATTAAATAGGAAATTCTTTCCTGTAGAAGTGATTGATTCGCTAGCTCCACATAAGCAACTTGTCTGCGCTAACGGAACTTACGGTCTACAAAACCTGCATTATGTTCATAACATAACCGAGCTCTCTCTAGCTGTCGCGTACTATCCATAAAGCCGCTTTCACATGGGACGCGAAACGAATTTTTCGCGGGACAGATTACATTCAAAGTCAATGCAAAGACTTGACTACACGCTGTGACAGCCTGTATCATGGCGTTAGTGCGCTCCATCCGCGCACACACGCATCTTCGACTGTCATCTCAGCTGTTAACGTCTCCTTAGCAACGACAGCCGTCTCTTACTCACTCCCCCCAGCAATGTCTCGTAAAGCAGTAAACAGTCCAGTCAGTCAGTCTGAAGTAATTCGCCCAAATCGGGTTTTGTTATTTATTTATTTATTAATTTATTTCCGCGTTTGTAGTGGAGTGAATGGCTGGCGTTGGTGAATCAGCTGAGTGGAGCGGTGATGATGGAAGATCCAGGAGTTTTCACGGGATTTATTTATTTGTTTTTAAATATTATTATTTGCAATGACCAGAAGCTGCTGCTTAAAGCGGATTCAGAGAGTAAAAGAAAAACAGGGATAACCGACCTTAAATATTTTTTTTTTTCGCGCCAATCAGCGTGCTGCTCTGTTTGAAGGCTCAGGTTGATCAGGAAAATTTTAGAGGAGATTATTTGTAATTTGCATGAGGACAGAATCTTTGTTAATCCACAATCAGTCACTCCGGTTTTTAAATCAATGTATACTAACAAAGCGACAGGGCCAGATAATATGTCTGCTTTTCTTTTAAAAACATTTGCAGAGGAGCTCACTCCAGCTTGGCATCAACTCTTCCAGCTCTCCATTGACACTTATTCGGTACCTGAGCTCTGGAAAAGATCAGTTATTATTCCAGTCCCTGAGAAAGCATGCCCTCAAGTGAACAATGATTTTAGGCAGGTGGCTCAAACCTCTAATGTAATGAAAGCATTGGAGAAACTGTTAATTCAGGAGCTTCGTACAGAGGTGGAGCCACACCTGGATCAATATCAGTTTGCGAACTATTGGAATCGGAGTACGAGTGATGCCATTCTAACTATAATGCACTTAGTTTTAAAACATCTTGAGAGTTCCTCTGCATATGCCAAGTTAGTTTTTATTGATTTTAGCTCTGCTTTCAACTGCATTCAGTCACACATCCTTCTTCAAAAACTGACTCAGCTGAACATGAACCCCTTCTTAATCAAGTCGCATCACTCGTTCCTGTCAAACAGGCCACAGCAGGTGAGGCTTAACTCTGTTCTCTCTGATACTGCATTAAGCAGCACTGGGGCCCCCCAGGGCTGTGTTAGTTCACCATTTTTATTTACATTGTATACCAATGTCTGTGTCAGCTCCCAGCCAAACCAGTATGTTGTTAAATTTTCAGACGACACTGTAATACTTAGTCTGCTAAAAACTAATACCAATTTAAGCAGCCACAGGTCTGGAGTAGACAGGTTTGTGAACTGGTGTGACGCTCACCAACTGCAGATTAATACGAATGAAACAGTGGAGATGCTGGTGGACCCCAGGTCCATTGGGGACCGTAGCTCAGTAGCCATACATGGACGTAACATTGAGCAGGTGGATTCATACAGATATCTGGGGGTTCACATTGATAACAACTTAAGCTGGCACACGCAAGTGGCAAGCGTTTGTGCCCAAATCCACCAGCGCATGCATTTTCTCCGTCGACTCAGAGTGTTTGGTGTATGTAGGAATATTATGTTGATTTTCTACAGAGCAACTTTTGAGTCTGTATTACAGTACGGCATTACCAGCTGGTTCGGCAACTTAACTGTTAAATCAAAAACTCAAATACTAAATCTGACAAAAACAGCAGGCAAAATCATTGGTATGGCAGTACCTGTAACTCCCCAAGACTTGTTTGAACAAACAGTCCTCAGACTTGCAGACAATATTCTATTGGATACGTCTCATGTACTGCACTCTGAATATGTTTTACTTAACTCAGGAATTAGGTACAGAGTTCCCCTTTGTAAACATAACGGATACAAACACTCGTTCATCCCACTGTCAGTGAAGCTCATAAATGAGCAGATTGCTCAGGATGGACAGAAAAAGTCTAAGGTCATTTGATGCTGAATTTGCACTGAGATGCTGGTATGCACTTTTTTTATCTGATTCTGTTGACTATGTATTTTTATGCATTTATTATTATTTATTTATTTATTTTTTTTAATGTAATTGTTTTGGATGCTTGAGTGGAATGTATCAAATGTGCTGGATGTGTTGTCTGTGCAGCAGACCCCTCTGCCCAAGACAAATTTCTCCCAAGGGAGACTAATAAAAACACTTTGACTTTGACTTTGATGACGGGACGCCATTCTTTTTCTAATGTGCATCGCCTTCTAAATGCCTTATACTCACCAGCATCCACTGCGGTGGGTTGAGCTTTTATACTTCAGCCCAAAGGCATCAGTGGTCACCAATAGGGATCATTCAAAATTCTTTTCCTTGACGAGGGAACACGTCAGCGATCGCCAATAAGTCCTCTTTTGTTTGCATTGGTTATTGAACCTCTTTCTATTGTGCTTAAGTCAAAGCCAAAAATAAGTGGAATTCATAGATGGGAACTGACCCATGAGTTATCTTTGTATGCAGATGACTTATTACTGTATTTATCTGACCCTATACATTGTATTCCCCATGTTTTGAATATATTGAAAACATTTAGTGTTTTTTCTGGTTATAAATTGAACCTAACTAAAAGTGAGTGATTTCCTATAAATTACACTGGCCCGGTCTCTTCAGGACTCAGATTTACCCTTTTGTATGTCCAGAGATGGGTTTAAGTATTTAGGTATTAATTTGACTCAAACCTTCCCTGAGCTAAACCGAAACAACTTTACTCCATTGGTAGGTAGGTTAAAGTCTGATTTTCAGAGATGGAATGCCATTAATTTGTCATTGGTTGGTTGGGTTAAATGTATTAAAATGAATGTTCTCCCTAGATTTCTTTATCTTTTCAGTGTCTTCCAATTTATCTGACTAAATCATTTTTTTCAGTCTATTGATTGGTATATAACATCATTTATTTGGGCTGGTAAAGCTCCTAGAATTCAAAAGAGATTCCTTCAAAGACATTGTTCCGATGGAGGCTTGGGTTTGCCAAATTTACCATTTTATTATTGGGTGGCGAACTGCCAGAAAATGCTTTATTGGTGTCAGTCATCAGATATGGTTTGGTGTGAATCTGAAAACTATTCTTGTCTTGCAACATCGCTCCCAGCTTTAGTAGCTTCTAAAATCCCTCTGGCTATCTCAACAAATACTTCAAATCCAACAGTCATTAACACCTTACGTATTTGGCAACAATTTAGAAAACATGTGGGTTTACCTAATTTCTCCATTCAAGCCCCAATTTGCCATAATCACTCATTTATTCCAGCTAGAATAGATGCAACTTTCTTGGAATGGAATAGGCAAGGCCTTGTCAGATTTAAAGATTTTTATAAGGAAGGTGGATTTGCAAGTTTCAATGACGTGTGAAAAATTTCATCTCTCCAACTCAAGTCATATTAGATATCTACAGATTCGCCAATTTATTCGTAATAATACGACAGATATTCCAAATGAACCAGATCCACCTGTTTTGGAGGATATCTTGGATGTGTCATCTAATTTAAAGGGACTTATTTCCAGAATTTATAACATCATCACTTCCCATGGTGACAATGTCCTAGATAAGATAAGAGCAAAGTGAGAGGATGAACTTGGAGAGGCAATACCAGGTGGTATATGGGAGGAAGCTGTGCATAGGGTCAATGGGACTACATCCTGTGCTTGTCTAAATTTAATCCAGTTTAAAGTTTTACACAGGATGCATTTTTCTAAAGGTAAATTGGCAAAAATGTTCACAGGCATAGATGAAAATTGTAGCAGGTGTCACAGCGCTCCAGCAACCTTGACCCACATGTTTTGGTCATGCCCATGTTTGGATCAATTTTGGTCAGGGGTCTACAAAACGTTATCTGAAATTATAGAAATAGAATATGAGCCCAATATGTATACCTCAATTTTTGGAACAGTGCTGGGCGATCATATAGGGCCTTTCTAGGTATAAAGATATATTAGCCTTTTCAACTTCAAGGTGGCAAATTCTGTCACATTGGAAATCCCCATACCCACCAAAAGTATCTGTATGGCTGACTGATCTTATGATGAATCTTAAATGGGAAAAGATAAAGTATGAACTCAGAGGGTCCGACAACCTTTTTTATGGTATCTGGAACCCATTAATAACATTTTTCGAAAAACTTAAGACCCTTCCTGAGATTCCCTAATGACATGCAAAGCATCAAGATGGCCTAGGCCTAAAAAGGTCTGCAATATTGTTTTATGTACCACTGGTATGGTTTTGTATTACTGGATTATGTATATAGATTTTTTATTTATTTTGTATTACTGGATTATGTATATATAATATATAAGATGGTTGTAAGCGTACATGTGACTCACTGATGTCTTTTGTTTGACTGGTCACATACTAAGACGCACAGAGGTTCTGATGGGGGTGGGTGTGTGCGAGGGTGGGCAGGGGGTTTTATTTTGGAAATGAAAGAGAAAAACAAAGGTATTTCATCTAAGCATGTTACTTAGTTGTTTTTGGTTAATAAAAAGAGATTAAAAAAGAAAAACACAGGTAACGTTAGTGGCATCATTTTTCCTCTGTATCACATATGACAAGGAGGAGGTCCGCTGGTGGCAAAGACTCAACAGATGCAGCAAACCAAACATCATTTTTATTGAATAAACGAAAGCAGCTTTTGACCAAATGTCTTTCATCCCTGAAGAAAACAAAATGTTGTTAACAAAATTAAATGTTATTTGCATGCTTAATAACAATATTATGAGTGAGGTGTTCAAAGTTTTGTTATTTAGTATGCAAACAACATTTATAATTTTGCCGGCAAAATGTCTTCAAAGTGTTTTTTTTCTGCAGGGATGCTAAACTTTTTTTCAACAGGCAACTTTTATTTAACATTACCAACAACAAGGTGAAGTTTGGTGAAAGCTGGGATTGCACTTTATTAATTCCAATGGGGAAATTTACGTTTGATCTCATAAATCACTTTTATTGCACAAAATAAAAACAGAGCTTATTTGAATAATTTGTTTGTCTTTCACATTTTAATTTTAAGGAAAGAAAATTGATGAGAAATGAATATTGAATTTGCTGTTAAGAAAGATTTTATTTTCAGGCCATATCACCCACCCCAACCTGGCATTAATACGCAATAATGATAAAGACATAAAAGTGTGTCAGAGAAACATCCCAATACTTTAAAACAAATGCAAAGGGAATGGAGAAACCTATTATATAAATATATAATATTTATATATATTAAGCTATATGGCTTCCTCAAACCGCTAAGGAGAAACATGGATTGCCTTACTCTGCTTGTGAACACTAGAACTATAGAAGTGGTAAAAGTCAAGGTGAATTTCTTCCCTCCCCGTTATCATATATATTTGCATTACCATTAACAGCCAATAACATTTTTAGCAGAAAAGATAAAGTCACCACTGCCGTGGGTAAGATGGCGTGTGAAGGCGTCTCTCTTATACCCCCCGCGGCGAGCTGAAGGGGAGCACACTGTAATCAGCTGGTCCCGCAGTCGATCTGACCATGGGTGCAATTCTGTCCAGAATTTTTTTTCCTAAACCACATAGTGCTCTTGTTAAAGGTTTTCGGTGCAAGAAAGAACCCGAAGGGAAGGAACATGAGCTCATAAGCTTGATCCTGGCATCACAAACTCAAGAAACTTTCAGAAAGTTGGATGAGTGGAGATGTGGAGGCAGGCATCCTTTAAGTCAAGGTTTGTGAACCATAGAGCTTCGGAGATTATCTGAAGGACTCATACAGGGGACAGCACACAAACCTGGGCTTAGTCCAGTGAAGGGACAGCACACAAACCTGGGCTTAGTCCAGTGAAGGGACAGCACACAAACCTGGGCTTAGTCCAGTGAAGGGACAACACACAAACCTGGGCTTAGTCCAGTGAAGGGATCGCACACAAACCTAGGCAGTGAAGGGACAGCACACAAACCAGGGCTTAGTCCAGTGAAGGGACAGCACACAAACCTAGGCTTAGTCCAGTGAAGGGACAGCACACAAACCTGGGCTTAGTCAAGTGAAGGGACAGCACACAAACCAGGGCTTAGTCCAGTGAAGGGACGGCACACAAACCTGGGCTTAGTCCAGTGAAGGGACGGCACACAAACCAGGGCTTAGTCCAGTGAAGGGACGGCACACAAACCTGGGCTTAGTCCAGTGAAGGGACAACACACAAACCTGGGCTTAGTCCAGTGAAGGGACGGCACACAAACCTGGGCTTAGTCCAGTGAAGGGACAGCACACAAACCTGGGCTTAGTCCAGTGAAGGGACGGCACACAAACCAGGGCTTAGTCCAGTGAAGGGACGGCACACAAACCTGGGCTTAGTCCAGTGAAGGGACAACACACAAACCTGGGCTTAGTCCAGTGAAGGGACAGCACACAAACCTGGGCTTAGTCCAGTGAAGGGACAGCACACAAACCTGGGCTTAGTCCAGTGAAGGGACAGCACACAAACCTGGGCTTAGTCCAGTGAAGGGACAACACACAAACCTGGGCTTAGTCCAGTGAAGGGACAGCACACAAACCTGGGCTTAGTCCAGTGAAGGGACGGCACACAAACCTAGGCTTAGTCCAGTGAAGGGACAGCACACAAACCTGGGCTTAGTCCAGTGAAGGGACAGCACACAAACCAGGGCTTAGTCCAGTGAAGGGACGGCACACAAACCAGGGCTTAGTCCAGTGAAGGGACGGCACACAAACCTAGGCTTAGTCCAGTGAAGGGACAGCACACAAACCTGGGCTTAGTCCAGTGAAGGGACAGCACACAAACCAGGGCTTAGTCCAGTGAAGGGACAGCACACAAACCTGGGCTTAGTCCAGTGAAGGGACAGCACACAAACCAGGGCTTAGTCCAGTGAAGGGACAGCACACAAACCTGGGCTTAGTCCAGTGAAGGGACAGCACACAAACCAGGGCTTAGTCCAGTGAAGGGACAGCACACAAACCTGGGCTTAGTCCAGTGAAGGGACAGCACACAAACCAGGGCTTAGTCCAGTGAAGGGACAGCACACAAACCTGGGCTTAGTCCAGTGAAGGGACAGCACACAAACCTGGGCTTAGTCCAGTGAAGGGACAGCACACAAACCTGGGCTTAGTCCAGTGAAGGGACAGCACACAAACCTGGGCTTAGTCCAATGAAGGGACAGCACACAAACCAGGGCTTAGTCAGTGAAGGGACAGCACACAAACCTGGGCTTAGTCCAGTGAAACACAAACCAGGGCTTACAAGGGACACACAAACCTGGGCTTAGTCCAGTGAGGGACAGCACACAAACCTGGGCTTAGTCCAAACCACACAAACCTGGGCTTAGTCCAGTGAGGGGACAGCACACAAACCTGGGCTTAGTCCAGTGAAGGGACGGCACACAAACCTAGGCTTAGTCCAGTGAGGGGACATCACACAAACCTGGGCTTAGTCCAGTGAAGGGACAGCACACAAACCTGGGCTTAGTCCAGTGAAGGGACGGCACACAAACCTGGGCTTAGTCCAGTGAGGGGACATCACACAAACCTGGGCTTAGTCCAGTGAAGGGACAGCACACAAACCTGGGCTTAGTCCAGTGAAGGGACAACACACAAACCAGGGCTTAGTCCAGTGAAGGGACAACACACAAACCAGGGCTTAGTCCAGTGAAGGGACAGCACACAAACCTGGGCTTAGTCCAGTGAAGGGACAGCACACAAACCAGGGCTTAGTCCAGTGAAGGGACAACACACAAACCTGGGCTTAGTCCAGTGAGGGGACAGCACACAAACCTGGGCTTAGTCCAGTGAAGGGACAGCACACAAACCTGGGCTTAGTCCAATAAAGGGACAGCACACAAAACTGGGCTTAGTCCAGTGAGGGGACAGCACACAAACCTGGGCTTAGTCCAGTGAGGGGACAGCACACAAACCTGGGCTTAGTCCAGTGATGGAACAGCACACAAACCTGGGCTTAGTCCAGTGAAGGAACAGCACACAAACTTGGGCTTAGTCCAGTGAGGTCTGCTGCTTAGTGGACTCTGAAAGCTAGTGTTAGAGCCCAGATGAGCCCGCTCACGAACTTGAGAGCTCAAACCACACTGGACTATATGGAAACAGGTCCATTCAGTCTGTCTGTCTGTCTGTCTGCGAGTGCCGGGCAGACCAGACATTTGTATTTAGCTGCTTTTTTCCCTTCTTCTCTCCAGAAGTCGAACTGCAAAGACCTAATGAATGACTTGAAAGTCCTACACATGACATGCATACTAAATGATTTTGAATGCATGCCATGCGTCAAACTTTCACAATTCACTTAATATCCAATTTACTAAATTATTCAACCACCAACGCTTTGACATAAGAAGCGTTGGTAATTTAATAAATTAATTATTATTGCTTTGCACGGCAACCAGTGTGCAACTAAGCTTCCCTGCAAATGCAACCTATTCTTTTGAACGCTGAAAAAAATTATGAATACGTGCAATCTTAAAATAAATTTGGTTGTACTGTTAAGGGGACGTATAGCTAAGCAAACATTTTTCCAAGATATTCACTTTTTAAACGAAGAATTATTATCAAAATAATTCTATTAGAAATTGCAACTTAAAACACTGAGTTTCTGTAGCATCACATCAGTGGTTGCCATGGTAACGGCTGTTTTAATGAATATATAGATAATAAGAGAAACACAGTTATTGAGATAACTAAACAGTGTTTGGTTATGATTTCAGCTGTAATGTGTAGGAAAAAACATTCCTAATGTCACTACAGAGATTTTTTTCCAGGTTTCTATGTTCTAGTATTGATTCTGACCGCCTAAATCAATTTTGGCGGAAACAGCTAATTAAATATGCATATTTTGATTTACTGATATTCAGAGGTACATATTGCAAAAATAGCTCTGTAAAGACATAGACCATCACAAAATGAAGAAAACTGCGGAATATGAAGTTAATTGGATGTGCAATTGCTGAGAAATCTGTATTTTCTTGTTGAAAATCTGTATTTTTAGAAAAACGTGATTTTAGTTTGGCAGTAATAATGTCATTGAAGTTTGACAGTAATGTTCTCAGGAGGAATACATTTAGTATTTTGTTTTTAGGATTTTTTACCTCCTTAAAAGGCACCAGCCTCAACAGTAACTTCCTCTTCTTCACTTCTTCCCTAGTTTCTTCCCAGTTTTACATGCTTGTCAAGCATCTATTTGTTTCTTTTTTCAAGTTCTAGTGTGCGTTTTTCACTCTGTTTCACACGTTTTCTGTCCATTTCGTGATAGCCTTTCATTGAGTGTGCCCCTGCCTTTATGCCAAGTTTCATAAGAATGGAGGCAATTCCTCGTTGGTCATCATTGAAAGTCACCACACTCATAGCTGTTCCAGCCTTGAAGACAGTGTTCGTGACGAAAGTTTCCTTCGGAGCATGACTACATATTACGGACTATTTGAAGGACCACTTCATGTTCTTAGCTCAAAACTAAAACTTTGAACCAAAATTGGCATTTTTCTTCGCTATAGGTCCCCTTAAAAAAATCCTACAAACTAGAATGGGTGATGGAATTCAGGGAAAGCACTGGGTTAATTAATTACTTTTATGGTCATTTGGTTTTTTTTTCCTCCATCCAAAATCACTATTAAAGGACCAGTGTGTAAGATTTAGAGACATCTAGTGGTCAGATTATAGATTGCAACCAACTGACCATGCCTTTCCTCAGAAAACCTACGGTGGCCGCAAAACTTGCGAAAACGTGAAAGGCGCTCTCTTGTGTCAGTGCTTTATTCATTTACTTTTTTCCGTTCTGGGCTTGAATGCAACTATGCGTTTAAGGGTCAGAGACTCACAGCACGTCATTTGAAAACCCGTAATGCCAGCGTTACCGCCAGGGAGACGTTGGGCTTTAGGGAGTTAAATCGAGGTCCTGATTGGCTGTGGGCATTAAACATCCTGTAACTCTCCTCAGCATCAGTTTCCTGACAGAACTGTCCAGCTGGCTTCTCCAACCTGCCGTCTGATTATCCCAATTTGATTGGCTGTGCAAATTGTCCTCTCCCTTTTCACCTCAGCTGATGTGTGGTGAGCGTTTTGGCGCAAAGCGGCTGCACGGTATTTCCCAGGCGGGTGCTTCGTATTGGTGGAGATTCCCTCATATGACTGAAAAGCATTTTGAGTCCCTGAGAAAATCCAATTTAATGCAATGTTCATTAATTCATTTATTCATTCATTCATATCCAGTTGCGACAGAAGCAAAAGATTGTGGTTGATGATCCATTGCTCCTTTCTTAGATTAGTTTCCTGGCTCGAGCAGAACAGAATGAACCACAATCCTTCGCAGCTGTGAAACCAATCCTGGTGTGGCAAATACTAAAATATAATAAAAATATACTTAATATTTATTCTAAGGCTCTGAAATAAAAAATAAAATAAGAAATATCTGAGAAATGATATTTTCATAAAATCAGCTTTATTAGGCATTCATTTTAATTATCTGCAAACATTTCTTCGGAGGCCTGCCTTTAAAATAAAGATTACAGCATCTGTAACAGTTATATTTATTTTGTTTCACTTTAACAATGGCTACTACTTTTTAGACAGTTCACTCCAAGTTTAAGCCTGAAAAACACCTCAACACATAGTAGCAGCTCTGTTTCACAAATTTAACAGGTTATATTTTCTTTATTAAACAAACTTCATTCTCCCAGTGTACATGCTGGGAGTCCTCAAGCTGAACTTAAAGAATACATAACCGTTCTGTCGGCAAGGCTCACATGGACACCGTATTACGCCGCATGACCAAGTCAGGGGCCCTGGGATTCTGGAGGCAATGTGATTCGCTCAAGTTGAGAAATACAGACCTTGCGCTTGCCAACGCAGTCAAACAAAATGTGGAATCTCCGCGAGCCATATTCCATACAATTAAACAACCAAATAAGCAAAGCTAAAATGTTATATTCTTTGATAATAAATGCAGAATTCAGTTCCCATGGGTATTTGCATTCTTTACCCCCAGAATGGGTCTAGCCAAAGATTGCTTGCTATAACTTGCAGGCCGATTGCTAGCAGGCTGTATGGAAACATCGGTTAAAGCAACTCATGCACTGCCAGATGTAATCTTTGTTTTACGTCATAGAGCCTGTGAATGTGATAGTGTCAGGTGATCGAGTTAGGATGCATACTAAATTTAGAGAAAATGAACTACTCAACATGCACAGCATTGCGTGTGTCGTATTCTACAAGCCCCGCACCTTATAGCCAGACTGACAGTATACTCCCACCCTTTACTGTTAAAGTGACAGCACAGCCCCGCCCCTCAGTGGCGGAGTGACAGTACTGCCCCGCCCTCACTGGCAGTAGAAGGTAAGCACGTTTTGCTGGTTGCCGCGGATGAGCAGGGCGGGGCAGTGCAGGCCGTAACTGAGCGTGTCCAACCAGGCCATGTAAAGAGAGCTGGGGCAGTCAGTCTGAGGCACGGGCAGAGTCCTGTCAACACAGGGCTGGAGTCAGAACACCAGTGCAGCGTGTTACACACAGATGACTGATACTCAGTTGTTACTCACACCAAGGCAAGCATAGCTTGATTTCTGATACTTATATTAATCACACTGAGTGCACACACATGGATTACTGATGCTCTCACGAAGATGAACGTGCACACACATTTCTGATACTCGTTATTCAAACTCCAGTGATTGTTACATACCGATTATTGAAACATTGTTGTTACTCACTGGCATTAGAGACCGTTACACACTGGGTACTGATATGTCATTGTTGTTCACACACAAGTGATTGTTACACACATTACTGACACTCTGTTGATACTCACACATTAGTCATTATTCCACTGGTTACTGATATGTCATTGTTGTTCACACACAAGTGATTGTTACACACATTACTGACACTCTGTTGATACTCACACATTAGTCATTGTTACGCACACATTACTGATACTCAGTTGTTACTTATACACGAACGTAAGTGATTGTAACACAAACATTACTAATACTCTGTTGTTACACATATTAGTGGTCGTTACGCACACATTGCTGATACTCAGTTGTTACTTATACACAAACGTAAGTGATTGTAACACAAACATTACTAATACGTGGTTGTTACTCACACACATTCGTGATTATTACGCACACATTACTGATACTTGGTTGTTACACACATTAGTGATTGTTATGCACACAGTATTGATACTCGGTTGTAACTCACACTAAGACGAGTGCAGCTCTGTGGGAGTTTTTGCGGATGATCTCGTTCAGCCTCACTTTCCTCTCCGACTGAGAAATACAGGTCAAAGGCAAAGAGTCACCTTAAACCACACACACACACACACACACACACACACACACACACACACACACACACACACACACACACACACACACACACACACACACATGCATACAGCAGGGAAAATAAGTATTGAACGGGTCAACATTTTTCTCAGTGAATGTATTTCTAATGGGGCTATTGACATAAGAATTTCACCAGATGTCAGTAACAACCCAAGTAATTTACACATACAAAGAAATCAAAACAAATAAGTCTAAAAATTAAGTTATGTGTAATAAAGTGGAATGACACAGGGAATAAGTGTTGAACACATGAAGAAAAGGAGGTGCAAAAAGGCAAGGAAAGCCAAGAAACCAGCTGAAATCTGTCAGTATTCAGAAAGCAATCCTGCCCCCTATCAGTGCTAATTAATATCAGCTGGGTTAGTCTTAATTGATGGCCTTTAAAAAGGTTTCTCATTACCAAGGTGTCACACAAGAAGCATCTCATGATTGGTAAAAGCAAAGAGCTCTCTCAAGACCTTTGCAACCTTATCGTTGCAAAACATACTGATGGCATTGGTTACAGACTTATTTCTAAACTTCTGAATGTTCCAGCGTGCACCGCTGAGGCCATAATCCAGAAGTGAAAAGAACATAATTTCACCATAAACCGGCCATAACCAGGTGCTCCTCGCAAGATTTCCGACAGAGGAGTCAAAAGAATAATCGGAAGAGTTGTCCAAGAGCAAAGGACCACTCGCGGAGAGCTTCAGAAAGGCCTGAAATTAGCAGGTACAGTTGTAACAAAGAAAACAATAAGTAATGAACTCAACCTCTATGGCCTCTCTATACACTCTCACAAGACTCCATTGCTGAAGAAAAAGCATGTTGAAGCTCATTTGAAGTTTGCTGCACAACATTTGGACAAGCCTATGAAATACTGGGAGAATATAGCCTGCTGAGATGAGACCAAAATTGAACTCTTTGGATGTCATAGCACACACCATGTTTGGAGGACAAACGGTACTGCATAGCACCCCAAAAACATCTTACCAACAGTGAGGTTTGGAGGTGGGAACATCATGGTGTGGGGCTGTTTTTCAGCATATGGTACTGGGCAGACTTCATATAATTGAGGGAAGGATGAATATTTCCAAAAAAACAATAAAGTTTATCAGTTTGACCATTAAATATCTTGTCTTTGTATTGTACTCAATTGAATATAGGTTGAAAAGGATTTGCAAATCATTGTTTTCTGTTTTTATTCACGTTTTACCCAACGTCCCAACTTCATTGGAATTGGGGTTTGTAAGATTAGCGTTTTCCTTTTAATTTTGTTAGCGATATGGCGGAGCACTTCTTGCAAATGAGAAAAGTGCGAACATGGACTTGAAAATGCAAACGCAAAGTGGAGGATTAAGTTTTCATTTTCATGATGATACAAATAAGCCTCCCAAACAATATTAGAGATTCTGAGTCTTTATTGTCTTTTAAATCTCTTTTGAAGACTCATTTTTTTAGGCTTGCTTTTGCTGATTTTACGGTTTAAATTCTTTTAATGTATGGATGTGCAAAGGAGGAGACACTTCGTACATCTATTTCTAACGACAGGTGCGTCGGACTAGGATAAACAGTTCAAAAGAAACAAAGGAGTCCCGCACACTGTCTAACTTGCAAATAGCAAAAGTTTAATGTAGTCACCCGTATGTATACACGCTAATCCATCCCATAGTTTTAAGGAATGACGTGGCACCCATTATTTCCTGAAAAACACCCAAAAACATGCATAAAAACCAGAAAAAATCACCATATTCCACAGAGTTATTTATAGGGGATTATATTCAGAGGATCCCTATCACAACGCCCATATATCACAGTTGTACATGTCATTATATAAGCTAATCTATAGTTTAATTACAACAAATATGAGCAAAAAAAATCCATTACAATCAATTTTTTTTTTTTTTTGGGGGGGGCAGGAGACAGACTGGCATCAGAATAGTAGCGCACAAAGCATTACAAAAATACATTAAATGATAATTCATCATTCAGTCCTTTGGGAGACAAAGTTTGGAGGGTGTAAATCCAGTACGCCTCCCGCTGCTTCAAAAGTTTATCATGGTGGCCCCCTCTGGGAGGTAAAGAGACCTGTTCAATACCACAGAACCGAAGGGAGGAGATGTCATGGTGGGCATCATTAAAATGTACCGCTGCTGGGTAATCCCGATCATTTCAGCAAATTGCGCTTTTATGCTCACTAATCCTTTGTTTTAATTTTCATATGGTTTTCCCTACATACACCAGACCACAGGGACAACGAATCATGTATACTACATGTGTAGACGCACATGTGATAACACTATTGATAAAAATTGGTTTACCAGTGTGTGGGTGGGGAAAATTATTGGTTTTAGTGGTATTGTTGTGGTTGGTTTTGATAAAAACTCTCGAAGAATTGAAAATTTTTTGCATGCTTAGATGGTAGTAAAAACAATAGTGAACGGTTTAAATAAAAAAAAAAGTCCACGAAGCCGGGATAGACCGCAACGTCAAACAAATCAGAACTGCTGGAAAACTTTGAAGACCAGTGTTCTGACAATTTGTGCTGCCTTGTCAAAAAATGCTATCTTAATGCAGGGTGATCCTAAAGGCTTTGTTTTTGCTTTAATGTTACAATATAAATCAACCTACGGTGGCAACTTTGTTATTTGTATGCTCATTATAACTTAGGCAGATGCTAAAATGAGATATCTTACAAGTCGAGTTTTTTTTTTTCAGTGCGCTTTTAGACCTATAGGCAAATAATTGCATGTACAAGCTGGCTTTTCCTGAAAATGCCGAAATCGGACGACAGTGGCATGCGCCATGTAATCTTTAAAAAAAAAAAGTCAAAAAAAAAAAAACTCGATTTGTAAGATATTTTATGATATTTAAGATGTGAGGGAAGAAATAGAGCCCAAGATCGTGGGTTTGTGCATGCGCAGGCAGCATATCTTGATAGGTGGCAGAAATTGACAGAACACCTACTATAAGCATAAACAGCGCAAAAACGAAAGCGAATACTTTTTATCATCAATCTGCGCATGTCACACAGCTATAAGACGTCTGTTCTGATTAAATAAGGTGGCCCATATAAACACCAGATCGGAATAGATCACATCTCATGTAAACAGTTGACCTGAAATCTTCAATCAGAATGATTGATCTGCATGTAAACCAGCTACTATGATCGTGTTTTCTGTCTCAAAGAAGGAAAAATCACTGTTGTATGTCCCGAAAGAAATTACGCATTTTGTGACGTAGACTACCTACATATACACTTTTGTTTTATAATGAGACTCTGTAGATCGGACGGATGTGGGGGGGGGGGGCTGTAAATCGGACGAAATCGGACGCATGGGGGGGGGGCTACAAAACCTCTCAGCCCCAGGGCCTAACATTAGGTTAAGGGGGCCCTGGATGTGCTTTCATGTATGTTTCCTTTTATTATCTTAATTCTTCCTATTTTGATGTTTAATTCCCTACTTTTCCCATTTCGTTTTATTGCTTTTATGTACATGTATTTTTACCTGCTTGTGAAGCACTTTGTGCTGTATTGCTTGAAAGGTGCTATATAAATAAATTTATTATATTATTATTATTAATAACATGCTTGTTTCTCGAAAACAAAAAAGCATTTCCGAGAATTTATTTGCTTTATAAGATTAGTGTTTTCATTTTAGTTTTGTTAGTGATATTGCAGGGTACTTGTTGAAAACACAAATGCGGAATGTATTTTAATTTTCCATTTGTTATAAAAATTGCATGCATGGACTTGAAAATGAAAACACAAAGTGGAGGATTACAGTTTCATTTTTATTATGATACAAATAATGCACTTGTATTTTGAAAATGAAAACGGATTTCTGACATCGCATTTGCATTTTAGTATTGTTGGCTACATGCTTCCATAAAGAAAACAAGGAATGAAAAAAACAATTATGAGGAATCATTTTCACACATGAATTGGCCCCACAAAGTCCTGACCTTAGCTGCACTGACGTGGTGGAGAGAAGCACCAATAGGTTCAGCTATCCCTTTGTCGATACAATATCTCGGCCTAAAATTAATTTCATGGAAAATAAATGTTCTGACGTTGCTTAAGGTTGTCAAAATGACAGGACGAATTTGCACTGTAATCAAAGCTACAGGGGTTCCAACTAGATATTTGGGCATGCAACTTTTTTTTGGACAGGCAGTGTGTGAGTGCGCACGTGTGTGTATGTATATACAGTATATCTATATATATGTGTGTGTGTGTGTGTACTGTATATATACAACACATACACACACACACATATATGCACACGCTGTTGTATCTCACACACACACACACACACACACACATATACGTACACGCTGTTGTATCACACACATAAACAAACACACACACATATATGCACACGCTGTTGTATCACACACACAGACACACACACACACATATATGCACACGCTGTTGTATCACACACAGACACACACACACACACACATATATTCACACACTGTTATATCACACACACACACACACACACACATATATGCACATGCTGTTGTATCACACACACACACACACACATATATGCACACGCTGTTGTATCACACACACACACACACACACACACACATACACGCACGCACACACGCACACACGAACACACCTTCAGGCTGAAATCTTCCAGGTCTTTGTCAGACAGTTTCCAGGGACAGTCTCTCTTCAGGGCCTCCAGAGCAACTCCGCTATGCAATCCTTCTCTCAGCCTGAAGGGGGCGATGATGTCCTCAAAGCGCTTCAGGCTGCAGTGCCGGAAGAGTTACAGTTATAAGTATTTACATTACATTTATTTAAAGAGATTTAGTCATATTTTTTAGTCTTTATTTAGCCAGGAAAGTTCCACTCAGATTATGTTTCTCATTTACAAGGACGCTCTCACAGAAATGCACAGGACAGTTGCAAGAAGGGAACTATAAACAGAAAAATGGGTAAAGCCATTTTTAAAGCTAAAGGTCCCACTCAAGGGCCCAACTTCACCTCTCCAGATGCGGGTCAGAATCACAAGTCAAACCAGGAACTCTACAGCTGGCAGTTGAATCTAACAAGTCATAGTTGCAATTTACCAGGATTACAGTTTTTAAATAACTTAGATTCATGGCAGTTAAGCATTTACATTTAATATTTACATAATCATAACCAGATATTTACTGGCACCAGGTATTTACAACAGTTTGCAGTTTTAGTTACATACCATGACAGCTATTTACATTCCTGGTTATTTACAGTAAAATGTAGTTACAATTATGGTTATGTAAATTGTATGCAGTTAGATATTATTCAGTTATAGGTTATTTTCATCAGTTTGCAGTTTTAGGTCATTAGACAAATCAGGGGCAAATTACTTCCCGAAGCAAATTTACAGTAAAATGTTTGCAATTATGCACTACTGTTAATGGGGCTTCACTGGGGTTCCGGTCATCAACTTATCCCGACCAAGTTCATCCAAAGGACAGGTTTTAGGTCATTAGACAAATATGGTTAGGCTAATCTTCCCAATTAGGAAATACAGCTGAGATCCTCACAGTGGCCCTAATTCTGCATGTTTAGTATATGTGGTTTTACCTGATTCTGTGTGTTTGTTAATATCTGGTTTTACCTGATTCTGTGTGTTCAGTGTATGTCAACTCTGAGTCCCTTACCAAAGTTCATTAGCCACAAGGTGTTATCTGACAGTGTAAGGGTTTTTATTATGATTCTGGCATGGGAGGCCAGCCAATTCTGTGTGTACAGTGAGATTTTTGGCTGATTCTGCATGTTCAGTGTATGTGATTTTATCTGATTCTGTGTGTTCAGTGTATGTGATTTTATCTGATTCTGTGTGTTCAATGTATGTGATTTTATCTGATTCTGTGTGTTCAGTGTATGTGATTTTATCTGATTCTGTGTGTTCAGTGTATGTGATTTTATCTGATTCTGTGTGTTCAGTGTATGTGATTTTATCTGATTCTGTGTGTTCAGTGTATGTGATTTTATCTGATTCTGTGTGTTCAGTGTATGTGATTTTATCTGATTCTGGGTGTTCAGTGTATGTGATTTTATCTGATTCTGTGTGTTCAGTGTATGTGATTTTATCTGATTCTGGGTGTTCAGTGTATGTGATTTTACCTGATTCTGTGTGTTCAGTGTATGTGTTTTTATCTGATTCTGGGTGTTCAGTGTATGTGATTTTATCTGATTCTGTGTGTTCAGTGTATGTGGTTTTACCTGATTCTGTGTGTTCAGTGTATGTGATTTTATCTGATTCTGGGTGTTCAGTGTATGTGTTTTGTGTGTTCAGTGTCTGATTCTGATTCTGTGTTCAGTGTATGTGATTTTATCTGATTCTGTGTGTTCAGTGTATGTGATTTTATCTGATTCTGTGTGTTCAGTGTATGTGATTTTATCTGATTCTGTGTGTTCAGTGTATGTGATTTTATCTGATTCTGTGTGTTCAGTGTATGTGATTTTACCTGATTCTGTGTGTTCAGTGTATGTGGTTTTACCTGATTCTGGGTGTTCAGTGTATGTGTTTTTATCTGATTCTGTGTGTTCAGTGTATGTGGTTTTACCTGATTCTGTGTGTTCAGTGTATGTGATTTTACCTGATTCTGTGTGTTCAGTGTATGTGGATTTTACCTGATTCTGTGTGTTCAGTGTATGTGGTTTTATCTGATTCTGTGTGTTCAGTGTATGTGATTTTATCTGATTCTGTGTGTTCGGTGTATGTGATTTTATCTGATTCTGTGTGTTCAGTGTATGTGATTTTACCTGATTCTGGGTGTTCAGTGTATGTGTTTTTATCTGATTCTGTGTGTTCAGTGTATGTGGTTTTACCTGATTCTGTGTGTTCAGTGTATGTGGTTTTACCTGATTCTGTGTGTTCAGTGTATGTGATTTTACCTGATTCAGTGTGTTCAGTGTATGTGATTTTATCTAATTCTGTGTGTTCAGTGTATGTAGTTTTACCTGATTCTGGGTGTTCAGTGTATGTGATTTTATCTGATTCTGTGTGTTCAGTGTATGTGATTTTACCTGATTGTGGGTGTTCGGTGTATGTGGTTTTACCTGATTCTGTGTTCAGTGTATGTGATTTTATCTGATTCTGTGTGTTCAGTGTATGTGGTTTTACCTGATTCTGTGTGTTCAGTGTATGTGATTTTACCTGATTCAGTGTGTTCAGTGTATGTGATTTTATCTAATTCTGTGTGTTCAGTGTATGTGGTTTTACCTGATTCTGGGTGTTCAGTGTATGTGATTTTATCTGATTCTGTGTGTTCGGTGTATGTGGTTTTACCTGATTCAGTGTGTTCAGTGTATGTTTTTTTATCTGATTCTGGGTGTTCAGTGTATGTGATTTTATCTGATTCTGTGTGTTCAGTGTATGTGGTTTTACCTGATTCAGTGTGTTCAGTGTATGTGATTTTATCTGATTCTGTGTGTTCAGTGTATGTGTTTTTATCTGATTCTGGGTGTTCAATATATGTGATTTTATCTGATGCTGTGTGTTCAGTGTATGTGATTTTATCTGATTCTGTGTGTTCGGTGTATGTGATTTTATCTGATTCTGGGTGTTCAGTGTATGTGATTTTATCTGATTCTGAGTGTTCAGTGTATGTGATTTTATCTGATTCTGTGTGTTCGGTGTATGTGATTTTATCTGATTCTGGATGTTCAGTGTATGTGGTTTTACCTGATTCTGTGTGTTCAGTGTATGTGATTTTACCTGATTCTGTGTGTTCAGTGTATGTGATTTTATCTGATTCTGTGTGTTCAGTGTATGTGGTTTTACCTGATTCTGTGTGTTCAGTGTATGTGGTTTTATCTGATTCTGTGTGTTCGGTGTATGTGATTTTATCTGATTCTGTGTGTTCAGTGTATGTGATTTTATCTGATTCTGTGTGTTCAGGTGTATGTGATTTTATCTGATTCTGTGTGTTCAGTGTATGTGATTTTATCTGATTCTGTGTGTTCGGTGTATGTGGTTTTACCTGATTCTGGGTGTTCAGTGTATGTGATTTTATCTGATTCTGTGTGTTCGGTGTATGTGATTTTATCTGATTCTGGGTGTTCAGTGTATGTGATTTTATCTGATTCTGTGTGTTCGGTTTATGTGGTTTTACCTGATTCTGTGTGTTCGGTGTATGTGGTTTTATCTGATTCTGTGTGTTCAGTGTATGTGATTTTATCTGATTCTGGGTGTTCAGTGTATGTGATTTTATCTGATTCTGGGTGTTCAGTGTATGTGATTTTATCTGATTCTGTGTGTTCGGTGTATGTGGTTTTACCTGATTCTGGGTGTTCAAAGTATGTGATTTTATCTGATTCTGTGTGTTCGGTGTATGTGATTTTATCTGATTCTGGGTGTTCAGTGTATGTGATTTTATCTGATTCTGTGTGTTCGGTGTATGTGGTTTTACCTGATTCTGTGTGTTCGGTGTATGTGGTTTTATCTGATTCTGTGTGTTCAGTGTATGTGATTTTATCTGATTCTGGGTGTTCAGTGTATGTGATTTTATCTGATTCTGGGTGTTCAGTGTATGTGATTTTATCTGATTCTGTGTGTTCGGTGTATGTGATTTTATCTGATTCTGTGTGTTCGGTGTATGTGGTTTTACCTGATTCTGGGTGTTCAGTATATGTGATTTTATCTGATTCTGTGTGTTCGGTGTATGTGGTTTTACCTGATTCTGGGAACTCACTTTTTAGGGCTGGGTGGCCTCTCACTGTCTGTCATCACAATGACATCATGCACATCCAGGCGAAACTTCTGCAGCAGCAAGACCATCCTGCAGTACAGATGTCACAGACGTTGATTAGTCGACAACTTGATTAGCAAATGTACTCTTTGACACAGTGAGTCAGTGTCGACTAATCTTCCATGAGTAATTTTTGCTCAGTGCAGAAATGAATTGGCAGCGATGCACCTACAGGTATCCAGTAGGGGGCACTGCTGCATTGCCAAAGATCCTTTGACTTGGACAGTGATTGTGTCAATGAACCAAAAAAAATTAATTAACTTCATGCAAACTGTGGATATTCAGATTTATTGACCAGTGCTCAAAGTCAAAATTGAATGCAATTTTATTTCCAACACTGAAAGAGTGAAATATTTAATTCACTAAATAATTCAATGTCAACTAGTCCCAGGTAATTCTATTATTAAATGATAAGATTTTGGGCCGATAAAATAAATCAAATTAATTGGAAGTTACTAAACTCAGTTGACAGTTCTATATCTGACAGTGCAGTTTTTTTTCAAAGAGGAGTTTGAGCTTGTAATCATAATGCTCATTGTAGGGTTTTCACGGGGAAAAGGAATATATTGCACTTTGAGCCCATTGTTGCCTGGTAATTATGATGACTTCTGTTCGGGACAGAAGAGCAGGATCAATTTTAAATGCAATGAGAAAAGGCAAAATTTTCTGAAGAAACTTTGAGTGCATGCCTCAGCATGCAAAGTTGAAGAGGTTGGCTTATAAAATGAAGGTGCTTGTAAACTGAGAGGCAGAGGAAATTACTGAAGAAATGTTGAAAAACTGCTGAAAAGTAAACACAAGACTTTAAAGCTGAAAGTAATTGTTTAAGGAATTCTGACTTTCAGCTGCATCATGACCGAGTCCACTCCGCTTCAACCCAGCTGTAAAATAAAAAATAAAAAAATGGTCAATTGGAGTCAATAAGGTTGATGCATCTTTCTCTGTGGCTCTGTGCGTATCTAGGTCTACGCAGTGCACGCTGAGAAATCAGCTTTATGGCGGAGCAAACATGGCAGGTCACATTGGCAGACTGCCGCAGCTGTTGCTGCTTATCCACCTTATTCCTGAACGCACTACTGTAGATATGACTGTGGGTGCAACTTCCAGCAGAAGTAGCTGTTAGCGAGTGGTTAGTCAAGAACAGTGGCGTTTCATTTGAAAATAATTCAGTTAACCTGGTGATTACAGCTCGTTTTTTACAAATTAACTTGCTTTTCTTAAAATGTCCCTTCGGAGCTCCAGCACCTGTTGTGCTGTTCGAGGCTGAACTAACAACCAGAGGAAGCTAAATTTATGGCTTGATGAACAGCGTTTTGAACAACAGTGTTTTGAACAGGCACCCAGAACATGGGGGATTGTCCTTGTGTTCAGCGATACGATTTCCATCGCCTACCTACAGAAGAGGAAGCCAGAATTTGGCTGAAAAACCTGAATTTGAATAGACCCCTGAAAACATTAGGTGCTCATTTCATTAGGTCGACAAAAAGCGATTCCTACTTTATGGCTAGGCTCAGACAGACTGCTGCAGAGGAGATGCCGGGTTCTCAAAAGCATTTTGTCAGCAGTGCCAGGAGAGCACCAGGTATGATTTCACGTGTAGGGAGGACAGAAAATTGTTGTATTCGTCCGGTAATGCCAGTCCGTATAACTTACGTTTCATTCTGTACAGTTTAAGATGAGGCTGTAGAAGTAGCAATAGTCTACTACAATTTGAAAATATTCCAAACGATAGTCTTGCACTCCAAACCTCAATTCACTAAAATTAAAAGTATGGGCAAATGGACTCACTTTGTTTTACATATTATAGTATTGGATTAGCAAGCAACTTTATACTGCATAATGTAGTTGGCTGGAGTAGTGCTAATTTGCCTCATGTACTGTCTGATGGCTTAATTTACTCTGTATAACAATCCATTACGTTTCATATGTAGAGCAATATTTACCGCTGAAATATAGTGTTTCCTTCATAAACATTCACAGAAAGTATATCTGTTTTAAGGTACATAAGGTTGTACAGAAAACGCGACTGACCTTGTTGCTGTGGAAGTACTGCATACGCTTAGGTGCTTTGTAGATTGTTCATAGCATCGCAGTCTGTAATGTCAGTAATGTAGCCAAATGCGCTAGTGTTCGTTATCTGTGGCCACTGCGTCAGGTTGTTCTCCCATTCCTCGATAGTAGAAGGCAGCGGTAACGTAATGTTATCCCATCTGAGGGCTAAAAGGTGATGTTCTCTCATATATTATTTTTCAATCGCTTAAAAAAAAGAGGATTAGCGTTAGCCGTTACCATGGTAAACTGTTCAGTGACAGGATGCAGCGGAAGTCGCACCCATCATTCGGGCAAGGGAGCATGGGACGTGGGAATAAGGTGGATAGCTCATTATTGTCAGTCTCTCTGCCAGTCCCGAACTGTAAAACGCTGACCTGGCCAAGTAGTGAAATGCTACTATTTGCGGCTCTCCGTTCATTTCTGTGCACTGTATGTTCACTAGCTAACAAGCTAATAATAGCAAGCTGCGAGATATCGTTAACACATGTTGTGATATTATTCACAGCTCCCTATTTATTTCTGAGCTATTATTACCTAGTTGGCTAGCAAACACAGTGCACAGAACGTGGTCGAAACGGGTAGAACTTGAGCATTGAAATTGCCATCACTGCAGCTGACATAATCAATTGCTAGCTAAGGATAACTATTAAAGTACTCAATGAGTATGGAAAGGTACGGCAGACAAGGTCTTCAAAATTTGATTTGTGGCTGCATGGGCGTTGTAGCAACCGTTACCTAACATTCAATGTATTGGTAATGACTGCACTATTCTCCCAAACTGAACTCAATTTGTTCCAATCAACGTGTCTCCTTCATTGACTCTGGCAAAACAAGACTAGTCAGGTCAAAGCCTAATTGTCAGCTAGTATATGGCTTGACCGGCTTGACTGTTAATATTATCGCAATGCTGGGGCGCCCCGGTGGCTCCTCGGTCTTAGCGCGCGCACCATAAAGGCTGTGTCCTTACCGCGGCAACCCGGGTTCAATTCTGGCTCGGGTCATTTGCCGCATGTATTCCCCATTCTTCTCCCCAACCTTCCTGTCTCTCTCTACACTGCAACTGTCAAATAAAAAAAAGGTGAAAATCCCAAAAAATAATCTTAAAAATATATATTATCGCAATGCTAATTTCTCCAATTATGCGCTAGCATTTCTGCTCACATATTCAAGTTTGTACGAGATTCAAAGTCAACTGAGTTGCTAGCTCGCTGAAAACACTAGACGTTATCCGCTAACCCTTCAAGACACAGTTACGAAGCAAATTCTTAAGTAAATTAACCATGCTTGAAAACCGATTAGGCCAACTATTACCACCATTGATGTATAAAACACTAGATGCCGCATGCTGATTGGCAGGATGCGTGTACACGGCTGGCATATTGAGGCGGTTTCTGTCAGCAGTTTGTACTGACGTAACCATAGAAACGAATGGCTGAACTTGATCCAAATTAATAGGATGCGTTAATAATTAATTATGCGTCAAATTATTGGTGCGTTAATAACCATATGGATCACTTTTCACGCGTACACAAAATTATCACTAACATATGGAAGAAAAAAATGTATTTCCCGACTTGAGCACAAATCATGTGAAGTGGTCTGCCAGCAGTCCAGACCTGTAACCCACTGACAATTTTTGGCGCATTATGAAATGAAAAATATGACAAAAGAGGCTGCAAGGTATTGAGCAGCTGAAACCCTACATAAAGCAAGAATGGGAAAACATTTTGCTTACAAAACCACAGCAGTTGGTCCCGTTAGTTTCTAAACGCATAAAGAGTGTTGATTGAAGAAGACGTGATGCAACACAGACATAAACATGCCCCTGCGCCAACTTTTTTGAAAGGTGTTCCTGGCCTCAAATTCAAAATGAGCTCATTTTTTCCAAAAAACAATAAAATATCTCAGTTTCAACATCTGATATACATTGTCTTTGTATTATTTTCAATTATACCATAGTCTGAGTGAATACTCTTTCCTGATTGGCTGGCAGGTATTGATTAAAACCGTGGAACTGCACAGGTAGTTTCACTGCTCGAAATTCATCTGCTAGCCAACCTGTAAATATAGCAAAATTAGAGCACTGGTATTTGGCTGGGTATAACAGAAACCTAGCTACTCATTTATCTCCAGTAAATTTGGCGGCGTCAGATTAGTTACGTTCTGCGGGGTGGTTAACAATAGGTGCTTCAGTGATAATGACTGTAAATATTAAAGCAGCGAAGTAATCACGCTTTATTCATTAAACAATAGTAATTGTGTACGGTTACAAAGGAAGCTAACGTGTCCACTTCATGTAAAAGCAACTGCTGACAGTTCGCTATCTACGTGCTGTGACAACAGACTGATTTCAGCTCGCTGGCTCTACGGAAACCTTCTTAAGTTCATTGTAATTGCAGGTAGCAAGTCAGCTACAGTCTGCATAATCGCGTATAATGTTGTGTTATGCATAATCTCCGTTCCAGCTGGAATCTGTTACCAAATTTGATTTGATATTGCTGGCAAATGACCATGGTATAAGCGGGATAATCAACTCTTAGGTGTGCTTCGCGGAGGTAATTCGCGAAGTAATGCACACCTACAAGTTGATTATCCCTTACATAAATATAAAGTTCAAAGGATTTGCACTCAAATCATTGCAGTCTGTATTTATTTACATTGTAAAAAACATCCCAACTTTTTTGGAAATGGTGTTGTAATTGTAAAGATACCTTATAAGGTAGGTCATAGTAATTGTATTTGATAATTGTAAGAGTAAAGCTCTTAGTGTGGAAATAGTACTTTTATTTAACTGTTGTAATTGTAAAGCTATTACAGGCGTTATAGTAATTGTATAGGATGATCTTAACTGCAGCCACTACGGAGGACATAATATTTGTTTTTGAGGATTGTAATTGTAAAGGTATTACAAAGGACATAGTAATTGTATTTAATCATTGTGATTGTAAAGCTACTACGGATGACATAGCTTTTGCATTTGATCATAGTAACTGCGCAGCTATTAAAGAAGACCTAGAGATTGTATTTGATTGTAACGGTACTGTATTTCATGATTGTATTTGTAAAGCTGTAGTAATGGCATTTGATGATAGTAACTGTTGTAATTGAAAAGCTATTACTGAGGTCTCAGTTGTATTAAATGCTTGTAATTGTGAACTTACTATGGAGGACATTGTAACAGCATTTGATAATTGTAAGAGTACTGCTGTTACGGAGGTCACAGTAGCTGCATTTCATGATTGTAACTGTAAAGATATTTTGGTCACCGTAATTGTATTTGATTAAAGTAAATATGATTGTTGAGGAGGCACACTCACTCTCTGTGCTGGTCCACCATGGAGTGCTGATCGCCCACGATGAATATGCGCACCTTACTTAACCGCCAACGGCGTCTGCGTGTCAGCAGGTATGGTACCAACAGTGTCAAGCCTGAAAGACAGAGAAACAGAGAGGGTTAATGATCAGGAACTGGATACATGTAGGTCTTAAAGAGAAAAAACGATCTTCATCTGAAGTGAACTGCAAACAGAAGAACCGCCCCTCAAAGGTGCATTATGCAAGTTTGTTTACTTTCTGCGCGATTATATTTTTATCTCAATTCGCCGACATCTCCCCACAATCCGTTAGCTGCCTGCCCCAAAATTCACTGTAAAAAAAAACCTGGGCTCTGCAAATAAACACAAGGGGCACAGGCTGTGCCCCATAACATAAAAAACCGTCCCGACCAATCACTGACAAGAGTTGACAGTTATGGAAGCAGGGGAAGCAGGGAACTATGGGAGGGAGGGGCAGGCTATCTCTGTTTTGTTTCAGTTCAAATGTCAACAGAAGTGAAAGTAAACAAACTTGCATAGTGCTCCTTTAAGTTTTACAAAATATGTTTTTAGACATCTAAAGACAAACCTGAGCTGAATAATAAATACCAAAACATCCGGAACCAAACACTCACAGAATCTGCCATTTCCCCTTTAACAGAGATGTAAAATGTCCTATGGCTCTTTTAAAGCAAGAGGTAATGGTTTTTCTGTGCAAGTCAGAGTGTGCAATGAAAAATATAAAAAAAAGGAAGGCAGGATCCAAATGCAAAGAAGTGCTTGTCTTTATTTTCCCTTTGTATTACAACACTACAACACCGTGGAACAACAGCTGCATGCAAAGATTGCGGGGCTGAGAATGCGGTCCAGGTCTTCATAGACTGGCTAGAGGCGCGGCCTTACAGTTCCCCACCCCTGAGGCATGACTTGCAGAATTTAGAGAATCTGTCACCATTTACCAGTATACATGAGTTACCTTCTGATGAAGGGAGGTCGCTTACAAAATCCATGTCGATGTGTGACGATGGATTTTGGGGGACTGGTAATGGGTTAAGTTTGCCCGCTGGCAACTGTTGTGGTGTTCTGGACACCGGACGGCTGCTTCCACATCAAAGGCCAGGTGGGGCCACCAGTATTTTCTGCTGATGGTGTGCGTTGTCCTTTGGCTCTGGGGTGCCCAGCAGACGGGGAAGTATGTGCCCACAGAATCACTCGCTCCCAGAGAGCAGCGGAAACTAATTTTTTATCAGCTGGCACTGAGTTGGTGGGCAGACTTCTCCTGGTCTCCCTCGCTATTTCCCGATCCAACTGCCACTTGATCAGGGCAAGGATGCAGGGGGAGGGTAAGACCGGCTCTTAGACCTCCGGATCTTTCTGCACCTCGTACCTTCAGGATAGTGTGTCTGCTTTGTTGTTCTTGGAGCCTGGGTGATAGGTTATTGAAAAATTTAAACGAGTAAAGAAAAGCGCCCACCTGGCCTGACATGGATTCAGCCGTTGAGCCTTTCACAGATATTCCAGGTTTCTGTGGTCAGTCAGCATGAAGAATAGATGACGGGCCCCCTCCAACAAATGCCTCCAATCTTCAAGCTCTAACTTTATAGCCAACAGCTGCCGGTTGCCCATATCGTAGTTGGCCTCAGCGGGTGTGAGCTTGTGGGCGTAACAAGCACAAAGTTACAGCTTTTCAGGCACCCCGTGCCTCTGGGACAGGAACGCTCCCACCCCAGCATTGGAGGCGTCTTCTTCCACTACGAAGGGCTTTTCTGGATCTGGCAACTTGAGCATATAAGCAGTGAAGAAATTACTTCTGAGTCTGTCGAAGGTGTGCTGAGCTTCCGGATTCCATCCCAGGTTTTTGGGATTTCCCTTGAAGAGACGCGTCAAAGGGAGGGCAACCGCGCTGAAGTTTTTAATGAAGCATGGATAAAAGTTTGCGAACACCATGAAGTGCTGGAGCTCCTTTATGTTCTGTGGGATTGGCTATGCTGCTATTGCTTTCACCTTCTTTTCCTACATAGCCACTCCCTCTGGTCCAATCACGTAGCCAAGGAAGGAGAAGGTGGACTGATGAAAGACACTTTTCTCCTCACGTGTTCCACATGTTTCTCATATGTGGTTGAGGAGATGAGGATGTCATCAAGGCAGGCGATGACAAATCATCCCAACATCTCTCACAGCACATCATTGATGAAGGACTGGAACACAGAGGGGGCATTGGAAAGGCCGTACGGCATTACGCAGTACTCGTAGAGCCGGTTGATGGTGCTAAAAGTCGTCTTCTACTTGTCTCCTCACCTGATATGGATGAGATTATATGACATAACATAACATAACATAACATAACATGAATGGCGAGAACAGGCCGTTCAGCCCAACTAGGCTTCCCAGTTTCTTTGTACCATCGTGAATATATCACTTCAGATACTCAATGGTATCTAGCTTTAAGTCAAGTCTGCTCTTGAAAACTCCCAAGGTCTCTGCCTCAACAATATGGTCAGGCAAGCTGTTCCACACTGAAATTACTCTTTGGGTGAAGAAATATTTCCGAATATCAGTGCTAAATTTACCTTTAGTCAGCTTCCATTTGTGACCCCCGAGTTCTGCTAACAACACTTGGTTGAAGGAATCCTACATAATTCACTTTGTTAATCCCTTTAACATATTTAAAGACCTCAATCAAATCACCCCTTAGTCTCCTTTTCCTAAGACTAAAGAGATTAAGGATCTTCAACCTTTTCTCATAGCTTTCATCTTTAATACCTGGAATTAGCTTCGTGGCTCTTCTCTGAACTTTCTCTAAAGCCTCTATGTCTTTCTTAAAGTATGGTCCCCAGAACTGTACACAATACTCTAGATGTGGTCTGACCAATGTGTTGTACAAAAGAAGCATCACCTCCTTGGATTTGAACTCAATACTTTTGGCAATGTATCCCAGCATCCGATTGGCTTTTTTAACAGCTACGGCACAATGGCTAGAGCCTGTGAGGGTTTGGTCAACAATCACTCCCAGATCTTTCTCTTGTGGAGCACATTCCAGTTTAAAACCTCCCATGAAGTAATCCCGTCTAATGTTTTTATTACCTACATGTACTACTTTACATTTAAGCTACATTAAATTTCATTTGCCACATTTCTGCCCAATTCTGAATTCTATCCAAATCATCCTGAATCACTTTAGTGGACTCTAAACTATTTGCCAAGCCCCCCAATTTAGTATCATCTGCAAATTTCACTAATCTGCTCTCAATATTCCTATCAAGGTCATTAATGTAGATGAGGAACAGCAGGGGTCCCAACACGATCCCTGGGGGCGCCACTCCCCCACCCTACCTAGCTCAGATGATATACCACTGACCACCACTCTTTGTGTTCTGTCCTGCAACCAGTTATGAATCCACTTCAGAATACCACCTGTAACTCCAATGGAGCTCATTTTAAAATTAGTCTCTTATGCGGTACTGTGTCAAATGCTTTCTGAAAATCCAAATATATGATGTCATAAGCCCTGCTCTGGTCATAAAGTCTTGGTGGCCTCTTCAAAAAATTCCAGAAGGTTTGTCAGGCATGACCTTCCTTCTGGCTCCATGTTGGCTATCCCTCAAGATATTGTTACGTTCAAGAAATAAGTCCAGCTCATCTTTTATGATAGATTCCAATATTTTGCAAATGCAAGTTAAACTGACTGGCCTGTAATTACCTGGCTCAATCGGTCCCCCTTTTTATATTTGGTATTATATTGCCCTGTTTCCAATCATTTGGTATTTCTCCAGTTTCTAAAGACCGTCTAAAGATGGCAGATAGCGGCTTAAAAGATGATCTCACTAACTTCCCTGAGCACTCTAGGATATAAGCCATCAGGACCCGCCGCCTTATCTGCCTTTAGTTGATGCAACTTGTCTAATCTGACGTTATCCCTAACCTCAATTTCCGCTAAATAATCTTGAGCATTGGACAAGCCCTCTGGCTGAATAAAGACCCGCTCTAAGGTAAAATTCTCAACAAAGTAACCGTTTAAGGTGTCCGCAATATCCTTATTATCATATAGCAGCGATCCATTTTATTCTTTATGCACTTAACCTGCTCTTTGACTTTCCTTTTCTGCTACAGTACTGAAAGAAGCGCTTAGGGTTAGTTTTTGCCCCCTCTGCAATTTGTCTTTCATACAGTCTTCTAGCATTCCTCAGCTCTTTTTTGACCACAGCCCGCATTTTACAGAATTCGGCCTTAGTAATCTCATTGTTATCCTCTATGTACATCTTATAAAGATTCCTCTTTTCCCTCAAACTCCCTACGAATAGCTGCTGTCATCCACTGAGGATTCTGCTTTTTCAGCTTACTTTTGGACACCTTTGGAATGAATTTACATTGTGAATCAAGTAAAACCCCCTTAAATCTTTCCCACATCTCATTTACAGACTCACAGTCCAGGAGCGTCTCCCAGTTTGTTTCACTTAGATATGACCGCATCCTGTCAAAGTTTGCTCGCCTAAAATTAAAAATTTTTTGTTTTGGAGACACCTTTTTAACTTCCCATGAAACCTCAAAATTAATAGTAGAGTGATCACTTGTCCCAAGTGGCTCCAGTACCTCAACATTGCTAATTCTATCTGGGTCATTACAGAGCAGCAAATCTAAAATTGCCTTCTCTCTTGTAGGTTTATTAACATACTGCACCAAAAATTATCATTTATGACATCTAGAAATTCTTCCTCCCCCCTACCCTGTCCTTTCACAATTTCCCAATCAATACCAGGATAATTTAAGTCTCCCATAATAATAGTCCCTCCTCCTCTACAAGCTTGCGTAATCCTCTTAAGGAGCATTTCATTGACTGTACTGTCCAAAGCTGGTGGTCGATAGCATACACCTATGTTTAAACCAGTCTCGTTTTGCCAGTGAGCCTGACCCAGATATCTTCACAAGGCACGGAATATTCAATTTCAGGAATTTCCTGCACATTTATGTTTTCGTTCACATAGAGTGCTACACCCCCCTACCTATTACATCTATCCTTCCTAAAGAGCTTATAACCTTCTACATTATATTCATCTCCATCCTCTTCACTAAGCCATGTCTCTGTAATCCCAACTATGTCATAGCCTTCACTAATCATAACGGCCTCAAGTTCTTGAAATTTATTTTTAATGCTTCTTGCATTTAGATAAAAACATTTCAGGTTATCATGAACGCTCTTCCCCTTCGATTTCCCATGCGCCTGCTGCTCAAAGCCCTCACCATGCTTTTTTTGCTTTTAAAAATATATCATCAATAGTGCATGTAACGCTGTCAGCTTCCATCAGGGCAGTCTGCATTTCCTCTGTGTAACACTCTCTAACCTCCCTGCCCCCCAAGTCCCTAGTTTAAATAACTCTCTGCTACCCTCAACATACGCTGACCCAGTGCAAAGGTACCCCTCCGGTTCAGGTGTAGCCCATCCGGCTTGAACAGGTCACCCCTGTCCCAGAAGTAGTTCCAGTGCCCCATGAACCTATACCCCTCTTTCCTACACCAGGTTCGAGCCACGTGTTAAACCTCCAGATAAAATTCTGCTTCCCTCTGCTTGCACGTGGTACCGGTAGAATCCCGGAGAACACTACCGTGGAGGATCTGCTCCTAAGCTTTTCAGCTAATTCAACAAATTTGCTTTGCAGAACCTCAAACCTACCCTTACCTATGTCATTAGTCCCAACATGGACCATGACAACTGGATCCCTCCCCGCTCTGGCCAGGAGCTTGTCCGCACGCTCCAGGAGGTCTCCTACCTGGGCACCAGGCAGGCAACACACCGTACGAGACTCCTTGTCGCGCGAACAGACTAAACTGTCTATTCCTCTAAGTATTGAGTCCCCCACTATCAATAACTCTCTTTTCTGAGGGGTAGAGGCCAACAGGGTGCCCTGCTGCTCATCAGTCCCCTCACTCTCAGGGTCAGGGGCCAATTCGAGTTCCTGCAAGGGCCGAAATCGGTTGGACACCTCAACCACTGGAGGAGCTGTCGCTGCACGGTGTGCACGCCCTTTCCTGCGCTGACGCCCCACCGTCACCCAACTTTCTCCCCTGCCTGCTCTGGGGTCCCCACACCACCCCTGGTTTGGCGTACAGACCATTTCTCTAAACGACATACTACTTAGTTCCTCTAGGAACTCTACTGATTATGAACTATGTCGTGCGCCAACTGGCCCTGAAGAACAAGGATCTTGCTCTCCAGATGCTCAATTAGCTGGCACCGGTGACAGACAAACCCACCCTGGAAATCTCTTTCCAAAAGTGCGATCATCCTGCAACCGTCACATAGTTTTGGCCACATTTTGAACCCCTACCTAATGACCTCGCTCACCCTAGATAACAAAGAAAATTACTAATGCCGAGACAGAAGCTCAGGAACCACAATTTATTAATTAATTAACCTGAGAAGCCCTAAGCAGCAGTCACAATAGAAACCGTGGGGAAACTATGTGAATGGATAATAAGCCTCTTTTAACAGGGGCTTAGTTTTAGTGAACAGAAATGAAATACCAAATTGAGAAACTCTATCGATAATAAGCACTCCTAATAAGCCAACTTGAATTTATCTAGACCCGCTACTATTAATATACTAACCCAAAAAAGTCTCACAGGGCTTAGCTGAGAACCCAGATAAAAGACTGGCTATACTACGCCCAGGAGCAACTGGAGGAGGAGGAGGCGGAGCACTCCGGTAAAGCTCGCTTAAATTCAAGGGTAACCCGAACGGACGACTAAAGTGACTGCTGTCCTATTGACTAAATACTAAATCTCAGATCCCCAGCCAAAAAGCAAACAGTAACTATCTAGCTAGCCAGCCACAAATACAACCAAGAGTAACCGAGATAAGAGTTAAGCCTCGGTTCCTTTTTAAAAACGGACCGAATAAACAAGTCGTTTTACTTTGAGCGAACTACACACGCGGTATCTCCCCAACAAGCAGTCGCTGAGCACTCAAACAAGCAGTTAAACTTTAATCAGCTGATCAAGGCACCGCAACCGGAGGAAAATACAAAGATAACGTAATTTGCAATGTGTTTAATCAGAAGAGCCCTTCGATGATAATAAAATCGAAAAAGACAAAAACCCCAGTTCGCGTTAATATTCAAGCTTGGAAATGTTTTATGCGTAATGCGGTCAGGATAGAGAACGAAGGGGACTAAAAACCCCGTGAACGTCAATATTTATTGGCTAGAAGACTGTATGAAAGGCAAGCGACCAAGTATGAAACCAAGCCAGATAGTTAGATATCCCGTAATTTGATATATTCCTGGCGTTGAGAGCTTACAATAGTTCGTTAGCTAAATCAGCCACAGAAAAAAGCAGGCGACAGTGTACCTCAGTCCTTGAAAACAACTCTGACTTACTTTGTATATCTCACAATTCACTAAGTTAGACAATTACTTCGCGTTTAGTTTATTCTTTAAATTTAGCGTTTAAATTTATTTTACTTTACCTTACTTTGCTCCCGGGAGACTGAAACCCCCTCAAAAAATATGGGCTGCAGAGGTCAAGCTTTGTGAAGATCTTTGCACCTCAAAGCTGCTCCACTGCACTGGGGACCAGGGAGAGTGCATATCGACACATTATTGTGATGTCATTTAGGCCTCTGTAGTCTATACAGGGGCGTAGACCTCAATTTTTCTTCTGGAAGATAAAGAAACTGGTGGACGCAGGTGAAGTGGAAGGGCGAATGAAGCCCTGTTGTAGAGCTTCCTGTACATACTGCTCCATTGCTTGAGTTTCAGCCACCGACAGGGGGTATACATGGCTGCTGGGGGGTGAAGTGCTAGACAGGAGCTCGATGGCACAATCCCATGGACAATGAGGAGGTAACTGGGTTGCTTTGGTCTTACTGAACGCTGTCTGCTGGTCCTAGTACTCTTCTGGCATCTCAGGCTGGTATCCTTGGTCAGGGCTCTCGACGGTCGTGGAGGCAATGGGGAGGGGGCAAGAGTGCTGCCGACAGGTGGGTGACCGGAAGCAGAGACGTCTGGTTTGCCAGGAGCTGCTGGGATTGTGTAGTAGTAGCCACGGAAGGCCAAGGATGAGTGGGTGGCTTGAATAATTTAGGATCAGCAGCATGAGTTCCTCCAGATGGCGCTCTGAGATACAAAGGGAGATCGGCACCGTCTTATGGGAAATGCTGCTGCTGCCCAGACGTTTCCCATCCACAGCTGCCATAGCAAGGGGAGTGTGGAGCCAGAAGGCTGGGGCCTTGAGCCATTGCACTAACTGGCTGGAGACAAAGATGCCCTCTGCATCGGAGTCAATCAGGGACTCTGTATCAAGGGTCACACTGTTAAGGGCCACCCTGACAGGGATCTTAAAACACTGGCCAGTGATGGCAGTGGGTGACACCTTTACCTTGAGGGGCGCGGGTTCTCCTCCTTCTTGACAGTGGGTGCAGGTGCTAGCTCTACTCCAGGGGCGACAGGGGTGTTTTAGAGAGCCCCAGTTCCATAGGCCCCGCCCCCTTTTTAGGCAGCTGGGTGGTGGCTCTGGGCTGAGCCCACCATCTCTCCTGCAGGAGCTAGTCCAGGCTGATGACCGCGTCGATGTAAGAAGGCAGGGACATCTCTCGGTCCCTGCAGGCCATCTCTGCCCTGAGCTCTGGACACAGCCCATTCCTGAAGATGGTGATGAGTGCTGGCTCATTCCAGCCGCTGGCTACGACTAAGGTGTGGAATGGGAGGGCGTAGTCAGCTGCGGTCTTCGTCCCTTGGCGTGGGTCCAGAAGCTGGTCCCCAGCCTTCTTCCCAAGGTGGTTGAAGACTGGGCGAAACTGCTGGAGGAAATCGGCATGGGTGGAAAAAGCCGATTCCCCCAGAAAGCAGTCGCCCAGTCAAGCACCTGCCAGAGAGGCGGGTCACCACTGCGGTGATCTTCTCTGCGTCACTCAGGGCTGGATGGTAAGTAAATAAATAGAGGGAGCACTGGAGAATGAAACCTTTACACGCAGTGGGGTTTCCGTCATAGCGATCTGGCAGGTCACACTGAGGGAGCCTGTATTCCGGCAGGAGGGACGGAGGTGGATGGTGGCGATGGAGCGAGGGGAGATGGTGAGTTCACGAACCCCGCAAACCAGTTCGTCCAGGGCAGCGCCCAGACGGGCAATCTACCTCTGTTGTTCCGCCTCAGGATGGTAGAGGTCAGGAGGCTTGGCAGCGAAGTCTCCCTCCTCTTGTGGCAGAGGAATTCTTGCTGAGTCCATGGAAAAGACGAAGTCTTCTGTAGGGGTTGTGTTTCGCACACTGGTGATGTGCACAGAGGACAAGAAGTTGGGGATTGGACAAAGGTGCAAGGATGGACTTGATTGTATTTAATATGCTTTTGGCAGAGCAAAAAGGCATATACGATGCAATACAAAAAACAAGGAATAATACGATTAGTAATACAAATACTGCTTTAGCTACAGTAAAAATGTATTACTAAAATAGAAAATAAAAAGGAAGCGAGGTTCCTGATAATAAAGTTAAAGTGCTGACATTAACAATAAACAGCACTAAGTTCAAGAGTTCGGATATATACACGCGAAAATGTGGGAGATAAGTCTATACAAGACTAGAGGTTAAATACAGGCAAATGGCTCACGAGACTTCGCAAAGACTAAGTGCGAAGCTCGGTCTGAAATAGCACAACACTACCACACAGTTGAAATGAACAGCAGCTGCATGCAATGATTGTGGGGCTGAGAATGCGGTCCAGGTCTTAATGGACCGGTGAGTTTGAAGGCTGGAGGCGTGGCCTTACACTGTCAGAATGTAAGGTAAGAAATTGTTGCAAATGGTGTTTATTGAAAACATTTAACATTAAAAATGTTAAGTTTCAGTACAATCTTATAATAACCTAAATAAAATTGTAATGTTACAGCCCAGGACCAGAAGCAAGCAGAAGTGAAAGTCGAAATCCGAAACGCATTATTCGCGTCTTTGCATTGACTTTGAAAGTAATCTGTCGCGTGAAAAATTTGTTTCGCGTCTGGTGTGAAAGCAGCTTAAGAATGGCTCACTCAGCTGGGTAAATGGCCGTGTACAGCTCGTTGTGATAAACGCCCGGTAGCAACAATGACGACCATTGCCAGACGATAAATTTACACCATAAGTGCTAGCTACAACAAGGTATCTGACAAGTATCTTAACTCGTCATTACAAAATGAGTATTAACAACATCACATAGATCACCACTTTTAGCTAAACTTATCACGCTGTTATACATTCATCAACGAATTTCAACTCTGAGTACTAACTAGGGAATTATGAGTCATTGTCTCCATTAACTCGTTCACTGCTCCATTAACTCTTTGCAGTTAGCAGCTACCGCCAGCTAACGGCAAAGAGGGGACATGCCACACAACTGTTATTCTAACTGCAATTGCGTAAATGTATCAAGCTAATTTCTTTAGCTCCGTGGCTGAAGCAACGGCTCTGGTCATTATTTCAACTCAACTCCCCTGTCTCCTCTCCTTTCTGCCCCGAGCTGAGCTGTATCACAGGCTGATACAGAAAATGAAAGATTGACTGACCCAATAGCTCCAGCTCACAGCTCGCTCGCTCTCCCTCCCAGCTCGTAGAGCCCCTCCCTTTCCCGAGGAACTCGCCAACTCACTGCTCCGCACCGTTCAGGACTCAGTAGCTGCAACTCATAGCTCACAGCTCCCTCGCTGTCTCTCCCTCCCTGCTCCCGTGCTCTCAGAGAGCCGCTCCCTCACCTGAGCAGTGTGCTGCTCGGCTCCATTCACGGGAAGTCTGAGTGACGGCAGAAATTATTCTCAATAATTCTCTTCTGAAAATAAACTACAACCGTGCTGCTGTCTCTCTCCTGCAGTTCCGCCCCTATCACGTTATTAATTGACATTTAGAAAATGATAGATTTTGACATGTAAAATCATAATTGTAAGTGATAATAACAAAAATCCTTATTAATTTTGTTCCCGTAGCTACTTGTTGAATCCCAGGAATTAACTTAGCCTATGTTTAATTGACGGGATAAAATTAGATGTTACACCACTGCGGAGATTGGACCCAAAACCTCACGCGCACAGGTCAGAAGAAAATATAGCCTACTTTTTGAGAAGGAAAAATGGATACTCGCCAAAAGAATGATGTTTATTTAGAAAGAAAGAAAAATAAATATTTTGCCTTGGAGACTTCTTGATTTTTAGTCTTTTTCACAATGATTTGGGGACTGGAGTGGTTTGGAACTTGTTTTTACATTCCGTGGCACACTCTGGGTGACTGACTCAAGTGACTCGCAAACCCGATTCACTTTAGTGAGTGACTCATACAAACTCGAGTCAGTAAAAGGAATCGAGTATCCCATCACTATGCATGAGCACGGAACTGGCAGAGAAGACCCACCCCTGCCCTCCGATTCGTTGGAACACTTTTGTTGATGTTTGGGGACGCGGGTAGGTCCCCACGAGTTTGTGTATCTTTCTCAGTGTCTACCTGGCTGTAGGTGGTCTACAGAGACCGGAGTTTTTCACCGCCCACTCATGAGAGGAGCTGCTAACAGTTCGTGAGGAAAAATCTCCTGTACGAGACAAATTATTTTTTGGCTCAGAATCGCTGATACAACCTTTAAGTAGATATTACTCTGTGATATTTGTACAATGTAACGTTGCTGGCGCAGCCTACGTGCGTAGTCTAACCTACGCTACGCTGACACGCACACACACATTGTTGAAATCATACGCTGGATGCTTTATTCTTTCTATGTGTTTTTTAGTTAATGATTGGGCGATAATGTGAGGTATCGTTCAGGAACCAGTCGTGAGAACACGGGATTGCAGGTAAAGTGATTTTGAGCGAGGGGGGTAACCCCTGCAGGGCAGAAGGCAAAGGTACAGAGTCCACAATCCAAAAGTCACAATCCAGGAGGGCAGAAACAGAGTCCATAACCAGGGCAGCAAACACAGTACTCGTGGTCAGACAAAAATAGGTTCGGTACACAGGCACAGGTTTGTCAGAGAAGCAAAAACCAAAAACCAATGGGCGTAATCCAAACCGTTAACAGGGCAGCAATCACAAAAATCGTAGTCGGGCAAAAAGGGTTCGTAAACACAGATGCAACAAT